>CM051654.1:851632-1103908 GCA_028020825.1 Podargus strigoides
GCCCTCTGGCACCCAAAAAATGGCAACCAGTATCCCAAAAATGGCACCTGACACCCCAGAACTGGCTACTGGCACCCCATAACTGGCCCCCAACACCCCAAAAATGGCACCCAGTACCCCAAAACTGGCCTCTGGCACCCCAAAACTGGCTCCCAGCACCCAAGACTGGTACCTGGCACCCCAAAACTCGCCCCCAGCACCCAAAACTGGTATCCAGAACCCCAAACCCTCCCAATTAGCACCCAAACCCTCCCAGCTGGCACCCAAAACCTGATTTGCACCCAAACCTTCCCAGTTGACACCCAAACCCTCCCAGTTGGCCCCCAGCCCTGGCCCCCAGCCCCCGGTGCCCTCACCTCTTGTCGGAGGGGTAGAGCTCCACGGTGAGCACGTCGAGGGCGTTCCAGGAGGCGATGCTGACGCCGCCGAAGAGGCAGAGCAGCGCGATCATGGCCGACTCGCTGTTCCCGAAGGAGAGGAAGAAGCAGCTGACGCAGGACATCACGCTGGAGCCGGCTGCCAGGGGACACCGTGGGGACACATCAGGGCTGGCACGGGGTGATGAGCCACCTCCCTGCCCGCCGCGGGGCTTCAAAGACCATTGAGTCCAACCTCTTGCCATTGGCATGTTCGAAGCCCCGTTCATGGCATCATGGCATCATGGTTTGGGTTGGAACGGACCTTTCAAGGTCATCTAACCCAGCCCCTTGGCCATGAGCAGGGACATCTTCCACTAGATCGAGGTCAAAGGGCTCTTCATGGCATCAAGGAAGAGTTTGTTTGGGTTGGAAGGGACCTTCAGAGACCATTGAGCTCGACCCCTGGCCACAGACAGGGACATCACAGGAGGGTTTGGGTTGGGTGGAATCCTTGAAGACCATCAAGTCCAATCTCTTGGCCATGAGCAGGGTTATCGTCCACTAGATCAAGGTCAAAGCCCTGTCCGTAGCATCATGGGAGGGTTTAGGTTGGAAGGGACCTTCAAAGACCAACAACTCAAAACCTCTTGGCCATGAACAGGGACATCTTCCACTAGATCTAGGTCAAAGCTCCATCCATAGCATTGTAGAATGGTTTGAGTTGGAAAGGACCTTCAAAGACCATCAAGTCCAACCCCCCGGCCACAGACAGGGACATCACAGGAGGGTTTGGGTTGGGTGGAACCCCTGAAGACCATCAAATCCAATCTCTTCGCCATGAGCAGGGACATCTTCCACTAGATCAAGGTCAAAGCCCTGTCCATCATTGGTTTGGGTTGCAAGGGACCTTCCAAGACCATTGAATCCAACCTCTTACCATGGGCAGGGACATCACAGGAGGGTTTGAGTTGGGTGGAACCCTTGAAGACCACCCAGTCCAACATCCTCAACCTAACCAGATATCTCCAACATCTCCCACCTCCCTACCCAATCTCTCCCAGTATCTCCCAGTATCTCCCTCACCCTCCACACCCACCCAACATCCGAAGGCGACCGATCTTATCCATGAGGAGAGCGGAGACGATGTTGCCGGGGAGGACGGCCAAGGTCCCCAAGAAGCTGACGAAGTAGATCATGTAGGCGTTGTTGTCATCGCTGAAGTCCAGCTGGCAACCCTCCTTGTTGTGCAGGAAGGTGCTGTTCACCACCCGGCTGTTGATGAACTTGTACTCAAAGAGATCTGGTGGGATGAAGAAAAAGGGGTGGGGTCACCTCTATGTGTCCCCTCCACTTTGGGGACAACCTGGGTTTTGTCCCCCCTTACCGGTGTTGTAGAAGATGGTGGAGATGAAGGTGCAGTTCTTGAAGAAGGTGTTGCTGGAGGTGATGTCCTCGAAGTAGCACTCCTCGAAGAGCGAGTCCTCGAACGTCACCGACTTCATCTTCAACCCGATGAACCTGTGGTGGGACACCACAACTCGTCACCTCCCCCCGTGCACCCAGCGGTGCCCTGCCTCAGTTTCCCCACCCCACCCACCCCCAGGACCCACTTGTCGTTGAAGTACTCCCCGCCCTGGTGGATCTGGTTCTCCAGGGTGAAGTTGAAGGTGAAGTGCCGGACCTTCTCGCGGGTGAAGAGTTTGGTGCGCGAGGCGTACTCGATGTTCTGCAGGTGCTTGATCATGTCCGGGAACCAGACCGTCAGCCCGTAGTAACTGCGGGGACAGGGCTCAGCCACACCAGTGCCACCCCAGTCCACACCAGTGCCACCCCAGGCTACACCAGTGCTATCCCAGTCTCAAACCAGTGCTGCCAGTCCCACCCCAGTGCTGCCAGTCCCATTCCAGTCCTCCCCATCCCATCCTAGTCCCATCCCAGTGCTGCCAGTCTCATCCCAGTCCTGTCCATCCCAGTCCCATCCCACTCCTGCCCATCCCATCCCGGTCCCAACCCAGTGCTGCCAGTTCCCTCACAGTGCTGGCCATCCCATCCCAGTCTCATCCCAGTCCTCCCCATCCCAGTCCCGCCCATCCCAGTCCCATCCCAGTGTTGCCCATCCCAGTCCCAACCCAGTCCCATCCCAGTGCTGACCATCCCATCCCAGTCCCATCCCAGTCCTGCCAGTCCCATCCCAGTCCCATCCCACTTCTGCCCATCTCAGTTCGATCCCAGTCCCATCCCAGTCCTGCCCATCCCACCCCAGTTCTGCCCATCCCATCCCAGTCCCATCCCAGTGCTGCCAGTCTCATCTCAGTGCTGCCAGTCCCATCCCAGTCTTGCCCATCCCATCCTGGTCCCATCCCAGTGCTGCCAGTTCCCTCCCAGTGCTGCCTATCCCATCCCAGTCCCATCCCAGTGCTGCCAGTCTCATCTCAGTGCTGCCAGTCCCATCCCAGTCTTACCCATCCCATCCCGGTCCCATCCCAGTGCTGCCAGTCTCATCACAGTGCTGCCAGTCCCATCCCAGTCTTGCCCATCCCATCCTGGTCCTATCCCACTGCTGCCAGTTCCCTCCCAGTGCTGTCCATCCCATCCCAGTGCTGCCAGTCCCATTCCAGTCCCACCCATCCCCGTCCCATCCCAGTTCCATTCCAGTCCTGCCCATCCCATCCCAGTTCCCTCCCAGTGCTGCCCGTCCCATCCCATCCCATCCCATCCCATCCCATCCCATCCCATCCCATCCCATCCCATCCCATCCCATCCCATCCCATCCCATCCCATCCCAGTGCTGCCAGTCTCATCCTAGTCCTGCCCATCCCAGTCCCATCCCAGTCCCATCCCAGTCCCATCCCAGTGTTGCCCAGCTCCAGCCAGCCCATGGGGTGCCAGCACCCCGCGTGTCCCCGTGGTGGCACCTGAAGGACATGGTGAACCACACGGCCATCATCATCAGCGTCACCCGCCGGTACTCGGGCGCGAAGCACTGCTGGAAATTGCTCCACACCTACAATGGGGGGGACACAGGACAGGAGCAGTGACAAGGGGACACGGAGGGGACGTGGGGACCCCAGGGGACCCCAGGGCAGGCTCTGGCCTCACCTGCTGCGAGAGGTTGAGGAAGCGGACGAGCCAGCGCCGGTGCCACGTCCCAGTGTCCGACTGGATCTCGATGAGTTCGTCCTCCCGCTTGATGGTCTTGATGTGGGTGACCTGCAGGGGGGGCACAGTTTGGGGACACCGGGAGGCACCAACCTCAGCCGAGGGTCCCAGGTGAGGCCCATCCCCACCTCGTGCCTCAATTTCCCCACTTTTGCCTCAATTTCCCCACTTTTACCTCAATTTCCCCACTTTTACCTCAGTTTCCCCACTTCTCGTGCCTCAGTTTCCCCACTTTTGCCTCAATTTCCCCACTTTTACCTCAGATTCCCCACTTTTGCCTCAGTTTCCCCACTTTTACCTCAGTTTCCCCACTTTTACCTCAGTTTCCCCACTTTTACCTCAGATTCCCCACTTTTGCCTCAGTTTCCCCACTTTTACCTCAATTTCCCCACTTTTACCTCAGTTTCCCCACTTTTGCCTCAATTTCCCCACTTTTACCTCAGTTCCCCCCCTTTTACCTCAGTTCCCCCACTTTTACCTCAATTTCCCCACTTTTACCTCAATTTCCCCACTTTTACCTCAGTTTCCCCCCCCATTAAAGCAGAGCCGCCCCCCCCGTGGTGTTTTTCCCGCAGGCGGGAATTTGGGGTGCCCCCCCCGGTCTGTGGGTGCCCCCAGGCCCAGCCCCGGGGGGTCCTTACCGAGAAGACCCTCTCGGGGTGCCCCTTGGCCCTCATGTTGGTGTCGTGGACCTGCTTCAGCACCATCCAGGCCTCGTCGTGTTTGCCGTTCTGCGGGGCACAGCCTGCGCTCACCCGGGGCCCCCAGATCGGGGGGGCCCTGCTGGGTACCCCCATCTCCACCACCCACTTGGGGTCCCTGCTGGGTCCCCCCAACTCCATCACCCACTTGGGGGCCCTGCTGGGTACCCCCACCTCCATCACCCACTTGGGGTCCCTGCTGGGTACCCCCATCTCCATCACCCACTTGGGGGTCCCTGCCCCATCCCACCACTCATTTGGGGGTCCCTGTTGGTTCCCCCCATGCTCATCACCCATTTGGGGGTGCCTGTGGGGTCCCCCATCTCCATCACCCACTTAGGGTCCCTGCCTGGGTCCCCCCATCTCCATCACCCACTTGGGGGTCCCTGCCCATCCCACCAACCATTTGGGAGTCCCTTCCTGGGTTCCCCCATCTCCATCGCCCATTTGGGGGTCCCTGTTGGGTCCCCCCATCCTCATCACCCACTTGGGGACCCCTTCCTGGGTCCCCCCATCTCCATCACCCACTTGGGGTGCCTGCTGGGTCTCCCCATGCCCTTCATCCATTTGGGGGTCCCTGTTGGGTTCCCCCATCTCCACCACCCACTTGGGGTCCCTGCGGGGTCCCCCCATCTCCATCACTCACTTGGGGGTCCCTGCCTATCCCACCACCCATTTGGGGGTGCCTGTTGGGTCCCCCCATCTGCATCACCCACTCGAGGGTCCCTTCCTGGGTCCTCATACCTCCACCACCCACTTGGGGACCCTGCCTGGGTCCCCCCATCTCCATCACCCACTTGGGGGTCCCTGCCTATCCCACCACCCATTTGGGGGTCCCTTCCTGGGTTCCCCCACTTCCATCACCCATTTGGGGGTCCCTGCTGGGTCCCCCCATGCCCACCACCCACTCGGGGGTCCCTGTTTTGGTCCCCCCACCTCCATCACTCACTCAGGGTCCCTCCCTGTGTCCCCCCACCCACTCGGGGGTCCCCCCACCTCACCTCCAGGAAGAAGCGGGGGCTCTCAGGCATGGTGGTGAGCGCCCCGATGGCGAAGACGGAGGGGAAGGCGCAGACGAGGACGAAGACCCTCCAGCTGTGGAACTGGTACGCCGAGCCCATCTGGAAACTCCACCCTACGGAGACGGGGAGAACATTGGGACCCCCCCCCCCCCAATCCCCACCAATGCTGAGCCCCCCCAAACTCATGACACCCGCCGTGGCTCTCACCGTAGTGGGGGATGATGGCCCAGGCCATGGCGGAGGCGTAGATGCCCCCGATCATCCAGAACATGCAGAGCCAGCTCAGGTGCTCCCCGCGCTTCTCCTGCGCCAGGAATTCCGAGAAGTAGGAGAAGACGATGGGAATGGACCCGCCGATGCTGAGGGATGGAATTGGGGGGGGGGGGTCACCACCCACCCCATCGTCCCCCCACCTCCTTATGGGGGGGGGGTGGTGGGGTGTCACCAGCCCACCCACCCCTCCCCTTACCCCACGCCCGAGAGGAGGCGGCAGAAGAGGAAGGTGCCGTAGCCTTGGACGAAGGAGGAGAAGAAGGCGAAGACGCTGTTGACGGAGAGGGCGATGAGGAGGCACTGCCTTCGGCCCAGGCGGTCCGCCAGCCCCCCCCACAGGAAGGCCCCCACCATCATGCCCAGGTACACGATGAGCCCTGGGTTGGGGGGGGGGACACACACACACGGCGATGTCAGTCCCAGGGGACACGGGCACCCCGAGTCACCCAAGTGGAGGGTGATGATGTTTGGGTGAACCCCACACCCCCCCCCCCCCCATTGAGTCCCCCTGGGGCCCCCCATGTGTGAATGGTCCCCCCAGGACCCTCCACATCCAGCCCCCACTCCTGTCCTGAGTGTGCCAGGTCTCAGGGAGGGGGACACCAGGGGGAAGGGGGGAGCACACCCTGTGCCCCCCCACAGCCCCACATCTGTGTCCCCCCACACACCTCCCTGTGCCCCCAAAGCCCACCTCTCCCTCTGTCCTGCCGTCTCCCTGCGTCCCACTGTCCCCCCATGTCCCCCCTGTCCCCTCACGTCCCTCCATGTCCCCATAGCCCCCAGGGCCCCCCATGTCTCTCCACGTCCCTTTATCTGCTCATGTCCCCCCATGTCCCCATCTGCTCGTGTCTCCCCATGTCCCTCTGTCCCTCCTGTGTCCCCCCATATCCCCTGTGTCCCCCCATACCCCCTTATCTGCTCATGTTCCCTATATCTGTGTCCCCCCATGTCCCCCATGTTCCCATCTGCTCATGTCCCCCCACATCTCCTGTGTCCCTTGATATCCCCCATCTACTCGTGTCCCCCACACTTTCCATGTCCCTATTTCCTCGTGTCCCCCCATATCCCCCCCCCCCCCCCATCTCCCAGCACCCCTCTATGTCCCACCAGGTCCCCCTGTGTCCTTCACGTCCCCATCTGCTCATGTCTCCCCACACCTCCCCATGTCCCCCTGTCCCCCCCCATGTCCCTCTATATCCCCCATCACCTCATGTCCCTCCACATCCCCCATCTCCTCATGTCCCTCACACCCCCTCTGTCCCTTCAAGTCCCCATCTGCCTGTGCGCCCCCACATTCTGTGTCCTTCCATGTCCCCATTTCCTCGTGTCCCCCCATATCCCTCCCCATCCCTCACCTCCCAGCGCCCCCCCATGTCCCCCCATGTCCCCTCCATGTCCCCTCCTCACCCAGCATGCCCTTATTGGAGTCGGAGAGGCACATGTCCTTCTCGGCGCTGGGCAGGACGAAGCCCACCACGAAGACCTCCACGCCATCGGCCATGAGGGCCAGTCCCAGGACGAAGTAGAGGGTCCACTGGAAGCGGCCGTGGCCGCATTCCTGCAGGATGAGCTCGTACTGCTGCGCCAGCTCCTCCTTGTCCTTCCGCCGCTGCCCCTCGCTGTCATCGAAGGCGCCCACCGCCGGCTCCGGCCCCAAACGCTCCCCGGTTTTCAGCGAGTCGTGCCGGGGGATGCCCTGGTATTCACCCTCGTAGATCTCATCCTCCTCGTCGTGGCCTTCGGTGGCGTCGCTGGAAGCCCCTTCCTCTTCGTTGGCCCCCTCGCCCCCCCGGTAGTAGCCATCCTGGGGCGGGTAATCGTCATCGTCCTCCTCTTCCTCGAAGCGGGTGTAGGAGCGCTTGGTGTACTCGTCCTGCACGCGGTCCATGCCCTTGCTCACCTTCTTGGCCGCGTGTTTCTTCACCTCCTTGGCGATGTCCTTGGCGCCCCGGATGAACGCCGTCCGGTCGCGGAAGCTCTCGTCCATGGTGCCGCTGGGATCGGCCGGGATACTGGGATGGAGTTGGGGTGATGGGGGTGAGGAGGGAGGGGAGTGTCTCTGCGTTGGGGGCTGTGGCCTCACACCCGGGGGCCGCGGTGGGATGCGGGGAGGTGGGCGATGGTGCTACCCATCCGCGTGGCGCCGGCTGGAGGGGACACGGGAGGACCCCAGACCTGAGGAGCCCAGACACAAGCAGGGGACATTTTAGGGTGGGAATGGCCCTGAATCCCCCCTGAACCCCAGGGTTTGCTCCGCTCTGAGCTCCCCCCACCCACCCCTGTGGCACTTTGTCCCCTTCTCAGGTGGAAACAGGAGGATTTGGGGCACCACTGCCTCGCGGTGAGGTGACAGTGGGGCTCACACCAGGGCAGGCACCCACAGTGGGGCTGGGATGGGGACAGCTCTGGGGGACACTGGGTCTGTGCCAGCCCCCTGACTCAGACCCACAGCGGGGATCCCACGGCTGATGGATCCCAGGGGTGATGGATCCCAGGGGAGGAGATCCCAGGGGTGATGGATCTCAGGGGTGATGGATCCCAGTGCCAATGGATCCCAGGGGAGGAGATCCCAGGGCTGAGGGATCCCAGGGGTGATGGATCCCAGGGGAGGGGATCTCAGGGGTGATGGATCCCAGGGGAGGAGATCCCAGGGCTGATGGATCTCAGGGGTGATGGATCCCAGTGCTGATGGATCCCAGGGTAGGGGACCCCAGCAGGGAGCAGGAGGGCCCCACAGCCCCTCCACCCCCCCCCGCAGACCAGGGCCCCCCCAGGCCACGGGGACCCCCCTGTTCCCACAGATTCCCATTGAGGGACCAGGTCCCACCATTCTCTCAATGGAGCCGGGAAGGTGTGGCCGGGCCAAGGACCAATGAGCTGCAGGGGGCGTGGCCACCCCACGAGCATCAATGGGGCCGTGGAGGCACGGCCCAGCGGTTCAGCCAATGAGATGCGAGCGGGTGTGGCCACGCAGCTGCATCCCCCAGCTCGGGGCAGCCTGGGGCAGAGGGGGTGACAGTGCTGGGGTCAGACCCTGGGGATGGGGACCTTGGGGACCCCGCTGACCCCAGCAAGGCACAGGGTGACCCCAAGGGTGGCGGGTCCCCAATGACAGCACGGGGCAGGGGACCCCCCCTGCCCATCGCAGTCCGGATCCAGCCTTTCCATCTCCATCCCCACGAGGGATGGAGGGCAAGGGAGCCAGGGGGGGACAGCAGGGACATCGCCCCTCCCTGGTCCAGCCACTCAGGGTCACAAATCACCACCAAAACCCAGGCCAGCAGCAGGCCTGGACCGAACCCCCCCATTTCCTCAGGGACCACAGGATGGAGCAGCAGGGGGACAGCCCCCCCAAGGACACAGGGGTCCCCAAAGCCTTCCAGGACAGCCCCAGCGCAGACCCCCCTCAGGTCATGGGGCTCCAGGAGGCCGGGGTCCCTCAGAGGGGCCCTGGGGTGGCTGAGGGTGACCCAGCCATGTCCCTGACCCTGCTGCCCCAGCCCGGCTGTGGTGGCAGAGTGGGCGCAGGGGACAACGTGTGCCAGGCGCCCCAGGGAGGCTTCCAGAAGGGATCTGGCTGTGGGTTGTGCTTGGCGAGAGACGCTGGCGTCGGCAGAAGCTGAACCAGGGGCCAGGAGGACCCCGGGCAGAGGCGGTGGGTGCTGGGGGGCACCCTCTGCACCCCCAGAGTCTGGCTTTTGTGGGGGGAGAGTGGGCATCCGGGTACATCCCAGGGGCTCCAATCTGGAGGTGGCATCTCCCTGTCCCCACGCATCCTGCACCCTCTTTTCAGCCCAGTGTCCCCCACCTCGCTCCACGGGCTGCGAAGCCACCCCCCAAGCCTTGCAGAGCCCAGCCCAGCTCATGACAGGGATGGACCTGCAGACCCAGCCATGGGGGCTGGCGTGACCATCCCCCCCCCCAAAAAAAAAGCTATTTTTATTCCTGGCAGCAGACAGCGAGGCGGGAGTTGAGCGGCGGGGAGAGGGACGCAGCCAGCACCGTGTCCCCCCTCCCTGAGCGAGGGGACAGGGCATGGTGGGGAAGCTAAAATTATCCCTTCTGAAATATCCAGGGGTGTCAGCCCCCCCTGGGGCACAGCAGGGACCTGGGGACGGCGCGGGGACGGCGCTGCGGCACGGCACGGCCCCCCCAGTTTCTGCCTGAAGCCGGGCAGGTGCTTTTAAGCGACGTAAAATGGTTCGTTCACCCACCAGCCTCTGCTCCCCGCCAGCTGGGAGCGCCCCCAGCACCCCGGGGACCCCCCTCTCCCCTCTTCCCATTGAACCCCCGGGTACCCCAGAAGGAGCCCATTCATGGCCAAGGTCATTTTGCTCGAGCCGGGCTGGCGGCTCCTTGCGGTGCCTCCCAGTGCGGCCGCTCCACGGACCGTGACGTGCAGGGAACGGGGGGAGAGGGGAGCAGAGAGAGGCTGAGGAACCGCTGAGGAAGAGGAGGGCTGGGGAGCAAGGTCACAGCTCGGCTCCGTGACGGAGAACCCAGGGAGCCTCGAGCGGCCGAGCCAACGCCGCGCGTCGTCCACTGCTGCTCCGGAGAGCAGGGGGGTGATTTCAGGGGGAAGGCAGAAATCACACAGACCTACAGCCAAGTGCTGAGCAGGGGGGGGACCCCAAAAATGCTGTTCTGATTGCGAAACAGCTCTGCCAGCCCCGTCCTGGTGTTAGCCCGAGCTGTCACCGCCACCCTACACAAGGTTATGGGACTCTGGACCTGTCCCCTCCTGCCATGCATCCCACCAGAGCCAGCAATCGCTGCAGCCCTGCCTTGCCACGCACCCCAAAACCTCCCCCCCCGGGGAGATCCCACATTAGGGCCCCCCCCCCTGCAGCCCCCCATTTTTGCATTATGCCAAGAACATGGCGACAAGGGGGAAGAGTTTGAAATCGCCTGTGTCCAAGGTCATCTTCCAGCACCCCCCCACTCCCTCCTCCTTCCCCCGGGGAGCTGCAGCGTGTCTCCCCCCCCCCCCCAAAAAACCTGCTGGTGCCACCAGGATAAACACTCATCCCTGCGACGAAATCCCGATGGCCGCGGGCAGAGATTCCCCGGCCGCAGCGAGGGGCAGGGGAGGGATGACAAGAGGCTATGAAAGATGCACGGGGGATTTAAAAAAAAAATAAATAAAGCCCGAGCAAGGCTGGAGGCAAGGTTTTCCAGGACAAAATGGCCACAGCAAAGGGGAAAGGAGAAGCCGAACCCCCCTCATCCATCATCAGCCACAGGTCTGGGGATGCTAATTAAAATCAGCGGGAAGAGGAATGGAGGGGGAGGGATGGAGGTTGGAAAAATCTCATTTCTTTCTCTCCTTACCTGTTTCAGCCCTCGTTCCTCTCCAGCTTCGGCGTCCGTCCGCGGCGCTGGGATGGAGGAGGAAGCTCCGGCGGCGAACGCCGCAGCTCCCGGGTACCAGACCCAGCGTTAACGCCGCAGCCTCCGCCACGCACCCCGAGCGCTGGGAGAGTCCATTGGAACAGCCCAGGGAAGGGAGGTGGCACGGGGAGGGCTGTGCTACGGCAAACTGGGAGTGAAGGGGGGGACTGGGAGGAGGATGGGGGGCTCGTCTCCCCCCCCCCCCCCCCCCTTGGCTGTGCTTATTAGGGAAGGGAGGGCGATGCTGCGCACGCTTGCGGGGAGCTCCCGAGGGAGCGGGGTTCCCGTGGCGGGGGCGGTGGGTTGAAGCTGTTCCCAGTGGCTAACGGGGTGGGGGGGGGGTGGGGGGGGGGGGGGGACACACACGAGGATTCGGTGGCGTTGGGACCCTCACTGGCACCGTCTCCTCCTGCCGCCCACCGCAGCCGCAGGCAGCGCGGCGATGGCAGCGCAGCCCGGCAGATCTGAGTCACGGCCTCCTCAGAGGGGGGGGATGGAATTGGGATTGCTTGGGATGGCAGCGTCTCCGTCAGAGCCGGCCCCTCCGTTGTGACGGGCACGAACACCTCCGACATCTTCCTTTTTATGGGGGGGGGGTACCCCAACCCGCTCCTATTTTATGCCACGGTGGGAGTGGGGACCCCGGGGGATGTGGGTGCAGAGCACTCGTGGTACCCAGGCTGCTTTGGAGCTGGGGGGGGTCCCCCACATTCCTTGAGCATCCTACATGCAATGAGTTGAGCCGGTCTCAGCTCCCAGGGCATGAGCATCCCTCGGGGTTGTGATCAGGCTTCCCACAGCAGCCCGGGCACCAAGCAGACCCCAGTGAGAGACCATTAATGAGGAGGAGGAGGAGGAAGGCGTGCTCAAGGCCAAAATAAGCAGAGTGAGGGGAGGAAGGAGTTCCTGGATTGATGGATTAACAGCCACGCAGAGGGACCGCGGCTCCGACCACACCAACAGCGTCAGGGACCAGTCCACACCAGTGGCACCAGCACGGGGAAGGATTTAGGAAACTGGGAAACTGAGGAAGAATGGAGAACCTGTTGGAAATAACCCCAAAAGGGGGAATGTAGCTGAGTTTGGGGTCTTTAACCCAGCTGGGAGGGGGCTGTGGGGCTGAGCCCGTGTCCCCACTGCGTGGGTGGCTGCACCCACGGCTGGGCGCCCGCGCTGCGGGGCTGATCACGAGCCCCAGCTCATTGGCCCGGGCCAGGCTGGTGAGCGCTGCTTCCTCGGGGCCGTCAAGCTATGACTCACGTTGTCACCAGCAAATCTGTGTCCCCTTTCCCTTCCCTCTGTGTCCGAGCCATCCCTGAGCTCGCGCTCAGCCCTGGGGCTTTAACACAGTTAACTGGAATAAAACAGCGTGGTAGGGATGGGGGACGGGTCCTTCCTGTCCCCAGGGCCTGAAAAACAGAAGTGGTGGGGTAAAACCAGGAGTGGTGGGGTAAAACCAGGGGTGGTGGGGTAAAACCAGGGGTGAGGGGGTAAAACCAGGGGATAAAACCAGGGGTGATGGGGTAAAACCAGAGGATAAACCAGGGGTGATGGGGTAAATCCAGGGGTGGTAGGGTAAAACCAGAGGATAAAACCAGGGGTGGTGGGGTAAAAACAGGGGTGATGGATAACACCAGGGGTGATGGGGTAAAACCAGGGGTGGTGGGGTAAAACCAGAGGATAAAACCAGGGGTGATGGGGTAAAACCAGAGGATAAAACCAGAGGTGATGGGGTAAAACCAAGGTGATGGGGTAAAACCAGGGGTGGGGTCCATCCCCGCTGCGTCCCGGTGGTTTCCTTGTGCTGAGGGCACACAACTGCCAGCCCAGGGCTCGTCCAGGAGGCGCCGGTTTCCTCGGGTCCTCGAGATGCTGAACCTCTTGGATCTCAGGATCCTCTCCCTGTGAGGTGTGGATAACCTCTGACCCCCCCAGTCCTTCCCTCCACCCACAGGGGGGATTTAAGCCCCCACCCCAATGGAAAGCAGGGGTGTTCCTGCCTCAAAGTGCACCCAGGCGTGTGCAAACGGTGAACCACAGCCCCACAGCCCCACCAGGGGGAGATGGAACCCATGGGAGCTGTGTGGAGCAGCCCAGAGCAGGGACATCCACAGCCTGGGGGTGATTTAATGAAATCAGAGAGGTTCAGTGAACACCCCTGGTGCCTCGAGCTGTGCAAGTCACATCTCCTCCCCCTGAGGTCCTCAGCGCTCCCCATGGACACTTGGGAACCTCCACACCCCGTGCCAGTGGGAGGCTGCGTGGGATCAGCACCACCCCCCCCAACTTTAGACCTTGGAGCAGCCCTAAAACTCAACCCAGCAAGCCCAAAATCCCCTCCAACAGCCCTGAACTGTCCCTGCCACGGTGGGAGGTGACAAACAAGGCAGAGCCTCATCCCCATCTGAGGGACAGCCCTTGGTTTTGAAAGTGTTTTATTTGTAAATGGGCGACGGCTGCTTTACATAGGAAAAAAATAAAGAAAATCCTGTTAAAAGGAGCTTGAAATCTCTTCAAGGCTGAGATAAACGGGAGGAGGAGGGGAAAAGTAAAGGGAAAGGAATGCTAGAAAGAGAAATAGGGGAAAAAACGGGGAGAGGGGAGAGGGATGGACCCAACCACCCCCCCCGGGTGCGTCAGCCCGCGGGGAGATGGAAGCGTGAGGAGAGAGAGGGAAGGATCCCCAGCAGGGAGGGGGCTTGGCCTCCCCCGTGCTCAGGGCAGGGGTCCCCTCAAGGGCCCACGTGGTGGCACCCCGGGGGGCCTCTGCGCAGGCCGAGGGGGCAGGGGCACCCTCTGGTATCCGTAGGGCGGGGGGCGGGGGGGGCCGTTGTAGCCGTGCGGAGGCATCAGCGGAGGGGGCCCGCGCATCCCGTGGTGCGGCAGGGGGCCGGGGTGACCTGTGGGGACAGAGCAGGGGGGTCAGCACCTACATGGAGGGGGGGGGGAACAGCCACAGCCCCCCCAAACCCACCCTGGGGCTGGCCAACGCTCTCCCTTCATCAGCACATCCCCCCCCCATTGGCAAAGCCCGCTCCGTATCGCGACGTGAGAGCCGTGGGGGGGTGATGGGCCCCCCCATGTCGCGACCAACAGGAGGAGAACCCCTGGTTTAACAGCTCGCAGCTGCCAGGTTTTGCTCCAGGACACCTCTCCGAGGGCAAAGGCTCCGCCGTCACCTCCTTCCCGTCCCCGCGCAAGCGGGCGCGGGGCCGCAGCGAGCGCCGCGGGGCGATAAAAGCGCGTAGGGGCGATAGGAAAAAAGCCACATACCGCCTCCTGCAGGCACCCACTTACCCATGGGCGACCCGAAATGAGGTCCTCGGGGTGGCATACCCATGGGTGGGGGTCCAGGGTGTGGCATGCCAGGTGGGGGCCGTGGGGGAGGTTGGCCTCCGGAGCCTGGGGGTCCTGGGTGATGCTGGCCCATCCCGGGTGGCCCGTGGTGCACTTGCATGGGAGGCATTCCTGGGGGAATAAGGAGTCAAGGGATGCTCGGGGCCAGGGGTGGGGACACTCACCACAGTGGCTTTGGGTCCCCACAGCCCAGTGGGGCACTGAGTTCAGCTGCGTGGTTACAGGGGCTGCAAAGGGGGTTCTGCTGCTCAAAGTGGGGTCAGAGAGGAGGAAGAGCAAAGCTCTGCGATGGGAGGCAGAGGAAACGCTGCTTGGGGGAGAAGGATGTGACAGCAAACGGGGCACAGCCCCGGTGTCCCTCTGCTGGGTGTTAATTAGCACTCTAAAAGCCAGCTTGGAACAGGCAGAAGCCATCTGGTCACTCACAGGGCCAGAGCCACCATCACACAAAGCCACCCTAATCAGCCTTGGGTGCAGGGGTGGCTTGAAATCAGGCAGGATTAATTAAATATCAGAATTAAACTGCAAATTCCCCTTTCACTTGGGCAGTGGAAACCAGAGCCTGGATGGAGACTTTGCTTCCTCTTCCTCTTCCCTTGGGAATGATGAGTTCCCTCCCCCTTTTATAAAGGGGACCCACAGGGAAGGAGGAGGAGGGGGGGATTTACCCAACCCCCCCCCAAAAAAGGATGTTTCCAGATGTTTCCCAAGCCCCCCCCCCCACCCAATGCCTACCTGGATGATGCATCCCCCCTGGAGGGAAGGGGTGTGGGTGAGGGGGGTGCCCCCCAGTGGGTGCAGCCCCGGAGGGGGGACCGGGTGCACCGGCACCGGGCGGCATCGGTGGGGGTGGCATGGCGGGGGGCATCCCAGGGGGCATCGCTCCGGGGGGCGGCACCGGCGGGGGGAACGACCCGGGGGGTGGGAGGCCTGGGAAGAGAAACAGAGAGAATTTGGGATTAGGCACAACAGCCTCGCGGTGCCACCGCGGCGCCACCGCGCTTCACCCACCTGGAGGGGTGACGCCGGGTCCCAAGGAGGTGACGACGGGAGTGGGGACGGAGGGAGGGGGCGGAGCGTCGGCGAAGAGCTGATGGGGGCGATCGGCTTGGGAAAGGGGGTTCTGGGCTGCCAGGAGCCTCTCGGCCGCCGAGCCGTGCCGTTCGCCTTTGGAATCTTTTTTGAAGGCGTAGGAGACGGTGATGGGGCGGTTGCAGAGGTACTGCCCGTTCATGGCCTCGATGGCCGCGTCCGAGGCGTCGAAGCTGGCGAAGTTGATGAAGGCGTAACCCTTGGAGTTGCCCGTGTCGGGGTCTCGCATGATTTTCGGGGTCTGGAGGATAACCCCGAAAGCGCTGAAGGTGTCGTACAGCAGCTTCTCATCGATCTCGGGGTCCAGGTTCCCGATGAAGATGTTGGCCCCCACGTCCAGGTTTTTGTTGTGGGCCGAAGCTTTGTTCACTCGGATGGGTTTCCCGTATAATTTGATCATGTTCATGATTTTAATGGCGTAATCGGCGTCCTCCTCGCTGAGGAACTCCACGAAGCCGTAGCCTGTGAGCAACCCACAGAGAGAGGGTGAGGAGAAGGCAGAGCCACGGGTTCCCAGCCAACCCCACTTGATTTAAAAGCAGAGAGCCCCAGGGTCTCCTGAGGGGAGATGATGGAAGCTCTCCTGGGATGGGGTGACTCGGTCTGGAGGTCATCTCCAAACGTGGTGAAGAACAGGGAGTGGTCAACATGGATTTACCAAGGGTAAACCACGCTTGACCAAGCTGGGAGCTTTCTATGATGCTATAACCTGGGTGGGGGGAGAGCAGCAGATGGCATCTGTCTTGGTAAGGATGGTGAGGGAGGGCATTGTCCCCCTCTGCTCTGCCCTGGGGAGGCCACAGCTGGAATCCTGCCTCCAGTTCTGGGCTCCCCAGTTCCAGAGAGACTGGGAACAACTGGAGAGAGGGCAGGGGAGGGCAGCGAGGATGAGTGGGGATTGGAGCATCTCCCCTGGGAGGAAAGGCTGAGGGAGCTGGGACTCTTCAGCCTGGAGCAGAGAAGGCTGAGGGGGATCTGATGAACGTTCACAAACACCTAAAGGGGGGTGAGGGAGGATGGAGCCAGACTCTTCCCAGTGGTTCCCAGTGCCAGGACGAGGGCAATGGGCACAAGCTGGAACAGGGGAAGTTCCATTGGAAGATGAGGGAGAACTTCTTTGGGGTGAGGGTGCCGAGCACTGGCACTGCCCAGAGAGGGGTGCAGTCTCCTTCTCTGGAGCTTTCCCAGCCTGGCCTGGGTGCAGCCCTGAGGGATGTGCTCGAGGGGACCCTGCTGTCCCGCAGGGGAGTTGGGCTGGGGGAGCTCTGGAGCTCGGACAGTTCCATGAATGGAGATGATTTCCCTGGGGGTCGCCCAGCTCACACCTCTCTGACCGCCCCCACACGAAGTATTTCATTCACCGTTCAGGTTCTGAGAGGGCACAGTAACCATCTCACCTTGGTGCTGGCCCGTCACCCGATCCTTGGGCATGTGGGTGTTGACCACCGGGCCGGCCTGGAGGAAGAGCTCCCAGAGCAGCGGCTCGCTGACCTTCTCATCCAGCCCCCCCACGTACACCGTCGCATCTTGAGCGGAGGGAAAAGGAAAAGCCCAGTCAGATCCCCCCCTAATTACACCCTCAACCCCCCAGTGCCCCCCCTTCTTCTCTAGGGAGACCAAACCCCCTCCATTCCAGCCTCACCCTTGTGCCCAGAGAGGCCAGGACGCCCCAACTGACCCCTACCCTTGCCCCATCTCTGGGGAGCCAGGTCCTTTCCATAGCCCCCTCAGCCTCCAGGTCACCCTGGGCCCCCCACAGAACACCCCACATCTCCAGGGAGCACCCCCCAACCCCTAAATATCTCCAGGGAGCCCAAGCTCTCCCTGCAGGGCTCCACCATGGCCTCAGGGAGCCCAGGATCCATGCGTGGAGATGCCTACGACGCCCAGGGTCCCCTACAGAACCCCTCCCTGTCCCCAGGGTGCCCCACAGAGCTCCCCCATATCCCCAGGGTCCCCCACAGAGGCCCCCCATAACCCCAGGGTGCCCCGCAGAGCTCCCCCATGTCCTCAGGGTGCCTCAGAGAGGCCCCCTATATCCCCAGAGTGCCCCACAGAGCCCCCCATGTTCCCAGGGTCCCCTACAGAACCCCTCCCTGTCCCCAGGGTGCCTCGCAGAGCTCCCCCATATCTCCAGGGTCCTCCACAGAGGCCCCCATATCCCCAGGGTGCCTCGCAGAGCTCCCCTATGTCCTCAGGGTGCCTCACAGAGGCCCCCTATATCCCCAGAGTGCCCCACAGAACCCTCCATGTCCTCAGGGTCTCCTGCAGAGCCCCCCCATATCACCAGGGTGCCCCACAGAGCCCCCCATAACCCCAGGGCTCCCCTGCAGAGCCCCCCATGTTCCCAGGGTCCCCTGCAGAGCCCCCCTATATCACCAGGAAGCTTCACAGAGCTCCCCCATGTCACCAGGGCGCCCCACAGAGCCCCCCCATGTCCCCAGGGCGCCCCACAGAGCCCCCCCATGTCCCCAGGGCGCTGCAGGCCCCCGCAGGCCCCGCAGGCCCCGGCGCTCACCCTGGTTCCGCTCGGAGATGGGCCCCGCCGCCATCTTGCCCCGCTCCCTCCCGCTCCCGCCCGAGCGGCGCCGACGTCACGCAACGTGCGCCTCGCGCCGTGACGTCACGCGCAGGCACAAGTCCCACCCCCCCCCTCGCGTCGGACCGGAAGTGGCGTCCCGGCTGCGCGCGGCGAAGGCGCGGCGGCCATCTTGAGTGTGGGCGGGCGGGGAGAGCGGCCTGGCGCTCCCGCCCTTCTGTCGCGATAGCCCCTGCTGTGACAGGCGGCGACATCACCCTCACAGCCAGGAGCACCGCACCCTCCAGTGCCGGCAGAGCTCAGTGCTGGGGGGATCCCGGTCCGGGGAGTTCCCAGGGGAGCGGAGGGGGTGGATCCCAGTGTGTGGGAGATCCCAGTATGGAGCAATCCCAGTGCCAGAGGGTCCCCATGTGGAGGGATCCCAGTGCTGGGAGATCCCAGGGCCAGGGGGTCCCCATGAGAAGGGTTCCCAGTGCTGGGGTTATCCCAGTATGAAGGGATCCTGGTCCTGGGAGACCCCAGTGTGGAGGGATCCCAGTGCTAGGAGATCCCAGTATGGTGCAATCCCAGTGCCAGGGGGTCCCCATGTGGAGCGATCCCAGTGCCAGGAGATCCCAGTGCCAGGGGGTCCCCATGAGAAGGGATCCCAGTGCTGGGGTTACCCCAGTATGAAGGGATCCTGGTCCTGGGAGATCCCAGTGTGGAGAGATCCCAGTGCCAGGAGATCCCACGGACAAGGGATCCCAGTGCCAGGGAATCCCCGTGCCTGCAGACCCCATCACATACCAGGGATCCCCCCCGGTTCCCCCCTCTCAGCCACGCGCCGTCACCTGCGAAACCGCTCTTTAATGGGCTCCGAAACCCAGCTCCCCCAGCAAAGCACCCCAGAGCCCCTGCAGGTCCCCATCCCCACCCCGGCCCCCCATTCCGACGCATTTCGGGGTGCCAGAGGGGGCCCCTCGTGCCATCCCATGGCGGAGGGGATGGGGCGGGTTGGATCCCGCTGTCCCCGTCCTCGGGGACCCGCTCACGGCCCCTCACCACGGCCCCAGAGCCCAGGTCCAGGGTGGAGGTAGCGAAAACTGAGGAAACCGCCGTGCCCGCTGAGATCTGGGGGGCACCTCCAGGGACCCCCCGCTCCTCCTCCTCCATCCCCAGCACCGGCAGCCACGCGGCACGGCAGGATCCAGCCCCGGGGAGCAGCGGGGACCCACTCCAAGGCAACGGCAGAAGGCACATGGCGGTGTGGGGGGGTCCCCAAATCCAGCCGTGTGTCCCCACAGAGCAGGGGGACGTCCCCGGGGTCCTCACCACGAGGGTGCGAGGGGGCTGCCGGTGGTCTCGGTGCGGGGTCCCTGCTGCCAGGCATGGAGCCGGTCCTGCAGCAGCGTCAGCTCCTCGGCCAGGCCGGCCAGAGAGGGGGCGAAGCGCCCGCACTGCAGGGATAGGGTGGGTCCGGCCAGGGGACGGGCACATGGGGTCCGGGGGGAATATGGATGGGGATGGGAGGGATGGAGATGGGATTGGATGGATGGACATGGGGTCAGGATAGATGGACATGGGGTTGGGATGGTCATGGAAGGGGTCAGGATGGATGGACGTGGGGTCGGGATGGATGGAGATGGATGGGGTTGGGATGGATGGACACAGGGTGGGATGGATGGATATAGGGTTGGGATGGACATGGATGAGATTGGGATGGATGAAGATGGGGTTGGATGAATGGATATGGGATCAAGATGGATGGACACAGGGTGGGATGGATGGAGATGGGGTCAGGATGGATGGACACAGGATGGGATGGATGGACATAGGGTTGGGATGGTCGTGGATAGGGTTGGGATGGATGGACATGGGGTTGGGATGGTCATGGAAGGGGGTGGGATGGATGAAGATGGCGTTGGATGGATGGACATGGGGTCGGGATGAATGGACACAGGGTGGGATGGATGGAGATGGGGTCGGGATGGATGGATATGGGGTTAGGATGGATGGACACAGGGTGGGATGGATGAAGATGGGGTTGGATGGATGGACACAGGGTGGGATGGATGGACATGGGGGTGGGATGGTCATGGGAGGGGTCAGGATGGATGAAGATGGGGTTGGATGGATGGACATGGGGTCGGGATGGATGGACACAGGATGGGATGGATGAAGATGGGGTCGGGATGGATGGACACAGGGTGGGATGGATGAAGATGGGGTTGGATGGATGGACAGAGGGTCGGGATGGTCATGGAAGGGGTCAGGTTGAATGGAGATGTGGTTGGGACGGATGGACATGAGGTAGGATGGACACGGATGGGGTCAGGATGGATGGAGGTGGGGTTGGGATGGATGCAGATGGGGTCAGGTGGATGGACACAGGTAAGACCACCCTCACCAACCTCAGCCCCTCCCGAGCAGCAGGACTCGCCCAGGAGAGCAGAACCCCCCTCTGAACTGGGAACCCTGGGGTCTGCACCCACCCCTGCGCCCCAGCCCACCCCCCCGTGCCCCAGTTCCCCCCGCGTTACCTGGGCCTCGGGCAGACCCCGCAGGTAGCAGCGGCGCCAGAGCCGGAGCGAGGGTCCCGCGGCGCAGGGCAGCAGCAGCCCCGGGGGGGGGGGAGGATTGGGGGGACCCCCGGGGCTGCCCCCCCGCTCGCTGAGGCTCTCCAGGGAGGGGGCCCAGCGGGACAGACGTGGCGGGGGGCGGCCGCTCCTCCAGGGGAAGGGTTGGGGTGACAACGTCCCCTTGGTCAACACGAAGACGTTCCCAGCTCCCGGTCCCGGCCAGGCGTCGGCGGGCTGGGAAATGGGGGGAAAAAATAGGGATTAGGGAAAAAAGTGGGGGGGAAGCAGTGCTGCCCCCCCCCCCAACCCAAACCCCGACTCACTCTGCCCAGGCTCTGGGGGGCTGCAGTGTCGGGGGGTCCCAGGGTGCCAGCAGCACCCGCCGGGTTCCGGAATCGGGCGCGCTGCTGCCGGCTGTAGCGCAGCCCCCAGTCCCAGACGGGGGGCAGGGTGCCCCCCCGTGCCCCCCCTACCGGGGGGTCCCGCCAGCCGTTCACCGGTGTGTAGGTCTGGGTGTGGGGTGGGTGCTGGGGGGGGGAGAAGGGGTGAAATGAGAGGTGTGGGGGGGTCAATCCCCAATGTGGGATGCGATGGGGAAACTGAGGCACGGCGCAGCCAGCCTCCGTTCCCCAAAATGTGACCCAAAGTGGGTGTCCCCCCCCAGGCCCCCCCATCTCACCGGGGTGCCGCGGCCCCGCTGCCGCTGGCAGGTGAAGAGGAAGGTGCTGAAGTAAGGGGCGAAGCTGCTGTCGTGGAGGGCCAGGAGGAAGCCCTCGGTGAAGCCGAACGCCGCCGGGAATTGGCGCACCAGCTGCCACGTGCAGTCCAGGAACAGCAGGAAAACGGGGGCCTGGGTGGTGGTTGTGGGGGGGGGACACCCCCAGATGTCACCTACCCAGGATGGGCATGGGGTGATGGGGTGATGGAGGGTGTCACTCACCTCCTCCCGGGGGTTGCGGCGGCGGAGGAGCCCCAGGCGGTGGGGAAAGGGGTGCCCGGCTGCCACCCACTCCCGCTGCACCAGGCTCTGGAAACCGGGCAGGCTGCGGGAGTGGGGGTCCCCCAGGAGCTGCACCAGTGAGGCCAGTAAGCAGTTCAGATCCCGGTCTGATGGCTCTGGGAGGGGGCATGGCCATGAGGGGGGGGTCCCCACGCTGTTACCCCCCTCCATCCCAGTGTTTCCCCACCCATCCCAGTGCTCCCCTACCTTGCAGGAGGACGGAGCAGCGTCTCCCCGCCAGCAGCGACGCCACCTCGGCGGCTTTTCTCAAGCAGGTGCTGGGGGGGGATAAAAGGGGGGGGTCAGGGCACCCCAAAATGCCACCTCTGCCCCCCGAGGGTCTGCAGCCCACCCTGGGATGCTCACACACCCACCATGGTGCCCACATCACCCTGCAGCCACTGGTTGGGCTGTGGGGGAGGATTGTCCTCCATGGGGGGGGGTTATTTTAGGGTGAATTCCCCCCCCACAACCCCGCACCCCAAAATACATCCCCCCCCCCCACCTGCTCACCGGACGTGGTCCAGCCAGCGCGTCCCCTCCAGCGCCGAGAGCCACTTCTCCTCCGCCGCCGCGCCTGGGGCAAAGGATGGGGGGGTCAGGGGAGGAGAAGGAGCCCCGCGGTGGTTGGGGGGGTCCCCACTGGATCACCACCCCCCCCCCCATGTCCCCGTCCCCGCTCACCGGGCAGGCAGAGCGCCCGCAGCTTGAGGTGGGCGAGCTGGATGTCGGCGAGGGTGGGCAGCTCGGTGGTGTCAGCCAGCACACAGGGCCCCCGGCCCCCCAGCAGCAGAGCCTCCAGGCACCTGGGGGGGGGTTGGGGAGAGGGGCCCCCAGTCAAGGCAGCCCCCCCAGACCCCTCCCAGGGTCCCCAGCAGGACCCACCTCACGTCCTCGCTGCCCGGCTCCGAGGCTGCGTGGAAGCTGGCGGCTCTCAGCAGGTCGCTGCCCCCCGGGTGGTGCCAGCACAGGCGCTGTGGGTGAGATGGGGTGATCCCCCCACCACCACGTCACCCCCCCATCCCCTCCTCTCCCCCCCCCCCACCCCAATCCCCCTCCTGGGGCACTCACGGGCACGCGGCGCTCCTCAAAGTGGGCAAAGATCCGCTTGAGGTCGTGGTCCAGGAGCCCACTGGGCACCCAGAGGTACCGGGGGAGGCTGGGGGGGGAGGGGGACGGGGGGGGCATGGGGCAGGTGTCCCCCAGCCCCCCCAAAAAGCCACAGTGCCATTTGGAGTGGTTTATGGGGTGTTCTCCCCAAACCGCGGGCAGAGGGGTGGGTTTTCCCCCCCTACCCCTTCCCTCCCCTCCCTGCTCGCTTCGGGGTGGGGGCGATTCACACCATGCCCCCCCCCAGAAGCGTGGGGTGCCGGGGGACCCCCTGGGGCCGTACCTGGGGGCCATGTCGAAGCGCTCGTTGACGGCGCTGACCCTCCAGCCCGCAGCTCCCAGGCGCTTCAGCTCCTTCTCCCAGTCCCGCAGGCTCTCGAAGAGCAGCGTGGTGCCTGAGCCTTCCTCCTCCTCATCATCATCCTCCTCCTCATCCTCCCAAGGGGCTTCCCCAGCGCAGGGCCATCCCTCCTGTCCCTCCTCGATGTCCCCCAACCACGTGGCCGCCTCCCGCGCCTGGGCGATGGCGTTGGCGACCTACAGAGGAGCCAAGACAGGGCTTGATTCCCCCCAAAATGTGCCCCCCACCCCCAAGCAACGGAGCACCCCGTTACCAGACCCCCCTCACCCGGTACGCCTGCGGAGCCAGCCCGTTCTCCGGGAAGTAGAAGCGGAGGAGGCGGAAATCCCGGCAGAAAACCGCCAGCTCCTCGGGGATGAACTTGAGGGTGGAGGCGGCCGTCAGGACCTTGGGCTTGGTGAAGCTGCTGGCTGCGGTGGGTGAGGGAGGGGGGGACATAGAAGGCTGGCTGAGACCTGTGCAACTCATCACACACGGGGGGGGGCGGGGGGCTCCAGGCTGTCACCCTTACCTGCCACCAGCTTGCGGATGCAGGGCAGCGCCACGTCGTACTCGCTGTGGAGGAAGGGACGGGAGCCGGGGGCCTGCGGGAGATGGGGGGTGGGCTGAGCTGGGGTGTCCCCCCCCCCTGCCCCGGTCCCAGGGAGAGCGGTGGGGATGGATCTGGGACTGGCTGGTGCTGGGACACACGACTGCCCCTTGTCACCCACCGCGTCCTGCGGCGAGGAGTGCCCTGGGTGAACATGGTGGGGCTGCACGGGGTGGGGATGGGATGGGGATGGGATGGGGAGGGGATGTGGGGATGGGATGTGGGGATGGGATGGGGATGGGATGGGGAGGGGATGTGGGGATGGGATGTGGGGATGGGGATGGGGATGGGATGGGGATGGGGATGGGATGTGGGGATGGGATGTGGGGTTGGAATGGGGATGGGGTGGGGATGGGATGGGGATGGGGATGGGGATGGGATGGGGATGGGATGGCAAGGGATGGGGATGGGTATAGGATGGGATGCCACTGGGATGGGGTCAGGATGCAGCTGGAAAGGGATGGGGATGGGATGGATTTGGGATGGAGCTGGGCCAGGGTCAGGATGGGGCCGTGACTGGGTGGGGCTGGGATCGGGATGCGGATGGGATGGGGGTACAGGGGGCGGGGGGTCACGGATCCCCTGGGCTGGGGTCAGGGTGCAGGCAAGCAGAGCGGGGCCCTGGTGCCGGTGCATGTCCTGTTCCCGATGCCATTCCCATTCCTGTTCCCATTCCCAGTCCCGTTCCCGTTCCCAGCGCAGGTCCCGGTGCTGTCCCGGTTCCCGGTCCCGGTGCGGGTCCCATTCCCGATCCCATTCCCATTCCCGGTCCTGGTGCGGTTCCCGTTCCCGGCCGCATTCCCATGCCCGTTCCCGTTCCCGGTCCCGGTCCCGGTCGCACCTGGGCGGGCAGGAACGCGAGGCGGCGGTTGGTGCAGAGCAGCGTTCCCGGGACGGAGCCGTCGCCCTCTCGGCAGCGCTGCCGGGCTCCCGCCGCCTCCTCCAGCACCATCTCCCCTGCGGGGACGGGGCGGTGGGTCCGGGGGGGGCCCTGGGCACCCCGATTCCCCCCAACCCCCGCATCCCAAATCCCGGAGCATCCCGGCCCCGGCCCCACCTGGCAGCCCGGGGAAGGACGGCGGGCGGCCGCTCATGGCGGAGGGACTTTGGTCGGGCGGAGCGGAACGGAACGGAGCGGCACGGGAGTCCCGAGCGCCACCGCCCGGCCCGGCCCCGGTCCGGCCCCCACCCGGTATCCCGCCCCCCCCATCCCGGCATCCCGCCCCTCCATCCCGCTATTCCGCGCCCCCACCCCGGGATCCCGACCCGGAGCATCCCGGTACCCCGTGCCCCCGATCCCGGCATCCCGTCCCCCCCCATCCTGGTATTCTGCCCCCCCCATCCCGGTATCCCGACCCCCATCCCAGTATCCTGCCTCCCCGGTCCCAGTATCCCCCCCAAAAAAGCGGGGAGACTCCGGTGGACATGAGGGAGATATAGCAGGGTGCACCCCAAAAGGGATGTAGGGTGCAGGAGGGGACATATAGGGACACAGCTCCAGGTACCCCTAAAGGATGTGCGGCGTTGGAGGGGACCTACAGCCCCAGACACCCCACAGGGGACATTGGGGGAGGGGGTTACTGCTCCGGGAGGGGGTACATACAGCTCCAGACACCCCATAAAGGGGTGCACAGGTACCCCAAAAGGGATGCACAGGTACCCCAAAAGGGATGTAGGAGGCAGGAGGGGTACATACAGCCCTGGGTACCCCACAAGGGACAGTGCCGTGGCCCAGCCGGGGTACACCCCCACCCCCACTGTGTCCCCACGGGCTGACACGGGGGTCCCCCCCAGCCCCCCCTGGGGCCACTGCTCGGGCGGAGCGAGCTGCTCCGTGACTCATCGCCCAAACACGGACAGCCCTCTCCTCCCAACCCCGGAATAACGCCCGCGCCGAGGCCGCCTGGCCCCGAACCCGAGGGACACGGGGGGGTCCTGACCCCGCCGCCGGCAGCAGGTGGATGGTGGCCTTGGGGGATCACCTTCGCCACCCCTTTCTCACCACAAAACCCTTGGGGACCCCATAACCCAAACCTCCTCCTGCCACGGCGCCGGGTGGGATAAAAAAACCCCGGCATCATCCCCCACGCTGGGAAACCCAGCTCCAGCTCCAAACCTTTCCGGTGTCTTCACCCCCTGAGTTTTGGGGTGCTCCCGGTGGCTGGAGCTTGTGCACCCCCATTTTTTTTTTTCCATGCCAGAGCATCCCGTGGCTTTGGCTCCGGCACCCGGCGAAGGAGAGGAATTTCCTGCAGGGCTTTAACCCAGGGCTGCTCTCCAAGGCCAGGGCAGCGCCTGCGCCAGCTCGGGGTCAGCCTGGGACACCCCAAAAAACGGAGGAAAATGAGGAGCCGGTCGGTACCGACGTGGCACTGGGCTGGGAAAAAAACGGGATAGGAAACCCCAAAGGGAAAGAAATCCCGTGGGAAATCATCCCCAGCTCCTCAGGACATGTCACCCCCCAGGGTGGGGTGAGGAATCGGCCCCCTCCCCTGAGCTGTCCATAACCCTCAGCACAGCCAAAATCCCTCTTTCTGAACCCAGTTTAAGGAAAGGCCTTAACTGGGGGGGGGAAGGCCTTAACTGGGGGAGGGAAAGGCCTTAACTGGGGGGGGGGGAAGGGCTTAACTGGTGTGGGGAAGGCCTTAACTGGGGGGGGGGAAAGGCCTTAACTGGGAGGGAAAGGCCTTAACTGGGAGAGAAAGGCCTTAACTGGGGGTGGGGGGAAAGGCCTTAACTGGGGGTGGGGGGAAAGGCCTTAACTGGGAGGGGAGGAAAGGCCTTAACTGGGAGGGGGGGAAAGGCCTTAACTGAGGGGGGGGGGAAAGGCCTCAACTGGTGTGGGGAAGGCCTTAACTGGGAGGGTTTTAGGGATTAACCTGGGAAAAGGTGTAGGTGAGAACTAACCAGGAGCAAACGAGGCTTTGGGTGACTCTGATGTTAAGTACACTTTATTTCCCCCTCCTCTGCCCCGTTCTGCCCCTCCTTCCCCCAGCAGGGCGTTGCATAGTTGGATACCTACAAAAAAACCCCAAAAAACCCCAACACCCAACCCCCTAAAAACGAGGGAATGTCGTAAAGTTTGGAATTCAAGGTAAAACTCAGGTTTTATTTGCAAAGGCCGAACCGTGCTCTGCCCAGGGAGCTGGAGTTAGAAAAGAAAAGATGTGTGCAAACGTCGCAGTGCTGAAGTGAAACCCCCCCCGGGAGAGGGGAAGGGGATCCTCCGCCGCACGGAGAGGGGGGGACACGCTGGGGGGGGTGTCAGTTGGTTAGGGGTTTATTTCCCCCCCCCCCCTTTGTTTTTAGCCCTATTATCAAAAAATATCTCGAGCCTAAAAAGGGTCAGTTTGGTGGCTCAGCAAAACGGAGCCGAGTTAATTGGAGAACAGAGGTAGTACGGCGGTAGCTTTGCTCAAGTAGATAAAAAAAAATCATCATCAAAAATAAGAGTTATAGGGGGGGGTTCCCTCCTGGTTAAGTTCCTTTGCACAGGAATTCTGCAGGGAAAAAACCTAAACTCCAAACCACTCGAGTGTTGTGATTAAACCCCCCCACACACACACCCCCCATCCCTCTCCATCTCCCTCCCAACCCCGAGAAAAGAGTTTAAAAACAGGATTTTTTTATAAAATAAAGGGTTGAGGCCAGTGGAAGGGTCGAGCCTGGGGGAGACGCTCGGATGGGGGCACGAGTTTAACCTTAACTCCCCCCCCCCCACTCCAATAATGTCCAATTCCAACTGGGTTTCGCTCAGTACCAGCAAAAAAGAGATATCAAATAAAAACAGTGTCAAAAAATAACCATCAGAAACTCTCCATTAAAAGGTTTGTGTTGTTCAAACTGAAGTTTTTGGGGCGTTTTCGCTCAGTTTTGGGCACGGAGGGGGGGGGAGTGGGAGCCCAGCTGGAAGGACCCATTTGCCCAAAGCTTTGGTTTCTTGGGATCGTATTTTTTGAGGAGCCCCCCCCACTTTGTTTCCACCCTGTGCTCCCCCCTCACCAGGAGAAGCCTCCTCCCTCTCTGGGATAGCGGGTGGTGGTTTCGCCCCCCCGCCCCCCCATCACCTCCACATCCCATTTCCAGCCAAACCTCCGCTCCCTCCTCCCACACACAGGGAGAGGAGCGTGGGGAGGGTTTTAAAACCCACCCTATTTCTATATATTATTGCATTCCCCATTTTCCATGGGTCCCAACGCGAGCGGCGCGGGGCGCTCAGAACCGATGCACCAGCGCTTCCCGCTCCTTGCGTTTCAACTCCTCCTTGTAACAGCAGGAGCAGAAATTCCCGGTTTCGGGGTGTCCATAAAACCCACAGTTGGGCTGCTTGCATTTGGTTTGCTGCACGTTATAAACCCCCCGGGTTTTGTTCGTCGTCGTCGCCGGCCCCCCGTCCTGCTCCAGGGGGTCCCGGTAACCGTTGCTGTGCGGGGCGGGGAGGCAGGAGGAACCCTCGCGTTCCGCCGGGGAGGGGATGGGGTGATGGAGGGCTGTGTCCGTGGGGGAGAACCTCCCCGGGTGGGGAAGGGGTTGGGAGGGGTTGGGCCGTGCCTGGGGGCAGTGTCTGGGTAAGGTGGCGTAAGGGGGGAGGTTGCCACCGCAGGGACCCCCCGCCACTTGTCGCCGGTTGTCTTGGTAACCGGGGGGATGCGACGCTTCCACGTTGTTGATCATGGAGGGTCTGGGGAAGGTGAAAACACCCGAATATCCGGAGGGAAAAGCTGTTATTTTCACGCCCGTGCTCAGATCCGGGGCGTGGATGGCGTAGGCTGGGGGGTGCGGGGGGTACGTGGGGTGCGGGGGGTACGTGGGGTTGAGCATCACCTCCTCCCCCTTGTGGGGGTTCGCCTCCGCCTCCGCCTTCTTGGCCGGGGCAGCGCTCGCCAGCGCCTTCTTCTCCGCCTCCTTCTGCTTCTGCTCCGCCACGAAGCGCTCCTCGGCGTCCAGGAGGTACCGCTGGATCATCTCCTCCTGGTACTGGTGCCTCGTGCTGGTTTTGAGGTGCCCGGCGAAGATGAACTTGCGCTCGCCCTGCATGGCAGCCCGGAGGATGCTGAGGCTCAGCCTCACGTCCGTGCTGTACTTACACGCATCCGACGCCTTCTCGGGGGCCGCTCGCCCCGCGCACGTCTTCTCCGTGGCAGCTGACAAATCTCCTTGGGATGATTCCTCTTTGCTGCCTTTCCTCATCTTCAAGGACCCTTTCTTCTTCTTCTCCAAGGTGTCGCCCTGCCCGTTGCTCACACCCCCCTTGATGGCTTTGCTGTGCATCAAACCCCCCATGTTCTTTTTTAGTTTGCTCCCCAGCGTCTTCCCGAAGCTGCCCAGTTTATTGGCGACCGAGTCCGCCCGCTTTTTATCTTTCTCCTTCTCTTTTTCTCGCTCTTTCTTTGGTTTCTCTCTGTCCTTACAAGCCCTGCTGCCTCCGTTGCTCGCCGAGCTGCTGCACACCGACTCCTTGTCCGACTCGCCTGACTCCGCCGCTGACCGAGCGTCGTCGCCCGCCGAGGCCGTGGGAGATTCTGGCTGGGCCAAAGGAGCCTGGGGGAGGAAGCAAACAGATCAAAGTCCAGGGAGTTCTTTAAGAGAAGAGTTTTCAGGCTGAAGGTGAAACAAAGTGGGTGCTTGCTCGGAGAACAGAGGGGACAACATTCAAACACGCTCAGGGATGTGCCCCCAGCAGCCATCCTGCACATCTATCCATGTCTTAACTTATTTCTAGAGAAGAAGGAGGCCAACAAATTCCCCTTCTGGTCACCCACAGGCATGGTGGGCACGGCCAGCACATGGGCATGGCACCCTCCATCCCTCCACACATCAACCAGGCTGAGATGGGTGACAGCTCCTGAGCAAAGCATCTCCGAGCACGCTGGCAGTGAAGGAGGTCACAACCACAGCGTCCCCCACTGAGCTTTGCCACGGAGGGGACACCTCAATAGTGTCAGACAGACCTCAGATTTAAGTCTGGGGAGTTTTAGCCTCCAAAGGAGGAGGGGGAAAAAGAAAACCCTTCACTACCACCATCTGTGCACCACCACAGAGACCTGGGATGTGGATGCTGCCCTGCAGAAGGGAGGTTTAAATAATTCAAGAGGGAAGATGACACCCCTGGTCTCTTTACCTGCATGTCACAAGGCAAAGTGATCCATTTCACGTTCATGTAGCTGTGCAGCAGGTGCAGCTTCGCTTCCAGCGATAACGTCACGCTGCAACCCAAAAGGAAGGTGAAAAGAGAAGTTAGAGGCAAGGTTTTTAATAACTGAGGTTCTCTCCTCTGTGTTCTTGGCTCTCCATTAACACACACACCTGAACACAGCGCGTGAAACTGCTCTGAGACAGCAGTGATACAACAGGTCACATTTTTATTGCTGTCCAAACCTTGCAGTCAAACCCCAAATGAATTAAAATAAAGATTCCTGACTGCCCAGATCCAGCTCATTATGAAGTACAAAGCACTCAACAAATCATCTTACTGGTATGGGAGAGGAGATCTGGCACAGACCTAAACACAGCGAGTTTCAAAATGATTCTCCTCTCCACAAAAACAACTTCAGAGAAGAAGAAAGAGGTTTTTCTCAAAAATTTCCACGTTAAAAAAAATAATAATCAAAATCATTCTTTCCACTGAAAACACAGGGACCGCCTCCAGACCCCTCAGGATGAGACACTGCAGGGTAAAACCCACACTCAGTTTTGACACATTGACCTCAGAGGTTTCTAGGTTTTCTAACCCCAGATGAGAGGACAGACAGGTCACACCCCCAGCTCTCTGACCACTTCACCCACCAGCTTTGGGTTCAATAACAGGAAACTCGCTGCTGCCAAACCAGGGCACGGCTCACCCGTGGTCTGAAGCAAAACCAGGGTGTCTGAGTGGCTTCCCCCAGCTTGGGGGTGTTTGTTATCTTCATGTGGGGCCAGGGAATGGATAAATCCACCTCTTTTTTTGGTGGGAATCCCACAGCCCATCTGTTTCTGAGCTCGTCTCAAGATGATTTGGAGCAATCACCTCTTCACCTCGTGGGAACAAAGCTGATGAGATGTCAACCCCACCCCAAAACACCCCCAAATCAGGGTGTGGGAAGAGAAAAAGCTGTTCCATGACCCCCAGAGAGGTTCACCCCACGAGTACAACTTCACCCAGACCCCTCCACTCTGTGGGTCACCCAACCTGGCCAGCTTGACGTTGTCACCGTCGTCCTTCCCCCACTGCCAGTCCTTCCCGGGATCCACGGCAAAGTGCACGGGGAGCAGCTTGTGCTCGGAGTCGGTCAGGGGGATCACAGCTGCAGGAGGGGAGCAGGGAAGGGTTTGGGTGGGAAGGGACCTTTGCAGGTTCATCCAGACCAACATCCATGCATGAACCAGGATGTTTTCCACTGGATCAGGGTGCTCAGCGCCCCCATCCAACCCAACCTTGGATGTCTCCAGGGATGGGGCATCTCCCACCGCTCTGGGCAACCTGTGTTGGTGTCCCCCCACCCTCAGTGTAGAGAATTCCTTCCTCATACTCAGTCTGAATCTCCCCTCTTTTGGTTACAAACCATCACCCCTCATCCTATCACCCCATACCCTTGTCCAAACCCTCCCTAGCTTTATTGTACCCCCCCAGGCACTGGAAGGTGCTCTAAGGTCTCCCTGGAGCCTTCTCCTCTCCAGGCTGAACCCCCCAACTCTCCCAGCCCACCCTCAGCCTTCAGACCATCTCCATGTTCCTCCTCTGGACCCACTCCAACAGCTCCATGTCCTTCCTGCCCTGAGGACCGCAGAGCTGGATTTGGGGGGGTCTCACCAGAGCCCTTTGACCTGCTGGCCACGCTGCTGGTGATGCAGCCCAGGAGACACTTGGGTTTTGGGGCTGCCAGCACACATTGCCAGCTGACATCCAGCTTTTCATCCACCAGGACCCCCAGGTCCTCCTCGACAGCGCTGCCCTCCAGCCTATATCCATATAAACCTCATTTCTCACCTACCTTGATCTTTTGTGGGTTCCTTCTGCTCCATGGATACCAGGGCAGAAAAATGGGCTTGGTCATAAGCCAGTACCAAGGGAGAACGATGGCATTTGTTGGCTGGGACCTCCAGGGGAAGATAGATCCCTCCAAAGGGAATGGGGGCGAAGGCTGGAAAGGAATCAGGGTGGTTAGTTTTCACAGCAGGTTAAAGAGTTAAGAGTTGTTGATACTGAAACTGCTCCAGAACAAGCTGTTTGCTTCACTCAAGGTCTTCACCTGCAATTAACTGTCGGCTTGAGGGACACTAAAAAAAAAAACAACAAACCCACAACCCAAAAATAGACATCTATTTTACACCAGGAGGAACAAGGCTGCAAAATGAACCTGTATTTTCTATAAAAAAAAACCCAACAAGAACCAAACCACCTTCTTCACTCCTCCACAAGTCAACTTTGAATTTGCACACAGAATGATGGGAATTGATTCATCTTTTCTGGCAGGAAATGAAGTCTGCCAGCGGAAAACACAATGGGGGGGAAAGGGAATTTCCCCTCTCTACGCACACAAAGGCAAACGAAGCTGTACAAAACCCATCACACGGATGCTGTTGGTAACAGCAAGAGATGAGTACGGCCTCAAACCCTTCGTGGGAATCACCCCCAGCACTTTGGGGCACCCCATGCTCTGCTCCCCCATTCAAGATCTGAGTTCATTGAGCAAAAAGACCCTGTGAAATAGATGTGGTAGAGAGGAAGCACAGTCTGGGTGTGTGGGAAGCATTAAAGGGTTTAAAAGAGAGCAGGGTTTCTCACCTTCTCCCCCTGAGTCCCGCAGCATCGTGTCTGCCACCACCACTATGGGTCTCTTCAACACGTGGGCGAGGACGAAGACGTGGAACTCCTCCAGGCTCTCGTACACCGGCTCCTCAGAGCTTTCAACACTTCAAAAACAACAAGAAATTCATTTTCACCCTTTTGTGGCTTTTTAAATTAGGAAGAGGTCTTCATAGGCAGCCACGTGGAGATGGAGAGTGTTAAAAGGGCGAGTTCAGCTCTGCCTCCTCGTTGCTCCCTGTGATCCTTCACCCTTCCCTTCCAGCCCCACGAGCTGGGCCAAAGCAGTGACCCCCAGGCTCAGCTCTGGATGCTGGTGGGTGATGCTGGCTGGGGGTTACCTCCACATGTGTCCTCCTCCACCCCAGCCCCCTGCACGTACCCCCCGCAGCCGGCCCCGTTGGTGCCGTAGTGCACGCGAGGCTCGCTGGACGCCAGCTTGATCAGCTCGTTCCACTCCTTCTGCCACTCCTCCTCCGTGTAAACGAGGCCAGACTGGAAAACACCGAATAAAAACCTCAATTTCTTCCCAGGAAAGATTTCCCCATCAGTTTTAGAGACGCAGCCACAACTTTTCTCTGTGGATTTATGCAGAAATAATCAAAGCATCACACCGAAGAGCCCAGAGTTCTCCAGCAGCGTTCTTGCTTTGGTACCTCACCCATTCTGCCCTTGCCTTACCCTCCCTCCTCCTCTCCTGGCTCTGCAATCAGAGCTCCAACATCCAAACACAACACCCCAAAGCTACCAAGGAAACCAAGAAGCAGCCGACGGCGCGCTCGGCGCTGGCTCGCTCAGCAAGGCGTTAATTAATGCTGGTGATGTCGTCAACGCAAAATTCTTTCCATGGCTGAGCTGAAGCTCCTGAATGTTGCACCCGGAGCGGGTTGGGAAATTCAGAGCAGCTCCCATCACCCTGGGCTGCTCCTTTTGGAACTGGGTTTGGAAAAGGAGGAGCTCGTAATCCACCTGCTGCTGAGGGCTACGAGCAGGACACCAACATCTTCACCCTGAGGATTTGCAGGTCCTGGTAAGACCCACAAATCACAGTAGTTCACTGATGGCCAATTCCAGAGCATGTGGGTTAAAGAGAAGCATAAACCCCTTCTTTTAAGAGCAGTAAAAGCTCAGATTATTTATTAACTCTCTGCTTCAAACAGGAAAATAGGTTTTGGGTTTTTTTTTCAGGCTGTCCCAGTACAAATCTTTGTGCCCTTCCAAAAATAAAAAGGAAGTCAGAGAGTAAACAACATCCTTCAGAGTCAGGTGGGAACAAAGGCTGACCCCGTTCCCAAACCCACCTCGAGGCAGAGGGGGCCCTCTGGTAACTTTCCACCCTGACCAAGTCACCTCCCTGCTTTTGGGGGGCCTCGTGGCACAGCTCTGAAAAGCCTTTAAATGGGGCAAGTTCAGGAATTGGCTTTTTTTCTTTATTTTTTTGGTGATGATGGAGTTTGCTCCTTGCTTTGAGGCGCTGATCTTTGTCACTGGAGAGACCTCCACCGCAGTTGGGCTTCTCTCTTTGAAACCCATCCTGGCCATCAAATCCCCCCAGGTCCTCACACCCAAAGGTGATGCTTGTTTTCCCACAGATAGTGGGCATAACACAGTTCTAATAACTTATCCTACCATGTAATTAAGAGAATGTTGCCATTTTGAGATGGAAGGATATGGTTTGATTGAAGGAGAGGGCACGGAGGAGGGGGAGGAAGGAGAGGGCACGGAGGAAGGGGAGGAAGGAGAGGGCACGGAGGAAAGGGGAGGAAGGAGAGGGCATCATGACCCAGCCAAGCACCCCAAGAGTTGCCCAAAACTCCACACAGGCTTTAGCACGATAGGAAGCCCCTCCCAGCCCCATGAGATGTTTTATGGAGGGTGGTGTTGGGTCTGGTCCCTACCTCTTTATTCTGCTGCGTTTGCTGCCAACGCCACCTCCGCTTCAGGGCTTCCCTTTCCAGCCCTTTATCCATGAGGGTGTAGAGGGATTTGCGAAGCATGAGATCTCGGTCGTGGAAACCCCACATACCTGCACAGGGAGGGGGACAAAGAGCAGAGGATGAGCAGCAGCTGGCATCCATCAAACCCACAACCATTCCCCTCCTGGGGGAAGGGATGAGGAATTCTCAGCCCCGCTCGCAGAGGATGGTCCTGAGCTCTCCCTCCCCGTGGTGCTGCTTCCCCAGCCAGAGCCAGAGCAGGAGGTGACATGGGGACAGTGTTGAAGTGAAGGGGTTCACTGTTGTGCCTGCTGTGAAGGGAGTGCAGCTCTTACCCAGGGAGGCGGCGTGGAGCAGGCAGTTCCCGTCACCCGTGGTGGCCAGGGGAAGCAGCCTTTGGCAACTGGGATCCACGTTGGCCCACCAGTTCAGGCGACCTGGGAAAAGATTTGGGAGCTTGTTAGGCAGCAGTGGGCTGGTGGGGGTCTTCACCTCCCCAAAAACCACCACCAAGGATGGAAACCGGTTTGATTTCCAGGGGGAACACCCAGAGGTGAGCAGTTACAGACTCGGTGCGTGGCTGAAGGAAGGAGTCAAGATGGTAAAGAAGCAACAAAAAGGGGTGGGTGCAGCTGTGAAACCTCGTGGGGCTGCAGGGAAACAGCCAGGCTGAGCTTAAGGTCACAAAAATTAAAGCTGGAAACAGGAGCCAGCCCAGCCAGGACTTCAACCCAGAGCAGAGTTCTCCTCCTATCCACTTCTCCCCCCACCTTAATTATTTCAAACCACCTCCTTAAATCCCTGTCACAAATGGTGCCTGACAACTTCTCTTCAAAACCACTTTCCCTTTCTGCTTGTAACTAAATTTAAAGCATCTCACTTGGGTCATTTGTAACCTCCTCCCTGGTTCAGGTGAGCTGCTGATCCCAGCAGCTTCACTGATGAAAGCTGCCAGCCCTTCACGCCGTTTATAAACAGCTTTTTTGGTAATATAAGGCACTTGTAGGACCTCAAGTCATGAGCATCTAAAAATAGAAGCTAGGAAAAAATTAATGGAGTGGAGCACAGTGTGGCTGGAGGTTAAACATTTGCCAAGGAAACCAAGTTGGGGCTGAGTGAGGACTTTGAGCTTGGAACCTGCGTCTCGCTCTGTGCCCTCAGAGCCAGGCACTGCCTCCTTTGGCTCTCAGGGTTTGTTTTTTTTCCCCAGCAGCTGATCCTGGGGCAGTTTTTTTGGCTGTTCAGGCTCCCAACCAATGGTATTTAACTCGCTCCTGCAGAACCCCAGCCCTTTCCCAGCACCTCTCCCTGCTCCCCAGCACCAGCGACCCCCAAAGGATTGCCTGAGATTGTTTGCACAACCTCAGTGGGAGCAGCTGCAGGAAAAAAGCTAAGCTGAGAGGGCTTGTTTTTAAAACACTGATAAACAGAGGAAAACAAAAAGGCAGAGCTGAGTGCAGCACCGAGAGGGTAATTTCTGTTCTCAGCATCAGAGGGAGGGGGGGGAAAGGAACCCGTTGGAGCTGCAAAGTGTTCAGCACACAGCCTGGGGGACAATGGTTCTGCTTGGCAGAGGGTGTTTCCACTCCCTCCAGCTCCTGGCACAGAGGGAGGAGCTGGTGCCAAGTGGCTGAGGGCCAGGAGCCCAGCAGCAAAACAGCCCTGGGACAAAAGCTCCCGTGGGCAGCGCCCGGCTGCTCCGTCCGAACCCATCTCATGTCCAGACCCATCTCACGTGGCTCCTGCAGAACCCACTGCTCCCCTCCACGTCCAAGGGGGTGTTTGTGTCTCTGCTCGGTGCTTCAGGGGTTGCACAACCTCTCCTCAGGTCCCTCTCAGGAGGGGGACACACCTTGGGGAGGCATTTGTGTTCCCAGCACCGAGCCCTTCGTGCGCATCTCCTGTTGCGCAAGAGAAGTCATCGCAGGGAGGAAAAAAAAACCAAAACACATTCCCCAAAACCCTTCTCGAAATGTTTTGCTCCTGTGGAGGTGGTGGAAAGGCCAAGAGGTGCCCTGGAAGTATTGAAAACAACGCATTTCTCAGCATGTGGTTATGAGGAGCAAGCCCTGAGAGCTTTAGGAGGAAGATTCAAGAGCGTGAGGGATCATCCTGCAACCGTGGCTCGAGGAGCGAGGTCACCAGAGGCTCTTCTGCACACCTGGAGAAGTCCTCCAGCATCCAGAAGCTTCCTCTGCACCAGCACCACTGCTCTTACAGGGCCCAGTTTAGCCCCACAGCTGGTTTTGCTGCACAACATCTGCCTGTCCCAGCAGAGCTCGGCAGCCTGGGGTGACATTTGGTAAAGCACCCTCGTTCCTTCTACCAGGAACCACCCAACGAGGTCACAGCAGTTGGAAGGACCAAAGGTGACACCTGCCTGGGGACAGGACTGACTCACAAAGCCAAACCATTCCCCTAAGGCTATCAGGGAACCCAGTGCTGCGATGACAAGGCCACCCTGCGATGACAAGGGCCACCCTGCCCACGTGACCAAGGCAGTGTGCAGGGGTGACCTGGCCTCGTGCTGACGTGATGGATCCCACACCCAACCACCACCTCAGTGCAGGGTTTGACCCCTCAGGCTCGGTCACTGGTGCAGGAGGAGGAGCAGCACTTGGAACTGGGCTAAATAAATAAATAAATAGAGCAAGAAAAGGGGAGCAGCCAGAAAATGCAGCATCTGTGGTGAAGTGAGCTCCTTTCACAGATCCAAAATGAGATCATTCACCTGTGGTCTCCTTATCTAATCTGGAGGCCACCTCTGATGAAAACAGGACCTGCAGACAACACTTTTGTGCCGGGCTCTGGCAGAGAGAAGAGTTTGTTTGAGTGCATTTACGCAGCGGTCGCTGCTGTCTCCCGTGGGGAGGATGGGAATTGAAGCTTCCACTGACCCCACCACGGCCCTGCCTGCCAAAACCACGCGTGAATAGAACAGAACAGGTTGGAAAAACCTCTATAAAGGTCCTGGCAGGTCTATAAAGCACTGCCAGGTCCCCACTGCCCCATGGCCCTCAGCACCACATCTCCATGGCTCTGAAATCCCTCCAGGGATGGGGACTCCCCCACTGCCCAGTGCTGGGGAACCCTTTGGGGGAAGGAATGGTTCCCAGTACCCAATCTAACCCTGCCCTGGGCAGCCTGGGCCGGTGCTGGGGAACCCTTTGGGGGAAGGAATGGTTCCCAACACCTCGGCCATTGGCGACAGCCCCCGCAGCACAGGCTCAGCAGGTCGGATGCCAGGTAGGTGCCAGAGGGAGGGACGTGTACACACGTGCCTCTGCTCACACACGGGCTAAACCCAGCCTGAAAAGCTGCTGAGAGCCCAGGTGAGGCATCACCAACGCTGCCATCCCTTTGATGGCCCCGCTCGGGGACGCGGGACGTTTATGCCCCAAGAACGAGGAACCTGGGCTCCTCTGAGCTCAGCAGCCTCATCCAATGAGTCAGGGGATTTCTGGAGGTGCTTTTGGCACCGTGACCCCGACCCTGGGGAGAAAGCCTGACCTCGGAGCCAATGCAAAGCCAAACCCAGGGGTTGCTTCCCGTTCTTCCCAGGTTTTTTCCCCTGCAGTAGCCTCAGGAAAGGCATCACTGACTGCTCCTCCACGTGTGCAGCGAGAGCACACACCCTTCAAAACCTTCAAAAGCCAGGGCAAGGCTCAGCCCCTTCAGGTTCACGACAAAGAATGAGAAGGTTGAGGCGAGGGCCACGTTTTCAGCGCCACCAAGACCTTTCCCTACAACTCCAAGCGTGCTAAAAGCTTCCCCAGAGGGCAGCAGCACAATTACAGCCACTCTGAAGTGCTTTCACTCTCCAGAGCAGTGTAAAGGGATCTCTGGATAGAAGGAGAAGGATATCTCAGCGTTTATTGCTCTATAAAACACTTGCTTAATCCCCTAAGGACTGCAGGTACTAAATTAAGACCGGGAGTCGCCGTGGATCAGAGCACCAGGCTCAAAACCCCACTCTGAATGAAGCTTGGGCTGGCTTAGACATGCAGAAGAGCCCTTTAATAAACACCCCCCTCTAACAAACCTGTATATAGACTGCAGATGCACTTCAGCCATCAAAAGGCCCTTCCTAAAAATCAGTTCCTCGAGGTTAACGCCGTCTCAGCACCCTCACATCTCCTTCTCCCCCCCCCAAGAGCCTGTGCTGGGACACAGCAACCCAATCCCCCCAGTTCAGCCCTGCTTCATTTCCATCAGACACGGCAGCGCCGCCGTAACGGGATCGCCCGGCTCGAGTGTTCATTTCCAAAACATGAGGAGATTTCTTACAGGAACACCTGAGCAGGAGAGGGCTGAGGTGTGACGCTGAGAACAGACGTTATCTCTGAAGGAATGGATTTCCAGGGACGTGCATTGGCCACAGAAACAAAGGAGAGGAGCAGAGGCTCCTGAGGTCCTGCTCGGCGTCCTCCTGCCCCCCGTGAGCTCTCCTCATCACAGACCAGAGAATCACAGAGTGGTTTGGGTGTGCAGGGACCTCAAAGCTCATCCTGGTCCCACCCCCTGCCATGGCAGGGACACCTCCCACCAGCCCAGGGTGCTCCAAGCCCCATCCAACCTGGCCTGGAACCCTTCCAGCCACAGCTTCTCTGGGCAACCTGGGCCAGGGTCTCACCACCCTCACAGCCAACAACTTCTGCCCAAGATCTCATCTCAGTCTCCCCTCTGCCAGTTTGAAGCCATCACCCCTCATCCCATCACTCCATGCCTTTGTCCGAAGTCCCTCCCCAGCTTTCCTGTCCCCCCCAGGTATTGGAAGGTGCTCTAAGGTCTCCCCAGAGCCTTCTCTTCTCCAGGCTGAACCCCCCAACTCCCTCAGCCTGTCCCCACAGCAGAGCTGCCCCAGCCCTGCATCATCTCCACATCCTCCTCTGGACCTGCTCCAACAGAAACATGCATTAAGTTTCCCCTGCCAGCACGTAGGTCCCACTCATCCACCAGTTAAATCTCATTTCCACATCACCCAACAACTATTTGGGAGGAGAAAGAGCACGTTGCAACCCCAATCCATCCCCACTCCTGGGGGGGGAAGGAGTTTCTTCTTCCTCATCCTCCCTGTACACCTGACAGGGCAGCACAGGGAAGCTCAGGGAGGGGGTGTGAGACAACACAACTCCTTCTTGAGTGTCGCCACGCGGGCGATGACGACACCCACGACTCATTCGCGGTGTCTGCGAGGCAAAGCGAGGCTCACTCTTACTCAACTCTTGCACCACGCCATAAAAAGGGATGAAATAACACCCATCAGAGACATGTCCTCAGGATGGGTTCACTTCTCCACAGCCTTGGGCTCATTCCCGTTGGCGCCGCCGCGGAACGCTGCCGTTCGGGTGAGGAATAACCACGGACTCACCAGCGTGTTCCAGTGCCACCAGCATGGACTGCTCGATGAGGTCACGCTCGATGAAGCTGCGGAAGTCCTCGGCGTAGACGGTGAGGTCGGGCAGCTGGAAGGTGCAGATGGGCATCTCCAGGAGGTGGTCGCTGCTGCCGCCGTTGCTGGAGACGTGGGAGCGGGCCAGGGAGACGATGGTGGAGCTGGCGTGGGAGATGCCCCGGGACAGGCGTTTTTCTGAGGAGAAAAGGGGAAACTGTGACCACACCCGAGCGGTGCACAACCAGCAGACCTCACAGAAGTCATTATTAATCCTAACACAGAATCATGGAATGGGTTTGGGTTGGAAGGGACCTCAAAGCTCATCCCATCCCAACCCCCTGCCATGGCAGGGACACCTCCCACTGGGCCAGGTTGCTCCAAGCCCCATCCAACCTGGGCTGGGATGGAGCAGCCACAGCTTCCCTGGGCAACCTGTGTCAGTGCTCCCCACCCTCAGGGAAAGAACTTCTTCCTTAGATCCAGGCTAAACCCACCCTCTCCCAGCTTCCACCCATCACCCCATCACTCCAGGCCCTTGTCCAAAGTCCCTCCCCAGCCTTCCTGTACCCCCCTAAGGTCTCCCTGGAGCTTTCTCCAGGCTGAACACCCCCAAGTCCCTCAGCCTGTCCCCAGAGCAGAGCTGTCCCAGCCCTCTGCCCATCTTGGCAGCCTCCTCTGGACTCGCTCCACCAGCTCCAGATCTTTCTTGTGCTGGGGGCTCCAGAGCTGGACCCAGGATTCCAGGGGGGGTCTCAGGAGGGCAGAGCAGAGGGGGAGCATCCCCTCCTTCCACCTGCTGCCCACACTTCTCTTGATGCAGCCCAGGACACGCTGGGCTGTGAGTGGGCACTGAGCTTCTCATCAACCAACACCCCTAAATCCTCCTCAGAGCTTCTCCTCCTCCTCTCTCCATCCATTCCCACCCCAGCCTGGGTCTCTGCTTGGCCCAGGGGCAGGACCTTGCACTTGGCCTCGTTGAACTTCACGAGGTTGACCTGGTCCCACCTCTCCAGCCTGTCCAGGTCCCTCTGGATGGATCCCTTCCCTCCAGCGTGTCACCACCCCACACAGCTTGGTGTCACCAGCAAACTCGCTGAGGGTGCACTCAGTGCCACTGTCCATGTCACCAACATGAGCTGGACTAGATGATCTTTGGAGGTCCCTTCCAACCCCTACCACTCTGTGATCTCAGCATGAGATTTAGGGACTTTCTCCTCATACAGCTGGATCAACAAAGATGTTCAACAGCACTGGTCCCAGTGCCAATCCCTGAGGGACACCACTTGTCACCGGTCTCCACTTGGCCATCGAGCCATACATCTACTAAACCTATTAAACCCAGTATTTTTTGGGTGTGAGGGGATGAATTGCTCCAGCATATAAATAGTCAAGGCAGGAGAAGGAAGAATTCATGGATCCATCTCCTCTCTGGGGCACTGACCTTGCACAATATCATCCTGTCGCTGCAGCGGCGGTCGCCCAGGACGCGGCGCCCCCTCTTTTTCGGGGGGTTTATAGCTGCGCCCCTCGTTGAAGGAATGGGGGAGGTTGCCTGCATGCACTTGCCTCAGCTGCTCGAAGTCGCTCAGGGCTGCGCTCAGATCCCAGTTCTTGCCTGGAGGGGAAGGCACCAACAGTGGTTACCACCACACGAGAAAGAAATCACCTCGAATCTCTGCGTGTGGTTTAAGAGACAATTAAATCACCCCGTTCTTTACGAGCTGACACCCAAAATGGAGAGGGAAGCAAGGTGCCAGTGGGATGTTTCAAGCTCATGTCATTGCTGGCCAGATAAATCACTCAACAAACCAATCCCAACTACGTGGAGCTGAGTGAATCCTCAAAGCAGTTCCCTCTCCTTTCACCACCACCCAGGAAGCTGCAAGAACATTAGATATAAATACACCAAAAATCTTTCAACGCGCAAGAAAATCGCCCTTTTTGGAGCTGCTGCCTTCCAAAGGCAACAAAAAGTCAACCACGTGGCTCATATTGGGGAAAACAGTGATTTTTCAGGGAACACTGTTAATCTAAGCTCTTAAATCCCAGAGCATGGGACCACGTTAGAGGGCAGAACCTACAGGTTTTCCCCAATTAAAACCTCCCCTTTTCCTCCAGCTTTGAGTCCATTTGTGCTCTGCAGCCCTTTGCCGTTGAGGTGATGGGCTCCAACGGTGCCCACGACGACGGAGAAGACCCACACGTGGAACGCAGCGTTCAAGTAAAGACATGGCCAGGCTGGAGAGGGTCCAGAAGGGCCCTGAAGGTGATGGACTGGATGATCCCTGAGGTCCTTTCCAACCTGCCATTCCACGACTCGACGTCACCCAGAAGAAGCCCTGTTGCCACCAGACAGCGACGTGGCTCAACACGCTCAACGCAGACAAAACGTTGACTTCCCCATCTCACATCACCCTCAAATCCCACCTCTGAATGATTCACTTCATACATCTATTTTATGTGACTGCTTTCACTATTACCCACCCAAAAAAAGAAAAAAAACCTCCGTTTTCCCCTCGTTTCCACCCATGGAGTTGTCAACTCCACCGAGGTTGATGGACAAACATAATGAAAACGTCGTCAAAATAAACCAGGAGACTGAGGGGTTTGAGGTCTACCTCTTTTAACCCTTTCTATTGTAAAATATTCTTCTGAAAAATGACATTAGAAGTCCTGAGGTGAACCAAAACAACCTAAACCCAGGAACCAGGGCACAACCACACCACAAAACCCCACAACCCGACAGATTTCCGCCGCGGCGACGCTCGGCCGCGAGACTGGAAAGGCTGAAACTCTGAACCCTGCCAAGAGTTGGGAGTTTGGAAGAGGAAAAAGCTACAAACTGATGCAAACTGCCCAACCCCACAGATTACAGCAGCAATTTCAGGGCTCTGGGTTCAGCTGGTAAAGCTGCTGTAGGATGCTGTAGATGCTGTAGGAGCATCAGCTGGTCTTGGGTTCAAGCAACGACAAACCCAACCCATGTTCTACAAGAAAAGGGAGGATGGGAGGAAACTTAACGAGTCCTGTGTTATAATTACAGATTGGTTAATCACCTATGAACAGCCCTGCTTCTCATGCAATGTCCTCCAGCCCTGCAGCACGTGCTGGGATTTATTTACTCACCGTCCTTTTGTCACCCTTAACCTGCAGGCAACGCTGGGGAGCCCCAAAATTAAGACCCAGTGTCCTTTCTCCTCCATCCCATTGCTGGAAGTACAAAATTACCTGCAGCCTTCGGCTAAACGCGATCCCTAACGAGCAGCTTCCCCAGCTTACGAGAAAACCAGGGTTATATTGTATTTTAGGGCAAATATACGTGGTGTTTTAAGGGCATCAGGCAGGGAGAGGTGCTGGTGCAGCGTGCTGAGGGTCACTGGTCCATTTAAAAGCAAAAGATGCTGCTCATATTCAATCCCTGAGCATCCTAACCATCTCCATCCCCTTACACCTGGCCAATAGGAGCCTCCTGCACTGGGGCTCCAATTTCTATCAGCATAATCAAACCACCTTCCCCAGCAGAACGAGACAGACCGGTAAGAGCAAGGCTTTGCCTGTATAATTACCCCAACATCACTTTCAGAACCCAGGCAGCCTTCACCTCGTGCTCTCCCCACCACCCTTCCCAAGGCATCACCCCTCGCGGCGAAGACCACGCGCGAAGGGAGAGGACGAGGGGAGGGAAACCACAGCCTTGGTCACTACGTTGTCCTCACCCAACATTTGAAACTCATCATCCCACGGCCACGTAACGAGAAACCGAGGGAGAATTTCACCAGCACGATGGTGCTCACCACCCACCAACCCTAGGGGTCTTTCCAGCAGCTCCATGCTCTTCTTGCAACCTTTTTTCCCCTGCCACCCCCTTAGCTCTCCCCTTTTTCTCCTCCCCATCTCCTTTACCTTCCAGCAGGTCTCTGGCCAGCCCTGGCTCTGCCCCCGTCGAGCGAACAAAATCCGACAGGACGATGTCCATAGCCGAGGTCGTGAGCTCATGGAATCCTCCTGGGAGCTGGGAGCAGTGGTGCCCAGATCAGCACCTCGCTGTCAATCTAGGAATGAGAGCCAGAGCACACATGGTTCACATTACAGGGGGTAAAATAATTAACCTTGGCCAGGCTATCCCATGGCTGGTGGGCATGGGGAGAAATAACCCCCCCCCTCATATTAATTGTGCTGTTTAATTGCTATTTGGGGATTAAAAATAAATAGAAGTTGTGCTGCTTTCCCACCACATTTTAAGTAAATCTTGATTTTTTTTAAATTTTTTTTTTAGGAGAGGTGTGTGCTTGCTCTGCATCTCCAATCCTGATTTGCTGCATTCCTCCAGGGTGCATCTGCAGGAGAGGGCAAAAAAAGCTCCATGGGATTTTTATTTCTCTTTAAGGGTGAGGGGAAAAAATTCGACTGTTGAGGAAGAGAAAGCACTGGAGGAAAAAAAATTCATCCCAAGCTGAAACTCTGGCACGTGGAGAAGAAGGGGAAAAATGAACATCTGAGGGTGGTGGAGCAGTGAGAGCAGGAGGAGAAATATCAGCGTTGTGTGGAAGATGTGGAACCAACCTGGTGCCTTAAAAAAATAAAGTCTCTTTTCAGGCTTATTCCTATAAAGATGAGCAAAATCCCCCAGTGCCTTAAAAATGTCATTTTGGGGGATTATCCCTAAAGATGGGCAAAGCTCTCCCATGGCACAGCAGCTCCTCAACCCCACAGGCAGCAAATCCTGCTCGAACTGGGAATTTCCTGGCATGGGTCAACATCATCATCATCACCATCATCACTCATCTCCCTCCCCATGCCACCCTCTGGGTGCTGGTGTAGAGGGAAGTTGCTTTATTAGGATAAGAGGAAAAAAAAAAACCCACCTAGCCCACAGGGATGTCACAATATTGAGTTAGCTAATACTTGTAAAATGCCATAAAAAGCTTAATTAAGCCTCGCCCTGATGAGGCACTGGAAGGCTTCGCAGGCTCGTTAGGGCAGCAGGAGAGAGATGAGCTTGGGAAGAGCTTCCACCCTCCCAAACCAGGGCATTGCTGGGTGTTTCATCAATGATTTGGGGCAAAACCCCAGGAAAACAGGGTGTGCATTCGGAGCTCGGTGTTTTGAGCTGCCAAAGAGCACGGGGCTCAAATCTCAGGAGTCACAACCTCGTTAGCATGGGACCAAACCCCTCCAGCAGGAGCCTCCTCCTCCTCCTCTGCTACCACAGCTTTGAAAAGCCAGGTACAACCCAACCAGGGGAGGATTCACCGCTGCCTCCAACAATTTCTCCACGCCACAGCCGGGTTTAGGACCCCCAGGCACCAACACCCCTTAAACAAGCTCCTTGTGGAAGCTCCTAAATAACCCTGAACTTAAATCCAACACAATGAACCCATCACCTCTCCAAAAGTGCATTAAATCAGTTTGAACCACTCTTCTCCCCTTGATATTTAAAGCTTCCCCTGATCTCGAGGCGCTGACACCTTTCTGACTGCGAAACACCCAGGCTCAAAACGAAGCTAAAAGCTTATTAACAAATTACTCTCCGCCCTGATGATGTTCCTAAAAATACAAAAGCCACGGGGTGTTGCTTGAAAGGGCAAGAGAGGAAGGGCTGGCGAGCTGTCACGCGCGGGGACGTGGGGAGGGACCCGGAGGTGTTTCGTAGAACTGCCCATGAATGGTTTCAGGCTGAATCACGGGGGTGGGAGGTGGATTTTTGGGGTGGTTTTATTGTCCAGAAAGGATGAGGGAGTTCAGCACTGCTGGAAATCCTTCCCCTCACTCTGCTGTCGTGCCTGGGCTTGTGGAGCGCGGTCCTCTACGAGCTGGGGAAGGAGGAAACCATCAGCTAAGGGAGATGTGAGAAAAACCTTATCAAAGCGAAACCTTATCAAAACCAGTGGGGAACATTCAGTTCTGGGAGGTTAAATAGGAAAAGGAAACAAAAACTCGGGAGTTTCTTCCCAGTTTTGCCTGGGAAGAGATGGGCTGAGGAGCCCCCATGGCCCCGTTGGCATTGAGAGCCCTGGTGGTGCCCTCCTCCTCCTCCTCCTCCTCCAGCCCTCGGGCATCCGGTCCCTGCCCGCTCCGGGTGGCAGGACATGGCAACCACAGCCAGATTGGGAAACTTGAGAGTTTCAGCCCAAAAAAACCATTTCCTTTTCCACCAAAACCCCACGAGCAACCTCGTTGGGCTTTAAATTCCGGCGGCAGCGTGAGAAGACACTCAGACCAACGAGGATTTCTGTCTGCAAGTCGATTTAAGCGCTGCCCTCACCCCACATCCATTCAGGTTTTACGCCCAGTTTGGGCTGGTAGGTGTGGTTTTGGTGACTAAAAAAAAATACCTCTTTCTGTAAGGTCTGGAGATGCCAAGGTCATGGGTGGCCTTGGAGATAAGGAGGAGCACGATGAGGAAAGGGCTCACCAAGCCACTCCAGGAGGGCTTTGGGTGGGGGAACCCACCCCACGTGCTCACACCATCAGGGGGTGAAGACACCAGTGGGAGCCTCACACCACGACACTCCAAATCCTCCCATTAACACGGGGTTTGTTTGATACCTGCAGGCACCTCCACTGCTTCTGCCCAGGGTTTTCAGCACGCTGTGCCCGCCCGGCTCGCGAGGCAGCGGCGAGATGAGGCTGAGCCGTGAGTCACACCTCGCTCGGAATCTCAGCTATAACAAGCTCGAGCCTCCCACAAACAATATTTGCTCCCTTGGACACCACACCCGTAGGGACGGAGAGCGAAAGCCGTGGTGGATCCTGGTGCTCCATGAGGATGCTGATGGCCAACATGGACCTTCATCCTCCCCAGCGGTGGGACCACGAATCGATCTCTGTGTGAGCCCCCAGAGCCTCCCCAGCAGAAATGGACCGGGGTTAAATGAGCTGGGTTTGGGGAGGAGCTCGGCAGAGGCAGCGCGTGAGCTTGGCCTCCAGCACGTCCTGGAGGACGGACAGAGGGACGGACACCCAGGCTGGACCCTCAAGGACCCGCAGTGACAACCAAGGCGCCAACCCACGAGCGATGAACTCTTCCCTCACACCCTCACTCACCCATCGCTTTGCAAAGCCCCACAGGAGGAAAACCCCCCAAACCCGAACCCTCAAACCCCCCAAATCCACCCCAAAATCCCACACCGAGGGAAACAGCCGCTCTCCCTTCAGGCCAGCACACAAACGAGGGGCTCTTAACGAGCTTTAGCAAACGAGCAGAACAAACCACTCACGCAGCTCAGCTCCAAACGAGCCGGGTGTGAAGGTTTGAGGGAGGTTCCTCCTTCCGCCCCAGTTGTGGGGCGCTGCTCCAGTCCCACCAGCATCCCTGACCAGTTACCTAACACCGGAACGGCCCGGACGGAGCGGGGATTAACGGCGCCGCGCTGAGCCCGGTCTGACCTCGGAGCTTCCTCAGCGTCGCTAAGCCCCGAGCGGGTGCTGCAGGAGATGGGGTGGGGAATGCACCAGCTCTGGCTTCACCCAGGGCAAAAATCAAACTGGGAGATCATCACCAACCCCCTGGGGCTGAAACCCATAAAATCGTGGTCGTGGAGTGGTTTGGGTGGGAAGGGATCTCAAACTCATCCTGGTCCCACCCCCTGCCATGACAGGGACACCTCCCACCAGCCCAGGGTGCTCCAAGCCCCATCCAACCTGGCCTGGGACCCTGCCAGCCACAGCTTCTCTGGGCAACCTGGGCCAGGGTCTCACCACCCTCACAGCCAACAATTTCTGCCTAAGATCTCACCTCATTCCACCCTCTGCCAGTTTGAAGCCATCACCCTTCATCCCATCACTCCATGCCCTTGTCCAAAGTCCCTCCCCAGCTTTCCTGTCCCCCCCAGGCACTGGATGATGCTCTAAGGTCCCCCCAGAGCCTTCTCCAGGCTGAACCCCCCAACTCCCTCAGCCTGTCCCCAGAGCAGAGCTGCCCCAGCCCTCCCATCATCTCCACGTCCTCCTCTGGACCTGCTCCAACATCTCCACGTCCGTCTGACACCCGCCCAGCCCCTGTTCATGCTTGGGATCGCCCAGACCCAGGTGCAGCAGTCACTCCTGGTGCAAAGGAAGGGGTCACAGCATCCTTCCTTCCACTTTATCAATTTTCACCTCCAAATTCCACCCGGGGGAGAGGAGCCAGGGTTTGACAGAGCCCTGAAATCACCTGACGAGCGCCCACGGGACGTTCCAGGAGCAGCGTTACACTCCCAAGAGTGACTCTGTAATGACCCAACTTCACCTCCCTTCCTATTTTAACCAACTCTGAGGCACAACCCTAAAATAAACACGCAAGGAAATGCAGTTTGAGGCAAAAATCACAAAATAGCCTTGGGTTGGAAGAGACCTGTGAGCTCCCCCAGTCCAACCATTAACCCAGCACTGCCAGGTCCCCACTGCCCCATGTCCCTCAGCACCACATCTCCACGGCTCTGAAATCCCTTCAGGGATGGGGACTCCCCCACTGTCCAGTGTTGGGAACCCTTTGGGGGAAGGAATGGTTCCCAATATCCAATCTAACCCTGCCCTGGGGCAACTTGAGGCCATCACCCCTCGTCCCATCACTGGTTACCCTCCTTTTGGGGAGCTGCAGAGAGCAATGAGGTCTCCCCTCAGCTTCCTCTGCTCCAGACAGAACCCCCCAGTTCCCCCAGTCGCTCCCCATCACACTTGTGCTCCAGACCCTTCCCTTCTCTGGACACACCCCAGCCCCTCAGTGTCCTCCTTGGCGTGACTGACAGCTGTCCCTGCCACATCCATCAACGACCAGAGCTGTGAGCTGCCACACTCCTTCCTCCCTACCAGGTCAGCAAGCAAAAATTCACGTTGAAGGAGTCAAACATCCCCTTTCCTTGCAAAGTAACACGGTGTGGACGCATGCTCCGCCGATACGTTTCCCATCCCGAGCATCCCTCAATGGGATGGGCAGGGAACGCCGGGGTCACGGCTCACGGTGGGTGGAGAGGAGCCGGGTGCTGCTCTGCCAGGGGCAGGAGTGGCCGAGAAACCCCAACCTGAGCCCGACGAACGCGTCCTCATCCTTCCCCAAGGGCTGGGACGGGGTCAGGAAGGAGAAATCCGACGTCACCGATCCCACACGGAGAATTCCAGCTGCTGAGTTTGGCCTTTTCCACCGTTTCAGCCAACAATAATGGCTTTATTAACCCCAAAATTCAGGGTTGAAAAGCACCCCCCACCCCGGGGAGGGCATGGCGAGCCCGTTTCACAGATGGGAATGCGGGGAGGTGCTGCTCTCCCCCGTCCCGTCCCGGTGTACGCGGGAGCCACCGGGAGCGCCCGTCCCGTTACAGCCGTGGCCGTGCAAAGCCGTGTCCCTTAAGCCCGGGATTGCCGGTGAGTCACGGCCGGGTCTCGCCCACGAGCAGCGCGTCCGGAGGCCGTGGCACAGCCAAGCCGTAATTACCGGGAGGAGAAATAAAAATAAAAAAAAACCCTTTTCCTCCCGGGGTTGGGACGGGTCGGCTCCCGGGGGGGGTTTGAAGCCGGTTTCACACCGGAGTGAGACCCCCCCCCGGGATGGGGGGGGGTTCTTAATGGGGAATCCTCCTCGGTTCACAGCAAACCGGAGAGAAGTGACCGGGTTACCCGGCCCGAAAGCACCGCACGCGGGAGGTTTAAGGACTCACCGCCCCCGGCCCGGGATCCGTGGAGCGGAGCCCGAAATACCGGGACTGGGAACCCCCCCCCCCACCGAGGCCGGGAGGCACCGAACCCCTCGCTCCGAGACGGCTTCGGCAGAAAGAACTCGGTCGGGATGGGGTCCCCGCTCTGCACCGGGAGGGAGGCGGCCACGGTCACGGGTGGGAGCCCCCCGGTACCGCCGCCCCCTTCACCCGTGGGGGCCCAAGCGATCCCCGGGACCCCCCCCCCCCCCCCGCCCCGGGACCCGCTCCCTGAGGTAACACCGTGACCCCAGCGGGACCCGAAGCCGCCGCCCCGGGAGTTCCGAGGCCGCCGCCGCCTCAGGCCCGGCCCCGCTGAAAACTTTCTGGAGCCCGAGGCCGAGCTCCCCGGGACACCGAGCGGGCGTTACCTGCGCGCGGCTCCATGGCGCTCCGGACCGGACCCGGCCGCTGCCGCCGAGGCCGCGCTCCCGGTGGGGCGGGAGGGGGTGAAGGGGTGGGGGGAAGGGGAGCGCGGGCCGCCGCCGCCGCCCGGAACGCCGCACCGCCCCCGTTCCCGCCCGGAACGCTTTGGGGGGCGCACGCGGCCGCTCGCCCCGCCCCTCCGGGCTGGGAACAGCCAATGGCAGCGCTGGGATGGCATCGCCCCGCCCCTCCGGGTTGGTCTCAGCCAATGGCAGCGCGGAAACGGCCCCGCCCCTCTGCCCCGGCGGTGCGAGTGCGCCTGCGCGGGGGCAGGAAGCGGGAGAGCGGCCCCTGGCGGTGGGCCGGGGCGGCGCGGAGGGGTCGTGGCCGCCCTGTGGGGCCTGGACCCCGGTGTGGGGCCTGGACCCCCTTCATGGAGCCTGTCACCCCCTTGTGGCGCTTGTCCCCCTCCATGGGGCCTGCATGGGGCCAGTCTCACCCTGCACAGACCCAGTAACCCCAGCGTGGGGCCTGTGTGGGGCCTGGACCCCCGGTGTGGGGCCTGGACCCCCTTCATAGAGCCTGTCACCCCCTTGTGGGGCCTGGACCCCCTTCATGGAGCCTGTCACCCCCTTGTGGGGCTTGTCCCCCTCCATGGGGCCTGCATGGGGCCAGTCTCACCCTGCGCAGGCCCAGTAACCCCAGCGTGGGGCCCGTGTGGGGCCTGGACCCCCGGTGTGGGGCCTGTGTGGGGCCTGGACCCCCGGTGTGGGGCCTGTACCCCCTTCATGGAGCCTGTCACCCCCTTGTGGGGCCTGTACCCCCTTCATAGAGCCTGTCACCCCCTTGTGGGGCCTGTACCCCCGTCATGGAGCCTGTCACCCCCCTGTGCGGCTTGTCCCCCTCCATGGTGCCTGCATGGGGCCAGTGTCGCCCTGCGCAGACCCAGTAACCCCAGCGTGGGGCCCGTGCCCCCCAAAACCCAGGAGGCTGAGGGGAAGGTGCCTGGTCCCCCACAGGCCGATTCCTGCTGGGAACTGCCTTCACTGCCAGGCCAGAGCGGCCTCGCTGTGCCCCCCACGGCGCACGGGGACAGCACCGAGTGGGTCGGTGGCAGCGGGGCCTGGTGGGACGGGGCGTGCAGGGGCCAAGTGCCTGGCATTCCCCCGGCTGTGGGTGCCGGCGGGCAAAGCACGCAGAAAATGCCACCATGGGGGGATGTCTCAGAGCCAGGAGGAGGTGGTGTCCTCGCGAAGCGGTGGCAGCCAGCATGGGGACGTGGCAGTGCTGGTGGGACATCCTGGGGGGTCCCACTGCACAAACCCATTTCCCTGGAGAAAACTGGGGTGCAGCCGGGGTCCGGGGGTGCTGGGCCCGGTGGCGGTCGGTGGCAAAGCCCCAGGTTTTTCTTTGCCCGTCATGCGCGGCGTTCAGCTGATCCCGCCGCTGAATCGCCGCCTTTGTTCCCCGCCAGCGACGCGGCGTTGTTTGTATCTCCCACAAAGGGATTGTTTATCGTGTCGGGGGCAGAGAAAAGCCCAGTAAAGAAAGGATGGTCTGTACTCACCCCAGTCCCTCCTTCCCCCTCCCCGCTGCAGTGTTTGTCCACAGCACAGAGCTTCCCGAGCCTCCCCGACATCCACGCGAACGACGGCGGCGGTGCAGCACGCGGTGGCTGCTTCGTGCCACCCTCCACCCCTGCTGCTCCCTCTACCCGTTTCCCTGGAGCGACTGCGGGGGTCAGCAAGGCAGGAGTGGGGTTAAATAAAAGCCAAACCTTGCCAGGTCTAGTTTAAACCGTTCCCGCAACTGGGAGGAATGGTTTGGGCAATGAATTTACCTCCGAGGCCTCCGCAGCTGCCCCTCCATCCCCAACCACGTGGTGGGCACAGTGATGATGATGGTGACATCCAGCCCCTGCTCTGCAGCTCCCCAGTGCTCTCCTGGGCCTGCTTCTCGCTGGCATTAGCTGTTTTACCAGCTCAGCACCATTCTTTGGATGTCCTCGATGTCCCTTCAGTAGAAGCAGAGCTCCTGCTGTGCAAGGCCAGCTCGAGGGGTTTCCAGGAGCAGGGAAAATGCTGAGGGGGGATCCTGGGCTGGCTCTTTTCTAAAATCCCCAAAGGAGAAGCAAAGCTGAGACGACTGTGGGCCTTGGAAACCAAAACCAATGTTGTAAACCAAATGAAAACCTCATAATATCAGAGGTGAAGTCCCAAGTCACACTTCTCTCACGCTGTGGAGAGCGAGACAGAACATCCCTGCACATGAGGTCACGGACTTGGTGGCACCAAAGCCAGCGCTCGTTCAACCTTCAAAGACCTGGGTGCCCCTGGACACATCACCCAAGGTCCAGACTGGGTTTGTCCCCTTGGGGACACAGGCCAGCATCCCCTGCCTGAGGAGCTGATTTCCAGGCTGTCTTCTGAGCTTGAGTTACCCAACCACGATGAGGAACTAACCCAGCAATGCCCAAAATGGAGAGATTTTCCCAAAATCCTGAAGCTCTGGGCTGTGGTCATCAGCAGAATCAACGCACCGGCGCCGTTCCCACACCTTGCGTCATGGATCCGAGGGAAGATTAAAGCGCAGTCTCCATGCAGTGATGCCTGGATTTGTTAGGGGACGTTAGGACAGATGAGTGCCATAAAGAGGATCAAGGGTTGGAGTAGGGGGGGATAAAGGCAGAGGAGCAGATGGTGAGTGACACCGGAGAAGGGAGGCGAGGCAGCGGTCAGCCCGGTACCGCCGTTGGGCTCTGTAGAGAAATCATTTCCCTGGTGAGGAGCAACACACGACGAGGAAGCACAGGGAGCTGAGACAAAATCTTTCCAGCTTAACTTGGGCTCGACCAGTTTGCTCTGGACTTGCAAAGATGTTATGTGGGTTGTGAAAGAGCTTTTCTTGCCTTATAACTCAATGACTTCTCCCAAAAAACAACCCCCTTACGACGTGGCCAATTAACTCCACATAATCCACACGTCCACGCAGCCTCCAAAAGAGAGTGGGTGAGGTTCTGGGCCCAAAAGGCCCTTTGCTTGTTGAATTGTTGGGGGTTTTTTTCCCCCCCTTGTCACTGGTAAAAGGGGAAGCACAATAAGATTATGAAAAAATAATGAGGTGAAGTGTTGTGCGTAATGAAGTGCGCTCGTTTTCCACAGCCAGCAGGAAACCACAAGGTTTGCTGCAGGGCAGCTCAGGAGATGCCAAAATGGTCCCCAAGGCGCTGAAATGGGGTTACTTGTGTTTACTAAGGAGTGGAAATTGAGTAGGGATAAAGAGAGATGCTACTCACAGTGCCACGGCTTCTTTCTCACTGTTAGACAAGCAGAGGGTTAAGTGGCAGCTGAGAAGCAAAGCTAACAGGGAAACAGACTCATTTTTGGCTTCGCAGCCATGAAACTCTTCAGAGATGGAAACTCTTCAGAGATGGAAACTCACCCAAACCTCATTTTACTTCCCGAGAGCCTCTTTTTTACGTAGCTCTTTTCCCCAGGAGACCCGAGCGCGGTGGCAGGAGATGTCTCGGGCACGAGCATCCTTTTGGGGTGTCAGATCCGAGGCCCAGGGAAAGGGTGGGGATTTTCCCAAGTCACCAGAAGCCAGCTGCAGGATCAGGAACTTTCCTGCAGGCAGGAGAGAGACAGGTAACGAAAATTCTTTCGTATTAATGAAAACCAGAGGAGGAAAACCATCACGGGACGCGCAGGCACAACTGTTTCTAAGTGACTATTTTTTCAAAGTTTGCCTGAATTTCAGCTCCCTTCTGCTGGGAGTCGCCTGTTTTTCCTCTCTAACGAGCAGCATGCTTTTACTGGCATGAGAGGAAGGTGATTTTGTTGCTGAAGTGACGATGTTTTTGTAGGAGGGAGCTGCTGAAAGGCGCGAGCTGCCCGTGGCCGCACGCCTGTCACCAGTTGTATCGCTTCCACCACAGCTCTGCACATGAACCACTCATAGGATGTGCTGGATCATCTCCTCTTCTGACTCCATACCCCATGATGTGGCTCTCTGCACTTGAGCTCTCTCCCATCAGCAGGCAGAAAGCTTTATAACAGGTTTGAAGGCGCAAAGCTGACACCAGAACAGCCATCTGGCTCAAAGGGGAACGTCCAAATGGTTCCAGCTCAGGGTGTCTGGTTTGCAACTGGTACTGAGAACACATAAACCAGAGTTATTCCATGGTGGTGTTGGCATCAAGTTGGTTTCCAGCCTGCCAGAATCTCTGGGATTTCACTTATGAGCTTGTGTTTGACTAGACAGTTTGAGCTGAGAGGTTGTGCAACCAAAATCACGACAGATGCTCCCAGTTTGGTAAAAGCACTGGTATTACCTGCAGAGCAGAGATGGAACAGAAGCATTTTGAAGATGTCAGACAGACCAGGATGTGAATCCAAGGCTGCTGAGAGGAGGTGGCAGCGTGTGCTGTCCCAGGGAATGCGACCACCTTGGCCTGCTTTGTCTTTTAAACAGGATTTGTAATTCATTCTAATCTGATGCTACAGATAAATGGCATTTGTGTTCCTTTTATGACAACTAGGAAGGTGTATTTAAGAAGGAGACGACGTTCTGGGCTTATTTGGTTGAAAAAAATAATCACTGACATCATTATAAAAGCCTTTCCGAGGAAACAGGACAAATAATTAAACAATAAGTACTTCCCAGACACGAAATTGTTTAAAATCAAAACAAGGCCAGAAAACAATAGGATGCAATTACACACCCATTTTTTAATTTAATTTGCAATGATTATGCATATAAAGCAGCACCTTTTGCTGTGAGGACCCCCACTAACTCCTTAAGGAACGCACATAAAACTCCCTGACCTCCGCTCTGTGAGGAGAAGACCCAAAGTATTTCAAAGAGTGAGATGTGATGTCACCTGAATGTGCTCCAAAGCCAACAAAGGTGGGGCTGGGTGATGACAAGGGGAGTTGCTTAATTGGAAGTGAAAGGCGGGATTGAGTGATTTACCCAGCCTTCTATAAATAGTGACGTGACAGCGAGGGTGCGCTGGCTCTGTCCCTTGAGGAAGAGAAGCTAATCCCAGCTCCTTACTGGGATCACCAGACCAAAAGCTCCTCTGGGTGCCTGAACACCCCTCAAGCGGAGTTGTGGTGCCTGAAGAGGAGCTTTAACACATTTTCAGTAAAACCAGGTGACACTCCCATTCTTGGAAGCTGGGGGGATGCTCTTGATTGATGGAGCTCTCCTTGGTACAAGCCCAACTGTACAAACCTGTGTGATTTGGGGTGTAAGGAGCAGGATTAGTGATGGGAGAGGGAGAGACGGGAACTGTGCGAAGAGAGGAGAGGGGGGAAAAGAGCTGGGGTTCACCAAAGTGGGTGATACAGACCCCAAACCCCCTCTGATGTCATCTAACGAGCCACAGACACCGCTTGCTCACGCTCCTGGTTTGAAATTCCCCCACAGCTTCTGAGTCACTGCACACATCAGACACCCCAACTTCACCTCACACACCCCATCTTCACATCCCACACCCCAATTTCACATCTTTTGGGGCATTTTGCTGCATGTCAGCAGTTTCCCTCAACTATCACAGCTACGAGCAATAAATCAGACCTGTTTAACTCTGGCTGGTCGGTGTTTTCTCAGCACCCTGAAAGCGCTCAGCCCCGAGGAGGACGCAGTCACCTCTTCTCCACCCCACAGGCACCCTCTGTCTGGGCACTGCAGGAAATCCAACACAATTCAAAGCAGGTTTAAAACACCACTGAGCTTTCTTTCTGGGCATGATTATTCCCCGAGCAATGACAAAAAGGTGGCATGAAACAAAGTGCCTGCACATTTAAATAAACATGGAAAGCGCACCGCGTGTTTCTGTCCTCGAAGCATCAATTTCTTGGACATGGGATAGAAAAAAAACATTGTTTTTTGAATATTAAGCTCAATTTTGTACGTCCTCAACGTCAGCTTTCTTTAGGGTTGATGAAGCACTTTGGGTTTTAAAACACCTCTGGCTTTGCCTTCGGGTCCTTACGGTGCGCACGGTTCCGAAGGACAGTTCGAAACCAATATAACCTCACAAATTTAAACATTCTGCTTGCTCTGGGTTTCTGCCCTTAGAAAACTCGTGGCTTTCCGACTTGAAAGGAAAACACACAAATACCTGATCATTTCAGGGCTGAGGATGCTGTTTTCCTGGAACACACTGGCTGAGGTGATGGTGGGTAGGAGATGTGTGCTTTACACGATGTATATGTTGCGGAGGGTCGGTGTTGCCCTCATGAAATCACGCTGGCAAACAAACAAAAATCAAAAATCCTTAAAATCCTGAGCCTGCCCCTTTACGACTAGGCCCTTGGGTAGGCCGCGCGCGCGGGGGATGCTGGGAGTTGTAGTCCAGGGCCGCGCTCCGCCCAATGGGCGGAGCGCGGCCCTGGACTACAACTCCCAGCATCCCCCGCGGCAGTGGCGCTGGGCCTGCTTGAGCGCAGCCAAGATGAACGCGGTGCTGGCGGTCAAGCAGTACGTGTCCAAAATGATCGAGGACAGCGGGCCGGGGATGAAAGTGCTCCTCATGGACCGGGAGACGGTGAGGAACGGGGGCCAGGCTGGGGTGCTGGGCTGGGTGGATTAATTTGGGGTGCGAGGCCGCGGGTGATGGGCGCTGTTGTTTCCCCCCCCCACTGCAGACTGGTATGGTGAGCATGGTGTACACGCAGTCTGAGATCCTGCAGAAGGAGGTTTACCTCTTCGAACGCCTCGACTCTGCCAACAGGGAGGTCATGAAGCACCTTAAGGCTATCTGCTTCCTGCGGCCCACCAAGGTACAGCACCCCCCACCACCCCCCTCCCCAGACCCCCCATTGTGGGGACCTCCAAGGTCGGGCGTGTCTCACCTCGAACCCCTGGCTTTGGGGACCCCCAGGGTATAGCACCCCTCACCTCAGACCCCAACCTTGGGGATCCCAAAGGTGGGACACCCCCTTCCTCAGACCCTTGGTCTTGGGGACCCCCAAGGTGGAGCACCCCTTGCCTTAGACCCCTGGCTGTGGGGACCTCAAACCCCCAGCCTTGAGGACCCCCAAAGTGCGTCACCCTTTGCCTATGACCCCTGGCCTTGGAGACCCCCAAGGTACAGCATCCCTCACCTCAGACCCCCACACAGCCCCTTTCCTCCAGCACCCACTGTGGGGACCCCCAAGGTGGGACACCCCTCTCCTCAGACCCTCACTGTGGGGACCCCCAAGGTGGGACACCCCTCTCCTCAGACCCTCACTGTGGGAACCCCTAAGGTGGGACACCTCTCACTTCAGATCCCTGGCTGTGGGGACCCCCAAGGTGGACCACCCCTCACCTCAGATCCCTGGCTGTGGGGACCTCAAACCCCCAGCCTGGGGGACCCCTAAAGTGGGTCACCCTTTGCCTATGACCCCCGGCCTTGGGGACCCCCAAGGTACAGCATCCCTCACCTCAGACCCCCACCTTGGGGACCCCCAAGGTAGGACACCCCTCACCTGAGCCCCCCCGCTGTGGGGCTCCCCCTGCTCTTTGTGCCTGCGGTGGTGACGGTTGTGTGTGCGCCGTGGGTCAGGACGAGGGACCACGATGGGGACAGCGAGGGGGCGCAGGTCACTCCACTCTCTTCTTATTCAGCGTTTGTTAAATCTCCTCTCCTTGGTGCTGATTTCCTCCAGGAGAACGTGGAGTTCCTCATTCAGGAGCTGCGGAGACCGAAGTACAGCATCTATTTCATCTGTAAGTGTGTCCCCTCCTGTCCCGTGAGCCAGACGTGTCACCCTGAGACCGATCTGATAGAACTTGCTAGAAAATACAGATGTAACTCCAGCTGTGTTGGGGTTTATTCCTCCGGTGCTGGCATCGCGTGGGGAGGTTCTGGGAAAGGAGCTGAAGTGGCCTCTAGATGTCATTGCCGCTCCGCGGGAGCGCTGCCGAGAGGGGACCGGGGTTTGGAAGGGGTGGTGGTGGTGGTGGTGACCTGCCAGCACAGCAGTCCCAAGGGAGATGTGGCTGTCGCTGTGTCACTGTTCAGTGTGGGTCTGGTTGTGTTCTGCCTCGCTCGTGGAGCCCGGCTGTTCTTTCCCTGTTGTTTGCTTTCAGATTTCAGTAACGTGATCAGTAAGAGCGATGTCAAAGCGTTGGCTGAGGCTGATGAGCAGGAAGTCGTGGCTGAAGTTCAGGTAAATTTGGAGTGTTTGAAATAGATCTGCTGATCCAAACATGCCAGCAAAGCACATGGGTGAGCTGACAAACTCAGGTGTGGCGGTGGGAGGACTCCGTAGTTCCTCCGCAGCGTGCAGGGGTGAAGGAAAAGATGAACCAACGTGAGGTTCAGTGTGGAGGACGGGGAGGTGATGTGTCAGTGCTTGGGATCGCAGTGTAAACTGGAACACATCCCCTCCCAGGCAGAGTAAGGCCTGGGGAGATGTAACCCTGCTCGTTTTCGCTTGTTCACAGGAGTTCTACGGCGACTACATCGCAGTCAACCCACACGTTTTTTCTCTCAACCTCTTGGGCTGCTGCCAGGTAGGGGGAAAAATAAAAAAAAAGCTGCTGCTCCTCCAGGGCCTTGTTTTATGGTTCGTGGGGTGACCAGGCTGGGTGTGGTGGTGGGCTCCCCTGTGGGCAGGCCGCTGGTGAGGGTCCCGAAGCGAGGAGTGGATCCTTCCAAGGAGTTTTCGAGGAGGGGGACACTGGGGAATCCATTGTGTGGCCTTGGTGTAGCTGTAAGCTTCTCCCAGTCCGTGTGTGAGGAGTGGGCTGGGGATGGTGGAGCTGTGCTAGATGCAGCTTTTCCCTCGCAGGGTCGCAGCTGGGACCCGGCTCAGCTCTCCAGGACCACTCAAGGGCTCACTGCTCTGCTCTTGTCACTGAAGAAATGCCCCATGATTCGGTACCAGCTCTCCTCCGAGCCGGCGAAGCGGCTCGCCGAGTGCGTGAAGGTACAGTCGGAACACACAACCATGCCAAATAAGTTTGGCAGCGTGCTTTGCTTTTGCTTAATGTTTTTATGGATTTGAGAGAAACACCTTTTTTTCAGTCAATTTGTGTAAATTCTGTCATTTGTGGTGTTGCATAGCTTTGGGTGGGGTGCAGCCCTCGTTTGTGCCTGCTCCCAAGCACAGAGCAGGTGAAATCCTCTATTTCCTGCAAGCATCACAAACCTCTTCCCTTTTGGTTCACAAATGTTTTCTGGGTATAATAAAATCAAGTGGCTTTTTTTTTCCCCTCCCCTTTTCTCAACAGCAAGTGATCACTAAAGAGTACGAGCTCTTCGACTTCCGCCGCACCGAGGTTCCTCCTTTACTCCTCATCCTGGACCGCTCCGACGATGCCATCACCCCCCTCCTGAACCAGGTGGATCACCTCGTGGGTGTGCAAGGGCTGAGAGGGGAACGTGGGTGCTGGCAGCGTCCTTCCCAAGGGTTCCTTTGTGAAGGCTGTTGGGCAGCGCACCCACAGTTACTCCGGTGTGGGAGCTGGTGGTGGGATGGGAGCTGGGTGGAGGGATCTGACAGAAGCCCAGCTCACACGTGGTTTGTAGAGTCCAGGACCGTGCTCAGCACAGGGCACCAAAAGCATTATCTGTAGAGATTTCCCATCAGGAGAGAGATGCAAAGACATGTAAATGGAGCGTTGGGCACGTCGCTGCTCTCCTCAGCTTTCAGCTTTCCCTCTAGATTCATCTCAGCCTTTGCAGGGTAAATACAGGAGCTCCCTGACGTGCACGTGCTCCTCCTGCTGCGTAAGAGCACGTAGGAAACGGCACAGTTTGTGACTGTGGAACCTCTGCAGCTGGAAATCCACGTCTCTTCCCTGCAGTGGCAAGCAGAGCTGTGGAGTCCCCATCCCCACTGCTCTCCTTTTAGCCTCTAGAGCCTCCTTCTAGGCTTGGAGTTCAGCCTGATCATGTTTTCCTTTCTCTTTCACCATCCTCAGTGGACGTACCAGGCCATGGTTCACGAGCTGCTGGGGATTAACAACAACCGCATCGACCTCTCCCGGGTGCCGGGGATAAGCAAGGACCTCCGAGAGGTGGTTCTGTCCGCTGAGAACGACGAGTTCTACGCCAACGTAGGTACCTGGGTGGGGATCTGCCTGGCTTTGGGGATCGGGGTCCAGTCCTGGCTTTGCTGTGTGTGGAGTACAGGGGGACAATCCCTGTCCTGGCCCTGCTGGCCACAATTTGTGTTACAGGCCGGGATGCTGTTGGCCACCTTGGCTGTCTCTCAGTTCCCTCTCTTGTTCCGTGCAGAACATGTACCTGAACTTTGCAGAGATTGGCAGCAACATCAAGAATCTCATGGAGGATTTCCAGAGGAGGAAACCTAAGGAGCAGCAGAAGCTGGAATCCATAGCAGATATGAAGGTAGGGACAAGCCACACGAAACTGACTGGATTTTTTAAGCCCATCCATGGCAGGATAGCGCAGATCACCACGGTCTGACACCACACTGACAGTCCACACCACCAGTGCCAACAGTTCATGGCTCCATGGCTTGTTTTGTGGGAGCAGGACACTCCTTTTTGCCCTGTGTGCATGGCAGTGGCTCTTCACTGAAGGCTTTGATGGGGCACTCTGCACTGCTGCAGTGGGGGTCTGCACGCTCACAGGTCCTGGCTGCTCCTTAAGCTGCTGCTCAGGGCTTGCTGGATCCCAGAGCCTGCCAATGGGATCAGTAAGCTCAGCTCAGCTTCCCCTGATGTGGCTCTGCGGACCTGAGATCTGAGCTGGGTCACTTGGCAACAGTCACTGCTCAAGATTTAAAGAATCCCAGGGGTATCTTTGGATATACTTTCCATATCCTTTTATTTTAAGAAGTATATCCCTTCCAAAACTCTCTTTGTATTTGGAGAAATCCCATGGGCTCCTGGGACTGAGGTGCCCAATCATCCCTACGCCCACGCTGATCTTCCTTAGATTGATGCCAGCGAGCTGAGAGGATTTGTGGCTGGGTTGCACACATCCACTGCCTCTTGCTGTGGGCTGGAAGAACCGGTTGCTTTGGTTTCCCTGGTGCAGGCCTTCGTGGAGAACTACCCCCAGTTCAAGAAGATGTCGGGCACGGTGTCGAAGCACGTGACGGTGGTGGGCGAGCTCTCCAGGCTGGTTGCTGAGCGGAACCTGCTGGAGGTGTCTGAAGTGGAGCAGGAGCTGGCCTGCCAGAACGACCATTCCAGTGCTCTCCAGGTACCCTGTGCTCAAAACCTCCCCTTGACCCTTTGCCTGAACCAGGCTGGGTTGATCCTGTAGCTCCCCTGTTGATGACAGTGGAAGTCAGTGGGAGTTCTGGGATAAGAGATGTTGGAATCACTGTTCTCCTCCCCGTTCAGTTCAGATGGGAATGAATCATAGTTAATAACTGGCTTGAGAAGCATCTTTGCAAATTCTCTCTTTACATTACATGCGCTCGGTTGGCTTCTGGCAAGCTGCCTGTGCAGGCACCAGTAAAAACCAGCACTGGGACCCCCACGCAGAAGGTTGTTGGGGAGGAGAAGAAATGGAATCCCTGAATTGAGGTGCTGGCTTTTAAACTTTTATTTAAAATTTTAAATAAAAACCAGTGGAAAGCCTCACAGATAAAAGATTTCTTTGGCACAGAGGGCTGAAAAAGCCTAACAGAGAGTTCTCTTATAGCTGAGTATAGGCTGAAGTTTTGACCCCGTGCTGGCTCGTTGGATTCCATGACCTGACCTAATATCTGCCAGGATGTCAGCAGTGATGAATTGTGGCTGCAGAGAAGAGAGTGGTATTGTGGAGCGTGACTCCAGGGTTCAACCAGCCCCTTGGTATTAAAAATCCATTCCTTAATTCCTTTATAGCTAAGGTAGAAGTCCCACCCTCTAACAGCCTCCTTCCCACAACACTGGAGGAGCAGCTTGACTAGAAAACGAAGATAAACATCTTCAACAGATTGGAAGTCGAGGGCTTCTTTGCCTCTCTGTTATTCCGTGCTCCACGTGGGTGGCTGGGGGATAATATTGGACTCCTCGAGCGCTGTAATTTATTACCAGATCCTGAGCTGATGTGAATCAGCACAGGCCTGGTGAAGTCATCGCAGCTCTGTAGACTGGTGAGGGTATAGATATTATATTTGGGAGAATTGAGATGATTTAAGTAGTGAAGTGAGAACACAGATAGAAAATGCACTTGCTGGCAACAGCCCCTGAGGTTCTTGTGCTCTATCATTGTTTCTAGAGCAAGCTTTTGCTGTTTAAAAGTCAAATATTTGAGTTGTAATCCATCAGCCCGTCGTGTCTGCGCTGCGATGTGATATTCCTGATACTGACCCAGCACAGACTGTTGGTGTCTGGGCCTTGGAGGCCACTTTGGACAATGTTGGTGTGCTTTTGATTAAGTTATCTCAGACTGGTTGAAGAAAGGGAAGCTGTGAACTCCTGGTGATGACACAGTCGTTACCAGCTCTAGGGTGGGTCAGTCCCCGAGGGCCACAGGGTGGTGACTGGAGGTCAGTGGCCCAAAGGGCTCTCTTGGATTTTTGACAACTTGAGACCAACTGGAAGACAGGTTGCAGCTCAGAAATAAACGCAGAGCTGGAGCTGGTGTGGTGCTACAGGAGGGATCAGCATCTCTTTGCCTGCGCTCTCCCAACGCCAGCGAAGGGCCAAGGCCACAGAAACAATGAAGAATGAGCCAGTGCACAAAATAAAGGCAGGATTGTTCTGCTGCTGCTGTAACTTCAGCAGTGGTGAATTTCTCAGTGGCCTCGGGCCCCTGAGGACAGGACGTTTTGGTTATTCTTCCCCTGGGCTCTTATTAATCCTGACATAGTGCATGAGCCTTGGGGGATGAATGGGAGGGTTTGAGTCCCATCTCTCAGACAATGGCTTTTCTGTTTGCCACTGCCCTGCCAGCACAGCAGCAAAAATCTCACCAGGAAACTTCTCCGTGGGACCCCGTCCCTCTGCCACAGGTGAATTCCTGCCCTGCCCACGGGCCGTGGTACAAACCCCGTGGATGCTCCTCAGAGCCAGGGGTTTATTAACACACAGACCTGTTCTGTGGCCTGTGTTAGCTTGGCTCTGTCGCCGACACGAGTGAGCAGAGGCTGCAGGGAGGGAGGAAGGAATGCTGACTCACGGGAGTGGTTCTGTCCTGCTGGTGGGGAACTGCTGTGCTCCAGGGGTTCCCAAACTTCTCTGGAAAGGGTCTGTGCTGTAACAGGCAGCCTCCTGGGGGCTGTGCCCGTTGGATTCTCAATGCTGTCATGTTCCCTTCAGCAGGAAAAGCCATGCTCTGCACATTCGACGTGATAACTGTAGATTCTGTGTTTACTCCAGTGCTTTCATCCCTTCCCTCCTTTCCTTCCCAACGCCTGACCCTCGCTCCTCCACTTCTCACACCCAAAGGTCACTCCCATGCTTCTGCCCCACTCCTTCTGAATGATGACAGGGTTTGTGTGCCTGACTCTTTTCCCAGGGCAGTGCTGGTGCTGCTCAGGTTGGAAGGGGAAGGGTGGAGGCTGAAGGTTTCTCTCGGTGTCTGCTGACACTCCAGGGGAGGCACACGGTTACCTGAGCTCACCCTGACGTTAAGGATGGAAACAGAACTGAGTTATGACAAGACAACCCCAAAAGCAACTCGCACTCCAGTAAACCTACGAAGCAGCTGGGCTCTTCGTGGCACAGTTTAATTCCCTGGCGTTCCTCCTGCCTGTGGTTTTGTTGCTAGGCAGTGGGCTCTCATCACCCCACTTTCCCGTCCTTCGAAGGTCTCTCTGCTAACGCCACTCTCCGTCTCGCCGCAGAACGTGCGCCGCCTCCTGCAGAACCCCAAGGTGACGGAGCTGGATGCTGCCCGCCTGGTGATGCTTTACGCCCTGCACTACGAGCGGCACAGCAGCAACAGCCTGCCAGGGCTGCTGACAGAGCTGAGGAACAGGGGGGTGTCCGAGAGACACCGCAAGGTAACCGCGGCGTTTCACCCTCAGCTGGAGGAACGAGCGGGGCAGGAGGTGGAAACTCACTGGGAATTGGTGCAAAGCTCACCTGAGCACGTGCACCTCGTGAAAAGAACCCTGAGCCTGGGACGTGGTTCCTTCCTCCTCCTCCTCCCCAGCCCAGCTCCTGCTGAACAGGCAATAGTTGCAGCAAAAGGGCTTGTGGAGCTTGGGAAAGGAGGGAGAGGGTGGCAGTGCTTGGCAAACGTGGTGAGCAGCTGGAGAGGAGGTGGAGAAGCAGGGTGATGTTACGTGGCGTGGAAGAGCTGCTGTCACTGCAGCAGGCTGTGGGGATGCAGCCTCGCTCCTTGTGCAGGCTTGCTGGGTGGGTATGGGGAATGCTGCTTCTCTTCCCCCTTCCCTCTCTCTGTGCTGCATTGCCTGCTTGGGATCCATCTCCCCGACTCCTTGGTCGTCATTCCAGTGCCTCCATTGAGCTGAGCTGAACAAAAATTGCCAGGAAGTGGTTTCCCAGGTGAACAAGGTTCTGGTTTTGCCTCTCCCAGCTGGTGGCCGCCGTCGTGGAGTACGGAGGGAAACGGGTCCGGGGCAGTGACCTGTTCAGTCCCAAGGATGCTGTAGCCATCACCAAACAGTTCCTCAAAGGACTGAAGGTAGGGATCTGCCACAGATGAGAGTTTTAGTCCAGATTAAAGCCAAGAATGCAGTGTGGTGCCACGTGTCACGGGTTTCAGAGATTTAATAGTGAGCTCCATGTCCCTCTTTGTGGGAAAAGGGCCCTTGGATACCACACCTCGTGGACTGGGACACAAGATTCCAGCTGAGGCCTCACCAGGGCAGAGTAGGGGGGAGGAGAACCTCCCTTGACCTGCTGGCCACACTCCTCTTCATGCAGCCCAGGATGCCATTGGCCTTCTTGGCCACCAGGGCACATTGCTGGCTCGTGGTCACCCTGCTGTCACCAGGAGAATGGAGGAGGCAGTTGCTGAAAATCCCCTCTAGACTGGGATAACATTTGCTGTGTCCATCAGGTGCTGCTGCTCCTTTCACGTGCCTGTGCCTTTTTTCTCAGCCTGCTGCCTCGCTGTGTTAATTCCTAACCAGAGCTCCCCTTGCACCGTAGGGTGTTGAGAATGTGTACACACAGCACCAGCCTCTCCTTCAAGAAACACTGGATCAGCTCATCAAAGGAAAACTCCGGGACAGCCAGTACCCCTACCTGGGTCCCAACACCCTCCGGGACAGGTACGTGGGGCCTTTCAGGGCAGAGCTTGGAACTGAAATACATCTGCTCCTCCCAGTGCTGCCACTTGCTTGGTGGGTTGCCTGTGGATGACCAAAGCTTGGTGGGGAAATGTCTTGATTGTGGTGTTCTTTTGTCTTCTCAAGCCCTGGAGAGGGCTCTTAGGGCTGAAATAAGGTTGTCTTTTTCTTGCTGGCCGTTCCCATTGTAAGGGCTCAGGTAAAGGAGCTGCCAGGATGTTCACATGGTGGATTTCAACGTGCCCCCAAACTTCACTCCGTGCCATCTGGCGTTTATTTGTAGAGTACCAAAAATAGTGTGGCTGCGAGCTCTCCCTTCGGAGCCAGTTGCTGTTCCTGATGAGAATGGGATCTTGCTGAATACAGCTAATGACTGGAACTGAAAAGGGCTCTGGCTGCCTGGTTCCAGCTGACTTTGCTGGAGCTAAGCTGATCTGTTGTCAAAGAAGCCCTTAAAGGTAAATGTGGGCCTCGGAGTGAGGGTGGGGAGGAGCTGAGTCGTTCTGCACAAATCACTCCATCTGCAGCGTGCTGGGCAGGTATTTGTTATTCCTTCTGTGGGTGATCGAGTGCTGTGTTCAGTGTTGGGCCCCTCGCTCCCAGAAGGACATTGACGTGCTGGGGTGTGTCCAGAGAAGGGAAGGGTCTGGAGCACAAGTGTGATGGGGAGCGACTGGGGGAACTGGGGGGGTTCAGTCTGGAGCAGAGGAGGCTGAGGGGAGACCTCATTGCTCTGCAGCTCCCCAAAAGGAGGGTAACCAGTGATGGGACGAGGGGTGATGGCCTCAAGTTGCGCCAGGGCAGGGTTAGATTGGACACTGGGAACCATTCCTTCCCCCAAAGGGTTCCCAGCACTGGGCAGGGGGGGAGTCCCCATCCCTGGGGGCATTTCAGAGCCGTGGAGATGTGGTGCTGAGGGCCATGGGGCAGTGGGGACCTGGCAGCGCTGGGTTACTGGTTGGACTGGGGGAGCTCAGAGGTCTCTTCCAGCCCAGGCTGTTGTGTGATAAAAGCAAAGTTGTATTTTGTAAGGTGAGGCATCCGAATCCAGTGCCAGGCTGACAGCAGGGGACGTGAATCATTTTATTTATGAATAAGAAAGAATTACAGTCCTACAAGAAACAATTTGTTTGGGTATGTCCCTGGTAGTTCAAAAAATATATCTGCCTTGCTCCAGGTTTTCCCCTTTAAAGCCCAAGGGTGGATTTTGGGTAGGGAGGAGGCGTGAGCCAGCAGACAGCAACGCCATCCTCGCTGTCCTTGAAACCAGCTCCTGGCTGCCATGGATTTCAGCCCAGCAGAAAGAGGTCGATGGTTTGTGGTAGATCCAACAGGAGACCTGCAGAACTCCATCCCAGCAATCCCCAGCCTGGGTCTGCCCTGAGCTAACTGGAAACAAATGGTCTCCTCACCGTGATCTTCTCTTTTTCAGTTCCCACTTAAGTTTCCTTGAGCTGTTTCATTCTAGATTCCTCTTTAAATGCTTCTAGAAAAGGGCACAGGAACCCTGCTGCAAAGAACATGCAACTAATTTGGGGGAGCACGAGAAAGGTTTAATTCTTGCCTCAAACTGAAGGAAAACAGAAGCTGGATGAAGGGAAATGGAGTTTGCACCTCCCTCCCTCCTCCGCAGCGGCTCCAGCCTTGTCTCTCAGCTAAAAGAGCCGAACGTTGTAGTTGTGTTAAAGTAAATCTCCAAATCCAAAGGCAGAGCTCCCAAACTGTCCTTTTCCCTTCAATTCCTCACGGTTGTCCTTTGGTCTGGGATTGTCCCTGGGACAGGGGACAGGTCCCACAGTGCTGCTGCTGGGGCAGGTGGCTGCAGAAAGGTCACACTCACAAGTGCACATGGTTGGTGGGGTCGTTCCCTGGTGGAGCTGGTGGAGTTCAGGAGGGAGATGTAGGATTGAGGGTGTCAGGTTTGGAAGGAAAAGCCCCACTTGATGGAATTGAAATGTAATAATTGCCCCAGACTCAGGATAACAAATCACAGCCCGAGGGGACGCGGGCTCCGCTGGCTTCCCCCCGTTGTGTTGGGGTGATTGGCAGGGGTTCAGCAGAAGGCTTTGTAGTTTTTGAGCAAAGGGATGGTGGTGGCTTGAACAGCAAAGAATGCTGGAAGATTCTTTTAAACATTGCCCTCTTAGAGGGGAGGAAAAGCTCTGGGTCCAAGTCCAGCTGTGGAAAGGGGCAGTGAAATAGGGGCAGGTAAAGGCTCTCTGCACCCCAGGGGTCCAGGAGGGGCACGGCTCCTTCCCTGTCTCCTCAATCCCCACAATAATTTACCTGATTATTGAAAAATCAGGGGAAGTTGCTTTGTCTGAGAGCCCATCACAGCTGAGGCTGGAGCGTGAAAACTCACCAGGACCATCTAGTTCAGAGTATTCAATGTCATCATCTTCCTCCCACTGATTTTTGTTGAGGGGAAAGCTCCTTTGATGGGGAGAGGAAGAGTTTGGAACCCTTTAGAGGTGACAGCTGGGTGAAGGAATGAGTGAGGAGCCTCCTCAGGCAGCGAAGAAAGGATCTCCTTTTCTGGAAGCATCAGCTCTGAGCTCACACACACTGCCCTGACCACGAGGGAAAGCAGTGCTGTGCTAAACCCTGCACACACACACACACACACCTCGTGTTCTGCATGGTTTGGGCTTGGTTTGGGGTTTTTTTTTTGCAGCCTTTCTCAGGTCAGCCCCGTGATGCTGCGTGAAATCCTCAGCGTCGCATAAAGCAGGCTGCGTGCGAGAGCGCGTGCGGTGAGCGGAGGAGTGGGAGGGAAGGGGTTTCATTGCTGCTGCTTCTCCTCTGTGTGCTCAGTTCCTCCTTCACCTGATGGGGTTCGAAATGGAATTTCTCTTTCAGCCCTGTTGGAAGGTAGTTGTGAATGCCTTCAGGTGGTGTTCTGGTCTGCAGCCTGTGGTTTCCCATCCACTGGGGGCATCTTCAGTTGTGCCTTGAGCTGATGAATTTGGGTTTGGGTTGGAAGGGACTCTCAGGGGTCATCCAGTCCAACCCCCCTGCACTGAGCAGGGACATCCCCACTGGATCAGGTTGCTCAGAGCCCCATCAAGCCTGACCTTGAATGTCTGCAGGGATGGGGCCTCCACCACCTCCCTGGGCAACCTGTGCCAGTGGTCCACTACCCTCCTATTGAAAAACTATTCCCTTACATCTAACCTAAATCTCCCCTTTTCTGGTTTGAAGCCATCACCCCTCGTCCTGTCACTCCAGGCCCTTGGCAAAAGTCCCTCCCCAGCCTTCCTGTCCCCCCCCAGGCACTGGAAGGTGCTCTAAGGTCTCCCCAGAGCCTTCTGTTCTCCAGGCTGAGCACCCCCAGCTCTCAGCTTGTCCCTAGAGCAGAGCTGTCCCAGCCTGACGCTGCACAAATCCCTCAGCATCAGCAGGGAGTGACCAGAGCCACCATCCAGGTGCCTTCCAGGCTCACCCCTGTCACCTGCTCCATTTGCTTTGTCACCGACCCGGAGCTCACGCAGGCTGCAGCGAGTGTCTGTATCCTACAGAGGTCCCTGCTTGGGAAGCAGAGATGAGTTTTGAGACTCCCAGCAGAAAGCTGGCGAGTGGCAGGATGTGATCCACAGCCCTTCCCTGGAGATCCCACGGGGACTGATGGCAGCAGAGCTGGTTTATGGGTCGCAGGCACATCCTGCTCCCCCTGAGAGTGGAAAACTGAAGGGATTGAGGAGGGTGGTTTGTGGGAGCGTACCCTCAGAGGAACGCTGCACAATTCCACAGGCAGCCAGTGAGGATCTGGCAGATCTGTGCCCTTCACAGCGAGCCTGAGAGCTCTGAGGCACCGCTCCTGTCCTCATTTGACTCCTGAATCGATTTTAATTTACCAGCGGCGGCGGCGCCTCCGTCATGCATTAACCATGGGCTGCGTGGTGGTGTCGGTCACGGGAAGGAGCCGCGGTCCCGGCTGAGGGATCAGCACTGTCGTCACCTCGGTGTGTGTGAGCGGAGCAGGACTGATCCTGTTTTGTCTGACCTCATCTCAGTGTTCCCATCTTTCTTGCAGACCCCAAGATGTCATCGTCTTCATCATCGGAGGGGCGACGTACGAAGAGGCTCTGGCTGTGTACAACCTGAACCGCACCAACCCGGGCGTGCGGATCGTCCTGGGGGGGACCACGATCCACAACACAAAAAGGTGAGAGCCCCCCCCTGCTCCTCGCTGTCTGCCTCAAACTGCTCACCTGAGCCTGTTTGTGTCAGGGATTCTGCTCTGGGGACACATTGCCAAGCTGGGGGTGGGAGCTGGCAGGCCAGGTCCGTGTGCCGCTGCTGCTGCGTCGAAAGCAGCGTGAGATTTATAAAATCCCTGCACTTTTACCTTGATACGAGGTGTTTTCAGGCTCCCAAGCTGCCTGCACCAAGCAGTAACAATTCCCTCGTGGGGAAATCCTCCTCTCCTCACTCACTCAAACAAAATGCCCAAGCCCTCCACATTCTCAGTGCAGGCACTCTGAATTCACTCTCCAATTTGGCCTTTACTTCAGCTCTGTGTCTGATGATTGGAAAAGCTCCTGAGCTGATGTGAGCTCAGAAGTAAATTGCTTTTTATGATCTGGGTTACAAAGGCAAGTCTGTATTAGCCCACATATCGACCGGTTCCTGCCCAAATTACCCAGCTTGCTCAGCCTTCTGCTTTACAAAGTAGCCTTTGAACTAAATCCTGTTTTAGCCAAGCTTAGGAATAGGAAGCAAAAGGGACCCAGGGCCATCCTAGCTGCTTTTTGACCGATAAAAAGGAAGAAGTTAAGTAAATTGGCATCTTGGATGCAAAAACCGTGAGCTCACAGTCTGCCGCTGCGTTTTGAGCCTGATTTTGACCTCTGCTGTTATATCATAGAATGATCACAGAGTGGTTTGGGTGGGAAGGGACCTCAAAGCTCATCCCATTCCCACCCCCTGCCATGGCAGGGACACCTCCCACCAGCCCAGGGTGCTCCAAGCCCCATCCAACCTGGGCTGGAACACTGCCAGGGATGGAGCATCCACAGCTTCTCTGGGCCAACCTGGGCCAGGGTCTCACCTCCCTCACAGCCAAGTATTTCTGCCTAAGATCTCATCTCAGTCTCCCTTCTGCCAGTTTAAAGCCACCACCCCTCATCCCATCACTCCATGCCCTTGTCCAAAGTCCCTCCCCAGCTTTCCTGTCCACCCCAGGCACTGGAAGGTGCTCTAAGGTCTCCACAGAGCCTTCTCCAGGCTGAACCCCCCAACTCCCTCAGCCTGTCCCCAGAGCAGAGCTGCTCCAGCCCTCCCATCATCTCTGTGCCCTCCTCTCTTGACCTGTTTGGTGACACTGGGGAACTTTCTCCTCTGTCTCTGGGTGGACACTGTCACTTCTGCTTGAGGAAGGTGGAGGTTTGCAGTGGGCTCTGAGGACTGACAGTAGCTGCTTGGGTCTCCCTCACCACTGTGTTTTGGTGCAGTCTCTGAATTATTTACAGACAAACAAAGATACTGTAGCAAAATTTGCATTTCAAAGAATGAAGTGTTTTAAAAAATACCAAACAGAAAAGCTTTTTTTAAGGGCTGACTCCTCCACGGTGCTGCCTGGGAAGTCCAGGATAAGGACTGAGGGTCTGGTTCTACAAATTGCCCTGCCCCAAATGATTTGCTTTTCCCTTGTGGCTTTAATGTGAGGAAACCCAGATTTATTGTGTCCTAACTCCTCCTGTAATCCACTGACCCTCCTTTAATGAACTGTTGCTTATTCCTGCTGGATTAGGCCTGATATGTCACAATAAACAAGGAGATTGTCATATTAATGCCCATGTAAGCACACTAATCCCAGGCTTTCATTGTTCTTACCAGCCCAACTTCAATTGCACTCAACATCTGTGTTTATCAGGGAGGGATGGCTTAAGGGATATCCATTCTGCTTTATTTTTTTTATAAAGCAGGAGACAAAGCAGCTCCTGGGCTGGAGCTGGTTATGTTGTTAGAGATGTAGTGGGAAGCTTAGCTGTTTTAAGAGCCCATCTGCGTCGTCCAGTCAGCGTTCCATCAGTAGGTGCTTTAAAGTGTGAGTGGGGTGAAAAATATCCAGTGTAGGGGTGAAAAATATCCAGTGTAGGGATGAGAAACACGTGGTTTGGGTTTGCAAAGAGGGGATAGGTTTGCAAAGGTGGGGATCTTACCTTGTGCCATTCCTCAGCCTCTTCCCTGGCATCACCCATGGGCAGATCAGTCAGCCATAGGGTTGGGAATGTGGCTGTGGTCGTTCATTCCTGGCTGGGAGGGGAAAAAAACCCTGCATTAAAGCACTGGGGGTGCTGAAAAGTCAAGTGATAAAAGCCAGAGGAATGCAAAAACCCAAAGGTGAGAAAACCCCCGTGACTCTGCACGCTCAGGTACAAACCTGTCCCATCTCAGTTTGCTTAATTCCTCCTTTTCTTTCCCTTCTCCTCCTGTTCCCAGCCGACCCTGGTGCTCAGGCTGGCAGGGGGGATTGATACACGTGTGGTGAGGCTTTGAGATCCTTTGGGAAACACCAGAAGGGTGGGAAAAAACCTGTTGAGGAATTGTGGAGCTCACAGGGAAATGCAGAATGCAAAGAGCTCTTAAATTCAGTGGCTTTGCTGTGGCGTTAGGCAGGGAGAGAACGGAGTAACACTGAAGGTGTTGTTCCATCCCCTTCTCTGGGGTGAGAGCTGGCAAGAAGCAGCTCTGGATTCCCTGCTTCCCAAAGAAAATCCCCAGGGAGGGAGCTGTTGGCAAACACTTCCACCACTGGCTGCTCCCAGGGGCAGCCAGCTCTGCCTTCTCCTCCTGCACAGGCAAATGGATTTCCAAGAAATTCTGCTGGGTTCAGGGGAGAAAGGGTTAAAAAATGATCAATAATCAGCTAAAAAACAGGAAGACCAAGAGGAGGAGGAACATCTGGCGCGTGGGGCTGACTCACCCAGAGCACAGGTTAAGCACAAACCTGCTGTGAGTAATCCCAGGGGCTGTCAGGCCTGACCCACTTACCCAGTTAACGCTCCCCGGTTACCAGTGCCTGCGGGAGGAGCGTTGGGAGCTGTGGAGTGGGGAGATGGGGACCAGTGCTCCTGGGGGGGTCTGGCACCCCTGCTCTGCTCAGAGCCTTTCCCAGCCAGAGCTGGAGTAGCTGTGACCTCTGTTCCTCGCAGGATCCTCGGGGTCCTGGGCAGGCAGAGCTATTTTAGACCTGCTTTGGGGAGTCGTGCTCTTGTAGGATTCCTGGGACAGCCCAATTTGTATTTATTTGATTATTTTTTGTTGTTCTTTCAAGCATTAATGTTCAGCTAACTCGATCATATCGAAGGAATGAGTCAACCTAGAAAGTGGTGGCACTGTGTGGCATTGCCAGAGTAACCTGGTAACGTGTCCCTGTCACAGCCTCCCTGGGAGAGTCACTGGGAGTACTGGGCTGCTCCCACTGGGCCCTGTTAGTAACTGGGGGGGGGAAACTGCAGACAGAGGGATGGGGACATGGTGTGAAGGTTCACTCAGGTTTGAGCCCATTCAGCTTTTGCAGGCAGGAGCACCATATGAAACCCCATTAAAAAAAAACCCAAACAAAACCATCAGGAGGAGCTTTAAAGCATGATTCTTTCCAAGGTTTGGGGGGTTTTTCTGCCTCTTGAAAGGATTGAATGAGTCTCAAACCTTAACCCACTTTCAGACCTATTTAAACAACTCTTCCCAAGGTTTAACCTCTCTTGGTTTGCTGGATCAAGCTCCACCAGGCTTTGCAGGGCTGAGGCTGAAAGGCCGTGGTGTGTTTGGGGGATAAAATTGGCCTTTGAAGACGTTCTGCAGTGACAGAACGGGTGAAATTCATCGTGCAGGCTCAGTGAGGTAGAAACCATCTCTCACACCTAACCCAGCACCCTGCCCCTAACCCAGTACCTAACCCAGCACCTGCCCCTAACCCAGCACCTGCCCCTAACCCAGCACCTGCCCCTAACCCAGCACCTGCCCCTAACCCAGCACCTGCCCCTAACCCAGTACCTAACCCAGCACCCTGCCCCTAACCCAGCACCCTGCCCCTAACCCAGCACCCTGCCCCTAACCCAGCACCCTGCCCCTAACCCAGCACCCTGCCCCTAACCCAGCACCCTGCCCCTAACCCAGCACCCTGCCCCTAACCCAGCACCCTGCCCCTAACCCAGCACCCTGCCCCAGCACCAGGCCCTGCACTCCCCAGGAATCCTCGGCTTCAGCCGTGTCCGCACGAGGTTTTTAAGCCAAGCATTCCAGAGTGGGACTTCCCAAACGATCACATCCTCAGCCAACTCCTCGAGACATAACAGGGCGTGAGTGGAAACAGACTGGGCTTAGGGCTGATCCATCTTGCACATTCCCATGTCAGGATGTCGGGATGTGAAGCGGAGCGAGCGCAGAGCCTGGCCCTCCTCACTCCCAGCCCTTTCCCTGCTGCCTGCCTCGACCTATTTTTCTGCTTCTCCCTCTGCCAGCCCCCAGCAGCTCATCTCCACCTGACAGGTTGTTTTTTTCCTCTTGAGAAGCACCTCACCTCTTCCAAAGTGTCTCTGAACGTGTTGGGTTTTGTATGGAACTGTTGCTCTGGCGTGCAGTTGAGCCGTTCACAGGGACCTAAGTCTCAAATTGATGAGTTCCTTGGGGTCTAGCCCCCCCAAATCCCCTGATTTTCCTTGGAAAACGATACAGGGATGAAGCTGAGCGCGTGCTTAAGCGTTTTACTGGGTTAAAACTTTCTGAAAAAGGCTGAAGGCAGAGGGAGGAGGCTCTGAGTGCTGGGACGAGCTGGGGTGCGAGGTGCCAGCAGCCACCCAGGCTGCTCGGGGGGCTGCTGCCTGTCCCTGGCTGTGAAATGCCAGGAGGTTTCCACCCTGCCTCTTCCTGCCTTATCATCCACACAGGAAGGCTGAGAGCCAGCAGCAAAACAAACCCGAGTGCTGGCCTTCCTGGCTTTGTTTCCAAGAGCGGAGCGGGGCCGTCGGCGCGGTGCTGAGCCCACGAGGAGCGGCTGCGGGGCCGCCCGTGGCACAGGGAGAGACCTCCTGGCTGGGGTGGGATGTCTCAGGATGGGTGAAGGTGAAGGTGGTGACCTGGTGATCCGTGCTGGGTCACCACAGTTTGGTGGTGGCAGTCCCGTGGCGCTGTACTTTGTTCTCCCTCGTTGGATTCATCCTGGCTGCTGGGAGGATCTGGAAAATGGGTGCGTTCTTCAAGCTGTCGTTGACTTATTTCCTCTTGGGTTGGTGGCTCCTGCCTGCAGCTGTCTGGGTGTGAGGCAGTGTCCCCCCCATTCCCCCCTGTGGGCACCTGTAGGGCAGTCCCAGGGTGATCTGTGTCCCTGCCACTGTCCCTCGGCTGCAGAGGGAGCCATCAGCCCCGGTGCCACCTCCTGGGAAGCTGCTTTGACACAGGAGATGAGTGTCCCCCAGGGACCCCCAGCCCTTGTCTCTGCTCACCTTCCCTTTGCTTGGCAGCTTCCTGGAGGAAGTCACAGCCTCGGGGTTCCGCGGCCGGAGCGCCGAGAGCTCTCAAGTTCCGCCACGGTCGAGCAGCAGACGGTGAAGCTCGGAGGAATCGCCGTCGCGCCCATCCGGAGCCTCCACGAGCAGAACTGGATGTTCCCCCGCTGCGACGCTGCTGCAGCTTCCCCCTTCCACGCCAGGAACCTTCGTGGGCACGAGGAGGAGTCGGTGTCTGCCCTGGGGCACCAGGACATGTCCCAGACTGCAGCACCCTCGGCTTCTCCCACGCTGCAGGGGACGTGGCCGTGGTGGCGGGGCTGGAACCCACGGGGGAGCCTGGGGGACGCCGCGTGCTCGGCCGATCCCTCGGGACACGCGGTGTGAGTCTGGTCCTGGCCCAGGGCTCCCTGCGAGGTGAAGCTGGTGGGCACTGGGAGCCCTTTGCTCTGTTTGTATATTTTGAGCTCTATTAAATAACCCATTTGGCCTGAACCTTTTGTCTGTTAAATGGTTCCTGATACCCCCTTGTAATGCCACTGAGGGATAATTCCATTCCTGATTTGCTTCAGTAACTTCTGTTTACCTGCAGAAACAAACACAGCTCCAGGCCCCTGTTTTTCCTCCTGTTGTGAACTGGAAAAGCATTGTGATTTCTTTAATTCTAACAGGAATAAAGCCCGTTGAATTTGAAGAGAAACAAGGGAGTGGGACTTGCAGAGCAGCTCTGGGAGCAGAGGGCAGCACAGGCTCTCTGCCCCTTCAAGAGGAGGGGTTTTAGGGTTTTCAGGTACAGGAACCACAGGTTCGGAGTGAAACCAGCCTGGGTGCCTGGCTGCGTGCGCATCCGCCGCCACCGCGCAGCTCTTCGTCTCTTCCCATAATTAAATCGGAGCGAAGCTCTGGCTCCCCGAGAGCTCTGCAGAGCTGCTGGGGATGGAAACTGCTTGAATTCACACTCGTTTCTCTGGCTTAATTCCCTGCAGCGAGGTCACTCCATCCCAAGCCCTCCCTGAAGGGTCGGTGGGTTCGGGGCTCTCCATCACCTTCATCCGCGTGGGGAGGGAGCTCCTGATTTCCCGCAGGAATCCCCGGAGGGTTCAGGCCCCTAATTGCCCCTAATTGCCCCTAATTGCCAGGTGGGGTCGAGGCTGTTGCTGGAGGTCCCTCATGAGGAGGTGTTGGGTTTATTTATCCAGTTGTGAAAGGTTCTGCTCCTGGCACTGGGTGAAGCAGTGGATTAAGGGACTCCCACAACACAGCTTCTCCAAATCGAAACCCATTCTTTTACTCAGTAGCTTCTACAGCTCATTTAGAACTCTTTTAAAGTTAAAAACGTACCCAGGCTCAGTTTAAAAACACACATCCAGACTGCCTGTCCTCCCTGCACGTCTTCATTTTACATTTTAAGTACGCGCCGTAGCTAAAATTGGACTCGCTGCAATTTTGGGGCGCTGGATTTGGCTCTGTCTTTGCTTTCAGAGCTTTCTGCCACGCTCAAGGTAATTTCAGTTCAGATGGGGGGGGGATTAATTTGCCTCTTGGGGGTCATGGAACTTAGTGGCTGGGGCAGGGGAGAGAAGCAGCTCCCAGGGACCTTCCTCTGCCGTCGGAGGAAGATTCTGTTTTCCCGTCTGGAAGGAAAGGGGATGATGACTCTGGTTCAGGGCATCACAAACAGAAGTGTCCCCTCCCTATATTGAAGAATCAGTTCCCCAGGGCATTTTCTCATGGAAAAATCAGGGAAGGAAACAGCAGGTGGGAAGGGGCTCTGTGAGGGCGGCTCCTTTATCAGCGCTGAGCCATGGGTTTGCGCGGCCTCGGCACAAGGTGGGAGAGTGGCAGGCACCCAAAGCCTGATCCTTCTGCAGGTGGAGATTTATTGGGCTCCTTGCAAACTGGGGAGAGCATTGCAATGTCTCCTCTTGGCCACAGCTGGAGGAGTGGGATGGAATAATGTCCCTTGCTGCTCGCCGTGCCCAAGGGCTGGAGCACAAAGTGCCGGGTGCTGTTCTGTGGTGATGATAATGTACAAAGAGAGGGAGGTGATGCCTCTGCATGGTGCTCAGAGGGGATGAGGCTGGAGCTAAGGGTGGGTTTTTTCCTGGATTGTTGGAGGGTTTGGTGTTTTCTCGGTATCAAAACTCCAGAGAAACTTTTCATTCAGGAAATATCAAAACATTTGGAGAGATGTCAAATAAAAACTCCGTTTTGTTTCCAGCTTTTCCTTGCTTTGTAACTTTAAAGGAGCTGAAGACAGCTCAGAAATAAAGGATTTTGTTGGTTTCTCTCCTATGTGCTGACCACAGTGGGGTTATGCTGGTTAATGACCCATGAGTGATACTGGTCCCAGTGAGGGGTGAGAGCCCCCTGAGCTCTGTGCAGTAAATTTGTCCCTGGGGGAGCTTTGTGATGGACAGCAGAGTGCTCGTGAGGACCTGGGGACCCCCAGTCACCCCTGTATTTGCCTCCTTGTGTGCTCTCTCCCGCTGCCCTTGCCAGACCTGTGGATGCCAGCACCCTGCAGTCCCCAAGGTCCCACTGGAAAACCTGTAAGGGAGTTCCCAGACCTCTGACATGTGGCCTGTAATCAGCAATCCAGCTGGGAATTCACAAACCAGATCAAATGAAATGAGCTCCTAAATCCCTGAGAATCTTGCCAGCATCACAAAGAAGTCCCTTTGGTGTGGGGCAAAGCCCTGGGGACCTGTGTCCCCCTGGGAGTGGGGGTGAGGACCCAGCACCGAGGAGAGAACCTGGCTCATGTCCCACATCAACATCGCTGTGGCCCGGGGGGTTCTTCACTCCCTCTGCAGAGGCAGAGCTGCTGGAGTGGCCTCAGAGAGGTAAGTCAGGGCATAAAACCCCTGTGGAGCTGATGTTTTTCAGGCAGTGTGCTGGCTGACAGAGCCAGGCAGATGTTGTCATGTTGGTTTCTCTCCTCTCTCTGCTCATGTTTTTTGCTCCAGTGAACGCTGCTACCTCGGTTGCCCCCGCACTGCAGGAAGAGCTCGAGCTCCAACCTCCCCAGATCTGTGTTTATCACCTTACCACTCCCACAGACCCTGGCTCCCAGCCTCCCCCCCTCCTGTGTCATCTCCTCTGTGTGCAGAGCTGCCTGGTTTGTTGGCTCTCTGCAGATTCCATTAGCAGGCTGGTTTTCCTCCCCTTTGCCACATCATTAAATTAGAGACATTAAATAAAACTGGACCTCTGGGAGGGAATACACTGCAGCAGGAACACATAGATAGGGCATTTAATTTAAGGCAAAAAACCCTGAAAAAACTTCCAAGCTCTACAAGGAAAACAAACTGCAGGGAAGATGAAGGTGTGTTTGACACGAGGCTGCTTTCGGTCAGGCGGCAGCGCTGCAGGGTCAGGGCAGAGGAGGTGCTGAATGTGAAAGCAGGAGGGAAAGGAGAGTCCCAGAGGATGCCACCAGGCAGGCACGCTGTAGGTGCACTGGTTTAGGAGGGTTATACTGGTTAGAGCTGGACTGGGGCAGCTGAATGCACCCTGAAGTCAGGGTGGTACAAAGGTGCCTCGTCTCAGCAGTTTACCTTCGCGTGGGCAGAGCTCTGGGCTGCGTCCCTGGAGATCCTGAGCCTGCTCCTGGCCCTTCCAGCTTGGCTCAAATTCTGTGAAGGTCTGAGATCTCCTCCTGCAGGCCATGGGTCAGAGAGAGGTTCCAGCTCCAGCTCCAGCTCCGCTCCAATTCTGGTTCTGCCCTGCAGGACTGAAGGGATTTCATCAGGACACGGTCACAGCCTGACCTGCTCACAGTTCCACCCCTGTCAAGTGCCTCTCAGGCCAGCAGTCTCCTCTCTGCTGTCTCTCCCACCCTCTCCCTGCCCCATACAGTAAATTTGAAGTCGAGAATGGGGCAGAGCATTAAGTGAGTCACTCTGCAGCAGGTGACTCTCAGACATGGCCACCAAACCCTCGTAAAGAGTGGAGTCACGGCCCTGGGAGGAAACTCAGGCAGTCCCCTGGCCCAGCCCTTTCCCCAGGGGTCAGTTCTCCCATCAAGCAGACCCCTTTCCCAGACAATAACGCTGTAATTATCTTTATAGACAAGAAAAAACACGTGTCCTAATTAAACTCAATTCATCTCCTAAGCAGCAGTTTCACACTTGCTGTCCAGAGGCAAAATTCTGCAGGGGGAGGAGGGGAGGGTGTTAAACACCTAAATAAACTGTGAGTGTTTGTTGTTCTGCTTTTTTGCAGATATTTTGGTAAGTGTTTATTCTGAATCGACACATCACAGGGGAGCAAAACTGGAACTGAAGGGAGCAAATGGGATGTGTGAGGACAGAAAGGGAACGTTAGGGAGAGGTTCTTTTCATTTCCCCACACGTTTTCAAGGTCCTTTCCCTCCCTCTTTGAAAAACAATGATATTTTTGTGCTCCTTGTAACAAAATTCAAAGCTTTGATAATAGTAATAGTCCTTTGTTCCCTGCTCCCTTAGAGAACAGGGAGAGAAACCCATGGGAACTCAGCCCCAGGCTGGCATCCCCCTGCAAAGGACGATGCAGCGACCCAGGGCTCCTCCTGCCCAGATTCAGAGTCCTTGGTGCCATGGGAGTAACACAAAAGAGCCTTTGTAGAACCATTTTATTCAGATTCCAGCCTTAGAAAGCAACAGGTGGAGCTTTTGGGGTCAGTTTGTGCAGCATGGAGGAGCCCTGGGCTGCTGGAAATACCGTGCTGCATCTCCCAGCTTCCAGCACGGGACCGAAGTCGCTCAGCGCCGCTCACACAAATCACATCCTCACACCTCCAAAAGGTCCTAAAGAAGTGACATTTAACATTAAAAAACTCCTCAGGGAGCCACACAAGACAACTTCAGGGAGGCCACAACCACCCCCAGCCCAGTAAATCCAGTGTGAGCCACAGCCAGGGCTCAGTTCCGTTGCTGGGAGTGCGAGCGCCCGTTCCAAGCACGGAAATCGGAGCTGGATTCCCTCCTATCTCCCTTCCTTCCAGAGGAATTGTTGATGATTCCAGCTCTGAATCACTGGTCACATCCTTTACAGACTGAGTCACTGTCGTGCTGCTGCCTGCTGGTTTGTTCAGCCAGCTACAGCCCTCCTGATTGCCCAAAGAGCCCCAGGATTTCAGCTGGAGCTGAATTCCCCCTCCCTGGGACCTGTGTGCCGGTCCTTGCGGTCACAAGGTGACGTCCCCAGCAGGAGGGCGCTGTGGGTATGGAATAAAGGTGATTTAGGCAAACTTTTGGATGCTGTGTATTGCTTTGGGAAGATCCCAAGACAAATTGTACTCAGAGCATCAGAGACCTGAGTGGGATGGGTGAACCCAGCCCATCCTGGCTGCTCTGGTGGGCCAGAGGAGGACTGGGAGTCCAAAAGAAGCCATTTGGGTTCTTACCAGCACGAGTCCCAGTTCCAAGGGCATGACAACACTCTCCTGCTGCCACCACCGTCGTGCCATCTGCCATCAGCCCGCAGCCACCTCTGGGGAGCTCCACAGGACCTGGCCACCAAAAACAGGACGCGAAGAAGAAGAACAAATCCAGTTGGCAAAGTGTTCATAAATCCATTTGGCGCTCTGCATCGGGCAGGAGAGACCCTGCAGCCCACCCTCTCCTCTCACACCCCCCCTGCTTCTCCAGCGCTGCCCACACGCCGTGAGCCAGGTGTCCTGGGGAAGGTGACACCTCTGCAGCCCTCACCTGGTGGCCTCATGGTGTAAAAAGGGGAAACTGAGGCACAGAGGTAGCAACCCCAGTGCTGGACCCTCAGATCTACGGTCCCACAGTTCTGGACTTGTAGGAGATACAGGAGGGAGATCAAAGAAGCAGAAAAAAAAGGTATTTTTTATGAAGCCAAGCATCTCCTCACCTCTGGGGAGCTGAACCTCACTGGTTTTGCAGTGTCAGGCCCAGTCCCACCCAGTGCTGGGGAGCGATCCCATCTCCCCAGCCCCCTCCCTAGGGAATCTCCCCGCTCCTCCCTCCCCAGTGGTTTTGTTCCTACTCCGAAACACTCAGCCACTCTCTTGGTGTGTCCCAGTGCCACCTGGCTGCTTTTCCCTCTCCCAGGAAGTTTTGTGGTGACCTGTGACACAGCCAGGAACGTGGCTCGGACACGGGATGGGGGGGACACACGGTGCTGCCAGCTCCCCAGTGACCCCAGCCCGGCCACACTCGTGTCCATCCACACACACAGACATCAGCAGTGAGTGAGAAACAAAGAAGAAAAACCCTCGTGGGCTGCGATTCGCCCTTCCTTGTGAACTCCAGACGTCATCGGCGCACGGCTATAGATGGAGCTCGGGAGCCCAGGCCAGCCCAGTGCAAACCCACGAGAGCTCAGTGATGGTGGTGGTGGTGGTGGTGGCGGTTGGCTGGGGGGGCCGCGGTGTCTGTATGGCTAAGGATGTGTTACAGAGGCGGGCTGGGCTCCCTGTAACTACAGAGCTGCTGTAATCTGCAAAGGGTGAAGGCAGAGAGGGAGCAAGAGGAGGTACCCTCTGTATTCCCCAAGAGGAGGCCGCCGGGGAGCCCCTCTCTGATCCCCCCACCCCCCCCCTCCACCCCCATCCAGCGCAGCACACCAAGGAACGATGAAAAAAAACAATTCTGCAAAAAGGGTGAGTTGGAATCGATTCTTCTTGGGGGCCTGCTGGGGTGGGAGAGGCCCCCGGATGCTCTGGGGAAGAGGGGTGTGGGGGGGGTTGTCTCTTGATTTCCAGTTGTTTGCTTTGCCTCTGCTCCCCCCCGTGCCCAGCCCTGCTTTGGGAAATGATGCTGATGATAAACCCCCCCCCAACCAAGCTGAAAAGAAACCCAACCCCAGCACGGGTCTCTCCTTGCCCGCGGACGTTGTTCGCCGCCCGGAGCCGAGCGGTGTGGGCAGTTTTCATTCCTGATGGCAGGGAAAGGATGGAACAGGGAGACACCATCTGCCCGTGGCTCTGTCTGCCTGCTCTGCCCAGAGACCCTCGCAAGAAATCTGAAACAGAACCCCCACACACATCCATTTCCCCCCTCTAGGATTGCTCACAAAAGGCTCCCAAAAATGCCATTTTTCATGGCAATTGCAAAAAGCCATCTAGTTTAAATTCTCCCCCATCCCCTCCCACTCCTCTTTCCACGGGGGGGGATATAACACAACAGCCTTATATAATGCACAGAGTGAAACCCTGCCTGGGATGCATCTTTGCATCGTGTGTCCCCCCCTCCCTCGGTGTTATTATTGTTGTTGCTTCATGTCTGCAGCAGGAATAAAAAAACCAAAACCCCTGTGTGGAGTCAATGAAGCAAAGTCCCTCGGTGGAGAGAGGGGCTGGAGGGAGGGGGAGGCGAAAGTTGGGTGAAGAGGGAGGGAGGGGGGGGAGAAAAGGAGCGTAAAACCCGACAATAATAGCGGTTCTTCCCCCCTCCACCACCCCTTTTCTTCCCCCTCTCTTTGTGTCAGGGGCCACAGGATGGAAACCAGCAGTCGGTGCAGCCGGAGAAGGTCGGCTGGGTGCGGAAATTCTGCGGGAAAGGCATTTTTAGGGAGATCTGGAAAAACCGTTATGTGGTTTTGAAGGGAGATCAGCTTTACATCTCGGAGAAGGAGGTAGGATCGCTTTCATTTGCCTTTCCCATCCCCCCCCTTTTCCTTCTCTTTGCATACGAAAAGCACCCCCTGCCTTTCCCCAGCGCCCCTCCAGCCCAGCCTGCCTTAAGGGGGGGTCCTCAGGGGGTTTCTCTTCCCCCTCCGAGTCAAAAAACCTGCCCTGGGTTGGTGTGTCGGCTCCGACAGCGACTCCCCCAGAGCTGGGAGACATTTTCCCAACGCTGGGCGCACGGAAGGATTCACTTAGCAAAGAGTTCAAACCCTCACCCTCCTCTCTGCAATGCCAGCCTCCTTCCCTGCCTGTCCCCTGGCACCCAGTTCCACGGCGCTCCCGTTCCCAGTTGCTCTAACTGGAAACCACTGGGCTCTCCCAACTGCAATCCAGCCATTTACACCCCTCTCTCTTGTGGTTTTCCCCCCCCTTTTCCCTGAACCCCCACACTGCAAGAGGACAACGTAACCGTGGATTCAACACCTTGTTGAAAAACGTGTGTCCCCCCTGTTCCTCCCCCTCGTCTGCGCTGAGGGTTTGGGGCTGAACGTGCTGTTTGCGTGAGGTTTCACTGGATGTGACTGGCAGGCTGTGGCAGGCTGGGATCCGGCTGTCCTTGCACCGCCTCCCACCCTTTAGTTTTTTGTCTTGATAAATTCAGCAGGAAGAAATCCCCAGGCAACAGCACTCCTCCCTCTGATTTACCCTTTAAAAACTCACACTGACGCGAGGTGTGCGTGCAAGAAGGGGCACGGGGGCTGTTTGGGGTCAGGATGGGGAATTTGGGGTAAAAATATGGGTCTGGGTCTGGGTCTGGGTGGGTTTCCCCTCTCTGCTGGGCTGTCTGGTGTTCAGAATTGTGGTTTCCTGGCCCAGTTGAGGGTCTTGACGGATAAGGGGGTTCAGAGTGCCAAGTGCAATGTGCTGTCGAGGCTAATTGAATCCCGGGGCACGGCAAAGTGCAGCTGGATCAGGGGTTATTAGAGCACAGAAATAGCCTAAAAGCAGGCTGGCAGCTCAGGTCACACTTAGCTCAGTGCTGGCATCTCCCATCCCTCCCTGGGCTGTGCCAGAACCAAAGACACGGGCGTGGGGAATAAATCTCTGCAGGCTGAGGGTACCTCAGAAATACTCGGGTGAAGAGCTGTAATAAGAGAAAGATTAGAGACTACAGACAGTGGTAATGAGGCACTAACCCCATGGTGAATCTAGAGATTGATGGATGGGAAAGGCCAGATGGAAAGATGGAAAGCAGTACGAACCCCCCTCGGAATTTCCCCGGAGCGACGCCGGCTGCCCAGCGTGTGCCCCTCACCCTCTTGTCCTGCCTGACTCTTACAAGCAGCTCTGGGGCCACAGATCAGAGTTTGGGCAGTGTTAAACAGGCAGGTGACATGGCTGGAAGGGTTGTACCTGCTGCCTGGGGCTCCAGGGCAGCACTGAGGGATGTGCTGGGGCAGAAGCACACGCTTAAGCCCAGTTAATGCAGATCAAACTGGAGCTTGTGGTTTCTGAGCCAGGAACTGGGAGAGATGTCACCACGACCAAATCCAACTCATAGGGGGGTTGCCTGCTTGGATCAGAGTGCATTGGCTGTGCTGACAGCGCTGGAACTGCTGGGAAGGGACTGGGAATAGGCTGGACTATGCTGATGAATTCACTGCAGGTTGGGCAGATGTTTAACAGTGTTAGGAGGACGCTGTAGGGTCCTTCAGGCAGGGGTGGAGGTGGAGTATCAGCAGCAGGGCTGACCCACATGGAAATCACAGCTGAGCTAGCAGGGAGGGGGTGTGTGTGGTGTGTGGGGACTTACAGACGGACACAGGGACTCTTTGGGGTCCCTCTCCCCACCATTCAGTGTCATATGGATGGGCAGAGGGAGAAACTCGGCCCTGCTGGAGCAAAGGCAGGGAAAGGATTAACACATACAAGTGTTTTCCAAAATCCCAGCCACCCTGAAGTCCCCAGCTGGACTGCCCTGGCTGCAGGGCCACTGGGATGGCCTGGACACCCCCTGCTGATGGGTGGGTGGTTGTGTCTCTCCTCTACCTCAAGTGTTTGAACCCTGGAGAATAAACTGACAGCAAAAGGCTCTGCCTGGCTAAGGAGCAGCCAGAATGTGTTCACACAGGATCCACAGCAGGGTGGGTGTGAAGGAAAAAGACGTCTGTCTGTCCATCCCTCCCTCCCAAATACATCCAGGTAGCTGCTGCTGAGATATCTGAGCTCAGAAGAGGGATGAGGTTACCGAGGGGCCGCGCGGGTGCTGGTTCTGAACGAGGAGTTTGTGTGTGAAAGACCATAAATAACAGGGAGCGGTGACTGCCGATGTCTTTATATGGAAGAATCTGGGCTGGTGTGGAAATGTGGTTCCAGAGGTAACATCTGGCTGCCTGCAGGGATGAAGAACACACTGGGTCTGGGAATCTCAAGGTGGCTGCGACGGAGGGCACGCGTGGGGCGGCTGTCCATCGCTCCTGCCTCTCCAAGACCTTCCATCCCATGACACACGGGTCTTTTAACACAAGCTTTGGGGATGAGTGGTCCAGACCTGCCTGGGGAAGCCCGTGGCCAGCACTCCCTCCCCTCCACAGGTCTGGGTGTGCCTTTCAGAGCTCTGCTCCTGGTGCATGAGGCTCTGTCCTGGCAGAGGGTGCCTGCAGCTCCTGCAAACAGCGTAATGAATTATTGTCGCTCCATCAAAGCCATCGGAGCACTGTGGATTTGGTGGAGGGAGCTGAGGAGTGAACTCTCCTATTAACCTTGGTGTTTCTTGTCAGCTCCTCTTAAGCTCAGAGGAGAAGGCAGGCTGTTCAGTGGGTACAGCAGCACTCCCAGCCTCTCCCCGCCAGCTCTGAGCAGAGCAGAAGGGGTTAAACTCCTGGGTGCTGTCCCCACTTCTGCCACGCACTCACTAAATGAACTCAAACCAGATATTTATTTACTTTTCCCTGAATTTCTCCATCTGGAAGGCAGGGTTAAATAATACTCATCACAAGGTGCCTGGGAAGGGGGAGCTGCGTGTCACACGCTGTCCCCTGGGGACGGTGGCAGCTCAGGGCAGGTAACGGCGGCGCACGAGGACGAGGCAGAGCAGTTCCCTACTGGGAGGGGATCAGCAGGGTGGTTTGTGGAAGGGATGGATGGATCCCTTCCCAAAAGGCTTCCCAGGACCTGGGCTAGCAGGTTAGAGACCAGCCCTGGTGGATTGATTTTGCTTAGGGGAAGATGTGATGGCCTGGTGGGAGCCTGGGCTTCCTCCTGAAGGCTCTAAGGAGAGGAAATCTGTTTTCTCAGATGAGCTGCTAGACCTGGAAAATGCAAACAGAGCTTTTGAGTTCTGTTCTTTTATGAGGGCATCAACCTTTGGAAGCTGTGAGGCTTGTTCTAACCCCTAAAACCTTCTGCTTTCCTGACCCTGCGCTAAAATGAGCTCGCAGAGCCATTGAGGCAGGGGCTCTGAGGTGGCACAGACCCCTGCTGCAGGCCTGACTCTGTCAACTTAGGCAAAAAAACCCCAAAAACCTTCATTATTTAGCACTTGGTCATCAGCCAAAAAAAGCAGAAACACGCACAAGATGTGCAGAAGCGAGCTGAGCTCTGCTAAGCAAAAGAACACCTTCTGAGGATCATTTTTGCATTCTTTCCCCTCCCTCCCTCCCCTGCAAATTTCTGGTAATTGTTCTCTTGTTTCCAGCCCAGCTTTGTTATTGCTTTGCACTGGGGAAATGGCAGTCAGACGAGCACAGACACAGCTGGGCTCCCACCACTTCCTCTCAGGAAGCCCAGGGCTGTCCAGACAGCATGAACGGCCTCTGTGCCGAGGAGATGGTAATGAGGAAATGCTTCTCCGAAGCTTCCTTAAGCCTTTTCTTGTTTGCTACCAAAAGCATCGACTCAATTAGCACGAGAGCACTTGAAAAGTGGTCTGTTCTCCCTCCTCGTTTGCTACAGCGCTGTCAAACCCCGCACAGCTCCCTGCCTGGGTGTGAACTTGGAAGGAGAGTCCTGAGTTGATGGTTCCTGAGTGTGATGGAGCCTGCAAAGTACTGGGGGTGTTGCTGTGCGTGTGGGGCTCACTGGGAACGCCTCTGCACGCAGAGGGGCCACGTTCTCAGGCTCTGTGGCACTCGTGGTTGGTGGGCGCGGGAAGTCCGGGGGTGCCCATCGTGTTCCACTTGTGCAAGGTGTTGTCAGAGCTGTGCAGGCACGTACGTGTTTGGGAGAGCTGAGTGCTGGTCTGGTGTGCAAACCCTTGGGGTTCAGCTACGTCTGTGACTGGCTGGGACCTGCTGCCCCTTCCATACCTCTCCTGCTCTTGCTCTTTCAAGCCATCCTTTCCCCTTCCACCTTCCTTCTCCTGCTCAGCCAAGGTCTGTTTGCAGAACAAGGCGAAAAGGGTGAAGGGTTTTATCTCAATGGCCCCATCCTGCATGACCAGAGAGGGTGACATTTGGCAGAGAGGACACACAGCCTGGCTCCCTTTCCCTGCAATGGAGGTACCTGGTGAGATGAGGCAGCACTGGGGAGCACTGGGACGCAGGGTGTTCTTTGGGGCCCAGCCGATTCTCAGGGACCTCTGGCAGCCTTGGCTGGTGGCTCTTTGGGACACAGGACTGGAGTAGATGGCACCTCCCTGCCACTCAGGGCAGCAGTGTGGTGGTGAAAAGGCCTGGGAGGTCGTGCACACCCTTGAGCACCCGAGCTCACGGTGCTGATGGAGGTGTGCAGGTGGGGACGCGGTCTCTCGGAGCGCTGCCACTTCTCCCCAGGTCCGGAGGCTGTGGCTGACCCCAGGGTCCTGCAGACATTTCTGTCCCTTGGTAGAACTGCTCAGCTTGAGGAAGTGAAACTTCGCTCTCAGTTTGAGAGGGGAACATGGTGGAACTGTCCCCGAGGCTGCCCATGTTTGGGTGTTGAGCTTTAGGGAGAATCTGCAGGTTTCTCGTTACGGCCTGAGTCACACCCCGACCTCTTGGGTGTCCCGTGGATGCGTTGGGTGTCCTGTGATTCTCTGTACCTTCCGCGTTTTGCTTGCAGCGTGTCACATCTCACCAGGGAACTGCTCAGGCAAATCTCCACCAACCAAAGCCAAAGGAAACCTGCAGAACTCTGCCTGGTGACTGAGCGACTGTCCTTCCGCCTCGCTCCTCGCTCGGCCCCAAAGCACAGCCCTGAGCTCAGGCAAGGAGGTTTGGAGTTGCTGCAGGTGACAACTTGATGTCAGCAAGACACCCAAGGGGCAGTTAATGTAAACCCCACTAGGGAACCTCCTGTTGCCAGGATGCCACGAGGAAGCATGGCTAGAAATAAGCCCTACAAGCCTTTGAGAGGAGGTGCCTTGGGTACCACGGCTGATGCTCTCACCCTCGTGTGCGCAGGATGGCCGTGTCCTGCAGGCACAGGGACTCCCTTGGGGGTGACCCTGCTGGGCAGCAGCTGTGGGGGTGAGGCGTGTGAGGAATGCAGCTCCCCTCCTTGAACTGCAGCGACACGCCAGCAATGTCGGTCTCGGCGTGTCTCGCCGCTGCCTGCAGGCCCAGATTAGCTGGTGGCTGTCGTGGAGCTACACCCCGAGAAGTGGCAGCTGCCACTGGGGGTGCAGGGACTGTCTGGTCTGATGTACCCTGCTTTAGGGACCTGGCTTTGTCTTAGGTGATGGGGGACACCTCAGGTTCCTCCGTGCCTCAGTTTCCCTTCCCTCTCCCGGCATACCTGGAGTGTGGAAGCATTTCTGGGAGCATGGGGAGGACTCAGGACAAGAAATGGTTTTGTCTGCCTAGAGCAGGTACAACACAGACAGCAAAGCCAGCAGCCAGCCACGGCAGCAACTGCTGGGATTTATTTACCTTAATCCTTTCAATCCAGGGAACACACCAAGCCAAGCTCCTGCAAATGTGGAGGAGGGAGGACACCCTGCAGGTTTGTCACCCACCTCCTATCGATGCAGGTGACTGGGATTTAGGCTTTGCTGACCGTGTGGTTCCAGCAGTTTTGGGGGTCTTTAGGGGCTGCTTTTCTCTTTCCTTTCCAGAGGATGCTCAGCCTCTGAGCACTCGTCCTCTCCTGCCTCTGAGGTTGCTCTGTTCTCTAATTCATGCTCACCACCTCCCTCTTTTTGGCCTCAGTGGCCTCCCACAAAGGACAAAAGAGCTGGCTGGTACTTTTGAAGTTTGCCCTTCACCTTCCTTCTCTCTCCTTTCACTGGTTACACACTGAGCGCTGTTATTTCGCTCTGCTGCCTCCTGCTCTGCCTGCATGCCCCAGTGCAGAGAGAGGGGGGGAATCAGTTGGCAATGCCCTTCCCCTGCCCCCTGAAATCACTGCCGCCGCGTCACCGCAACGGAGCCCGTTTCAGGCTGATGCCAAGACCTCATCCCCCCACCAAGGCAGAACAAAGCCACCTTCAAACAACTAAATTACAGCCCCATGCACTTTAAGGCCTCCTTATACTACCAAGGCTGTGTACAAGGGGGAAGCAACTCTGAACCAAGCCCACCCATCCTTCCTGCAGCCTCCTGTAGATGTTCCTAGAGGGAAGCTCTGTGAATCCCAACTCCCAGGAGTTCCCAGTGCAGGCTCTGCATGTCTGAGAGCGGAAGGAAGGGCTGGGGAAGTCCCAGTGACCTACATGAGCAAACATCTGGAGTGAGGGCTTGTGTCTCTGCTGCTGTGCCACAGCTGGGGGCTCAGAGGGGATCGGCTTTTCCTGCTGCAAATGAATTCAGCCAGGATTCTGGGAAAGAGGTGGATTGCAGGGTGGTACTGGGGAATGATAAAGGCTGATTAGAAATGCATGAGGAGGATATATAGATAGACATGATGGTTACAGCATCTTAGTCAGCCTCACTGTTTAAATTCTATTGAAAAAAATCACGGGGAATTCCTTCAGTGCTTCCCAAAAGCAGGGAGGAAACATATTGAATGGGGTGGAGTCCTTTTGAGAAATCCAAGAGCCAAGACCTCATCACCATCTGCCTTTCCGGTACCCGAGTCCCTCAGACTCCTCTGCAGATCCAGCCTGTAGTGACCCTGGCAGGAGTGGGATTAAGCAGATTGATGGGGACTGGAGCTTGCCACAGTTCTGTCCTTAGCAAGAGATGCAAAACCAAGTTCTCTCCCATCCCAGTTACCTACATTCCTCTATGGAAGGAGTAGGGGTGGGATGTGAGGACACTGCAATAAAGATAGCAAGGAAAAGGAAGGGGGGGCAGGCAGGAGACAAGCTGTGCGTCCTCTCCTTTGCTCCAAGTGTCCCCTGAGAGATGGCACCTTCAGGCCAGGGTTCTGTCTGTCACGGGATGGTAGCAAGACCCCTGGTTTCCTCCTCAGCTCAGCCACGCCTTCGTGACCCCATGCAAGTCACATCTTTAAATTAAGCCTCTCTGATATTTATCTATAGCTGTGTTGGGGAACAGACCTGGAAAAAGTGAGGTCTTGGGTCATCAACCAAGCAGTGCTTCCATCGGTGGAGGCCAAGCCTTAGCATTCTCTTCCTTCACGACACCTCCTCTGGCTGCCAACAGTCTCTGGGGGCCTGGCTGAAAGCCTGGCAAGCAGCTGCCAAAAGGAACCCCCTGCCCCAGGCAGCCACTGGTGCCTGGATGGATTCTGCCCCTTCCCAAGGGATGAGGCTGGGCAGCGGGGGAGAGCAGCACACCCATGGTGTCAGTCAGCTGGGACTGGCTGTGCTTCATCCATCCCCCAAATCAGCTGCCAGCGCAGGCTCCGGTAATACCACCGGGTTAAAAATAGGAAGTGTTAATCTTTATCCTTCAAACTTTTGTTGTGCTGTCTCCAGAAAAGCAACAAGCGCTAATATGATCGCCCCTTTTCATCAGTCCACCTCCTCCCAGCATCTCCTGCCCCCGCGTGAGCCTCCTCCCTGCAGACAGGGTCCTCTTCTTGCTCCTGTTCATTCTGAGGGCCCACCAGCACCTCTGATCACACCTGCACGTCAGCTCAGCCTGGCCCCAGTAACTCTGGGGGTGGGAGAGGCAGTTCAGCCCCAAAGGAATCCATAGGAATTAACCTAGGAGACTGGGACTTCCAAGTTCTCCTTCTAAATACATCCCCTCATTCCAGAGTTAAAACTATCATGCTGAAAATCTCTGCTTCTCCCCCAAAAAGCAGAGTGCTCCCCAAACAACAGTGCTGTTGCTGTTTGTGCCATAAGGTGGAAGACTCAGGGGATGTCTCAGTGACCACCAGCAGCTCCAGCCAGGCACCCCACAGCCCACCAACCTCTCTGTCCGACATCTGCAAAGCTGTAATTTCATTTTTGATTTGCAGGTAAAAGATGAAAAAAACATACAGGAAATGTTTGACTTGAGTGATTACGAGAAATGCGAAGAGCTCAGGAAATCCAAAAGCAGAAGCAAAAAGAACCACAGCAAATTTACCCTCGCCCACTCCAGACAGCCTGGGAACACGGTACGCTTTGCTCGCGAGCGCGCGGTCCGCCTGAGCAAGCCGTTGGCTCGCGGCGCAGGCCGGGCTGCAGCTCAGCTGCCCGCTGCAGGCCTGAGGGTTTGACACAGGAATTGAGGGGTGAGTTGTGTAGGAGCAGTGACTTCTGGTTTAAAATAGATGGATGCCCATTTACCACGTCACAGGAGCGCCAGCAGCAGCGTGAGGTGGAGGGAGAAGCTGTGTTCCTGCTGGGAGAGGACTCAGGTCTCTGGTGTGCTGAGTAAATACGACCAAGGGTTTTAGGAGCAGGATTTCCCGTGAGGTCTCAGTTGTCACTGCAAAAAGAGAGGCACCAGAAGCTGTCTCTGGCACAGCTGCACCCGCCCACAGCCACACACGTGAGCTGGATCTACGCTGTTCACCCTGGCTTGTTTCAGCAGACCCCAGCTTGCCACTTTGATAAGGATTCTGTAACACCACGAAAGCACAAAGGGAAGAGATGGGGAAAAGGGAAAGTGGTTGCAGTGTCCCCAGGTGCACTGGAGAGAACTGAACAAAATGCTGCGGAGGCTAAAACTCATTTCTGCTGAGTGTCTAAGTGAAAAATGATCCCCTAAGGATCTTGGACCTCCTATACCCACCAGATTTTCAGTGTGTGTCTGACATATCAAGGCATGGACAAGCCCTGGGTACCTGCTGCTCCACCAGACCCTGCCAGAGTCTGAGGTGGCAACGGCGAAATCACACGGAAGCAGCAGATGCGCAGAAAGGCTGCGTCATCCTTTGATGAGGGCAAAAATCTAGGCTGGTTGTGTGGGAAGGCAGAGAGGGGGAAGGAGGAACTGCAGCCACGAGGGAAGTAAATACGGTCCAGAGCTTGCTGGGTGCTGTGAGGAGTCGTGGGCTGCTTGGCAAAGGGCTGCCCAGAAGCAGCGAGGGCAGGCGCAGCGCGTGGCGGGGCGGGAGGACCAGCTCTGCTCGGCGTTTGCCCACCAAGGCAAACCAGCTGCGAGGGCTGTGCAGCTTTTCCCTGGGCAGGGGCAGTGTGAAAGCATCTCTGTGCGAGTGCAGTCACTGGCACTGACCTGAATTCCCTCTTTTGTAGGCACCAAATCTCATCTTCCTGGCTGTAAGTCCAGAAGAGAAAGAGTCCTGGATTAATGCCCTCAACTCCGCAATCACACGAGCTAAGAACCGCATCTTAGACGAGGTGAGCAGGACCCTGAGGGTGCAGATTTGAGACTGCTGGCGACAGCAGCAGCCCCTCCTACCCTCTCAATTTCCTATTTGAAAGGAGTGCATTGGGTTTTTCTGGGCTGCACTCAAACATGGCCACCACCACCTCTAGGGTGGGCTCTCCTGAAGGTCTGGGATGGTTTGATCCTCGGGATTAAGATGTGGCACTGCTGGCAAAGCAATGGCAAGGGGCAGCTGCCAAGGCCCTGGTGAGATGCCCTCACCCTGGAGCCCGGCCTCGCACAGGGGTGGTGGGAATATGTTTGGAATGGTTTCCCAGGGCTTTGCAGAGTCTTCCCTCGCTGCTCCTGGATCATCAAAGGAGCTTTAAGGAGCAGAACTGAATTAAGGAATTAACTGCAAACCAATAGAGTCCCATGCTATCTTCAGAGCACCCTAACAGCACGGCACCACCTTTCAACCCACCTCAGCCCGTCTTCACCCCACCCAGCCCTCCCCCCTCAGGCACCATCTCCACGAGATGGGCTCTGGCTGAAGGACAGGGCCTTACTGGGCATTTAAACCTTGCAGAGCCTTTCCCACTGCTCGAGAGTCAAACCAGGAATGTTTCATCCTGCCTTCTCAGCACTGCATGCCATATATATTTCTGTCAAGCCAAGTCAGGCTCTCCATTTAGTGTAAAAAGAAGGGATAACCAGAGAGATGAAGCATCAGGTGGGACAGCACTAGGACTCTGGAACAGTACAGCCCTGCCTGCTTGAGGACACAGCCACACAAAGCATGAGGAGCTCCTACTGCTTCCAGAGTGGCAGCACTATTGGAACCCCCAAAGTAACAACCACAAGTCCATCCTCCTCCCAGAGACCAAGTGTGCGCTGAGAGCCGCAGGTTTAGCTCACTGACAGCATTCCCACCTAGTTTAGACCACCTTGAGAAGGCTGTGCCCCTCCCTGCCAGGGCTGAGAGAGCATTTCAAGGCTGTCTCACATTAATGCTTCATGACAGCTCTTCAGATCTGTCTCAGATCTCTCTCATCCACGTTGAACTTACCGCAGGAGAGGCGGCCCACCGCTGTGATGCTGTTTGTTCTCACGGATGGCAACACAAAGCCCTGTGGTGAAGGAAAATGAAGGTCAGAGACTAAGGAACCACTCTAAGACTCTTCTAAGGCTGGGTTACAGCTACAGAAACAGGGGATGGTTCATGTTTCCTACGTTCCCAGATGTTCACTAGCTTTTGTCACCACGTTAGGTTACTGTCGAAGAGGACAGCTACCTCGCACACCCGACACGCGACAGAGCAAAAATACAGCACTCCCGACGCCCTCCAACGCGGGGACATTTGATGGCTGTGGTACGTACGACAAATTCCAGACATGTGGTTGGGTAAAATTCCCATTGGAATTATTTCATTTATAGGTAAATGCAAGAAAACCTGGTGTTTGAGCTCTGGCCCAGGGCTGTCTTGGGGTCACCAGATCCACCCCTCCGTTCTTGTAGACCATTGCATGGTGCCAAGTGGTAGCTTGTCATCACTGACACTCGTTTTCCTGATGTGGAAAATGAAATACTCCTTCAAGTTCCTGGTGGAGAAGAGTCCCCCAGCTGAGGAACTCAGCCATGGGGTGGCACAGATGGGTTTCTTTCTGCCTCTCAGCTAGAACCATGACCCAGCGTGTCTGGGCTCTGTCACTAGGTCATACCTGGTATTTCTGGTCCATCTTCGCATCCCGGGGCAGGTGACACACATCAGAAGTAGTGTGCAGCCATGCCTGTGACAACACAGCTCTTCTTTGTCTCTTTCTTCAGGCATCTACCTCAACCTCTGATGGCATGCTGACACTCGACCTGATCCAGGAGGAAGACGCCTCTCCAGAGGATCACAGCACCTGCGAAGAGAGTTTCCGGGTGGATCTGGATAAGTCAGTGGCACATCTGACTGCTGGACGGCGCCGGTCGGATTCAGAGAACATCAAGTCATCAGAGAAAGGCCGGACAGGGAGTCTCCCGAGACGGGAGGTGACCTCATGGGACAGGTCTGGGCAGCGCAATGACTCCTTTGACAAAGGGACCATGTACACACCCCAGGTCCCCAAAAAGCTCTCGCACTCAGAAAAGAATAAATGTGCCTCCATGGAAGAAATTCTGTCACGACGGGACTCTTCCACGCACCGGGCGGTGCTGAGGAGGGGGCTGGAGGCTCAGTTTGCCTCAGCAGAACCAGAGCAGCTCTCCCGGATACAAGAACTGGTTGCACTGAAACTGGAAAAAACTCAGGAACTGCTGACGGAGGTGAAGGGCTACGGGGAAGGCAAGAGAAAGACCAAGGATTCCACCACCAGCACCACCACCACCACCTCTTCTTCTTCATCATCTTCCAAGTCGGACTCTGAAAGGATCCTGCAGGAATCTGAGAGGTTGCTGGGGGAGGCTTCCTCCACCTGGAGCCAAGCCAAGAGGGTGCTGCAGGAGATCAAAGAGTTGAGGGACCTGTACAAACAGTTTGAACTGCAGCAGTCGGACTCCAAACCCAAACAGAGCTCACAGTCTCAGTACAGGAAGAGCATGATGTGAAGGCAAGCCTTGGGATTGGGGGGGGGGGGGACAGGGGAGGGTGGCCATTTGGTCTTTTTTTTTTAAATTATAATTATTATTGTTATTATTATTATTATTTACGGTGTTCATAAGAGTGAAAAGGTGCCTGTTCTCACCCAAATTTGCTTCTCAAAGCTTGAACCTTTCTTTTCCTCCATCACATCCCCTGATGAAACAACCCCATGTCCCAATAAATTCAGTTACAGTTTATACCTCCTTTTTTTAAAGAGCACCCTTTGCACTGCAGGCCCCCCCAACTCCTGCCATGCTTGGAGGATGGAAGAAAACACCAGTTCCTCAAAAATGTCCCTGCATGCCTGGAGCAGCACGTGCACACCGATGGGGACGGATGCTCTTGAGCTGTATGAGCCCTGGCTTTGCTGCTCTAACGTCTGGGCTGTATCCTGCGTTACAGCTCCTTGACCAAGAGTCTCATCTTGTTCCCTCACTGGAAATAAATGACAAAAAAAAAATAAAAGGTGTCCGTCCCAGCCAATGCTTGGAAGTCCCAATTATCCAGGAACTATCTCAAAGATGCTTGGAAGTTCAGGCTGGACCTCACATGGCACTCGCTGGACTGCAGCTCGCGGGCTTCTGTCCTGGCGTGGGTCCCTCGTGTGAACTCCTGGGGTGGGCAGCTGTAATTCTCGTGGTACATATGCAGCTCTCCAGAAGGAGGGCAACAGGTATGCAATCTGTGTTCAAACCAACCTGTGTTCAAACCAGCCTGTGTTCAAACCAGCCTGTGTTCAAACCAGCCTGTGTTCAAACCAACCTGTGTTCAAACCAGCCTGTGTTCAAACCACCCCTTGATGCTTTCCAGAACCCCGGATGGGAGTCAGCAGCTCTATGTCTTCCTTTCTGTGCAAATAGAGGATCAAAGCCTTGAATCAAACAGACAGCCCTTGGGGGTTGTTTGGGGGTGGGTGGGATGGGTGTTTTCGGGTGTTTCCATTTTCATTTCTTCTTTTGTTTTTTTGCCTTTTATTTGGGGGAATGGTAAAATCTGGCAGCAGCCAGAAACCAAGAGCCAAAAGTAGTGTTGGTGGGTTTGATTCTGTTCTCTCGTGGAGGCACAGGCTCGGGCTGCACCACACGGTCCTTGTTCCTCCCCTAAGATAAGAGTCAGGCCTACTGAAGTGAAAACTGAGCCTCTAAGAGAGCTCAAATGCCCTCCTCTTGGTGCTGCCAAGCACTTTGCTAAATAGGTGGCTCAGTTTTCACGCCTTTAAGCAGAAAGACAAGGAAAGAGGATGTTAAGACATCTCACAGGGCCTAAAATACACCCATGTGGTAATTAGGTAAACCTAATTCCCTTCCCTACATTGCAAATAATCCATGAAAATATTAAAACCAACAGAGTTCTTTCCTGGCTGCAGTCGGTGGTGTCTCTTTTCTTGAGCTCCCTGGGAAAGGAGATTGGTTACTCCCACTTGTGTCTGGTCAGCTGTGCTATACAGGCTCATGTTGCTGATGCAGAGTTGCCAACGCCGCAAGGAAAGCATTTCTGATTGGTTTTTTAATTAGTCCTCCTCCCACATCCCTGTCCAGGGGTGTGGACGTGTCACCCTTCCAGCAGTTTTATTCTTTTCAAGGTTTTTTTTTCCTACCTTTTCTCTCACGTGAAGGATCTGTTTGGCTGCAGCAGAGGAAATGCCCTAAAAGAGATTAAAAAAAGAATCACATGAGCCTCGCTGATAAAACCCTGCAGGTCTTTGATAGAGAGAACAAGAAAAGTATGCAAATATTTTCCAGATGTGACACTCAGCATTAAAATTAGCCTTGTTTTCCAAACAAGAAAGCTTGTCTAAAAATCTAGGGGTCTGACTTGCCCTCGGTGGGGATGGAGGTGTGTGGTGACTGTGCTGGACCGAGGGCAGAATGCAAGCATGAAAACACTCACCTGATCCTGATGGCACAGGGGGCATTAAACACCCTCAGGGCTTTCTTAAGCAGCAAGGTGACAGAAAAATTGGCTGATTAACAGGGTCAAAAGAGTGCTGGAGGGGATGGAACACTGAGCAGTCACCTGAAACAGGTGACTCTTTTTGTTAGGTAACCAAGGGCATCTTTATTTCACTGCTGCCTCCACAAGATTACAGAACTGGATCCCATCTGGTAAGACCCTGTCCCACCCCAGGTCCTCTCCTCCCTCAGTCCATCACTCTAGCACGAGGACAACATGTGACATAGGACAATTTTTCATCACAAGACCCCAGGTCTGATCCATCCCTCAGCTTCTCCCTCCCTTCTCACCCCCTCAGCCCATCACTGCTGAGTAGGATCTTACAAAGGATCTTCCAGTGAGGAAGAATCATTCCTGAGAGGGCCCAGGGAAAGGGAATGGCTTGGGAAGGAAAAAAACAGTTGAGTTTTCAGAGTAGAAAACGTATATTTTTCACTTGGGAATATTTTTGTATCACGCAGCCGAGCTCTGGGGCAGGGCTGAGAGAGCCAGAGCTGGAGCAGAGGGGTTCTGTGGATTATTGTCTCCATAAACTCCTTCCTCCATCAGGGGCCTCTGGCTCTGAACACTGCACAAACTGAAAGGACTGAACGATCTCTCCCCCCCATAGGCTAAAATTCTGCCCTCTTTTATTCTTTCTTATTTTTTTTTTTAATTTATTTTTAATTTTGCCAAGTTTTCCCCTCTGTCAGTCCCATTTGTGGGATTAGAGACAAAAAAACCACTTAGGGATAAGAATGGCATGTGTCTGGCAAACATGCCACTCACGGGAGCGCTGCTTCCAGCAGTTTCCTGAGTGGAGAACTGGGAGTGCTGGAGGGAACCTTGTGGAGGGCAGGGAGAAGTGGGATGAGCCTGCTTCCCTCACCCAGGGGGTGCAGTTCATTGACAGATCACACTTTATCCTCTATTTAGTGATATAAACAGCCAAGGAAGTGAACACACACTGAGTCCCACCCTCATTTTCTCCACCTGCACCATGTTTGAAAGGACTGAGTACAAATTTTGCTTTTTTTTCCCCCCTACAAACTGCAATAATAAAATGTGATTCAGCCTCAACTGCAGTGATTCTCTCCAGTCTCTTCTCAGCACGAGGGAGCTGTTCACACCAGGGAGGGTGGGCTGCACTGGGAATCTCCTCCCAGCCCAGCTCCCTGCTGCCCAGAGGGGTCCCTGCGCCAGGGGATGGGGAGGAATGGATGATGCTGCTATCAAAAGGGATCTTCTTTGGGAATGGATTTGTAGTCTGAGTACTGTAACACCCCTAAGTCATCAAAAGAAGGAGATTGTCCTTGAATTGTCGCTGGAAAAGGATTCTAACAGGAGCCTGCTTGAGTTTTACTACTCAAAACTGAACGCTGAAGTGCATTACAACAGCTGAGAACGAGGGTCTGCTGTTCTCTAAGGCCCAGCCTGTCCCCTCCCCAGTGCCTCGGACAACTCGGATGCTCCCAAGGCACCAACTCACCCTCACTTCCACCACAGCGCAGCACATCAAGCACAGAAAAACTGAGCTTCAGTCCAGTAGCCCTATGGGAACACCGCTCTGCGACCCGAGAGAACCTCCCAGTCAGCTCCCAGACATCAAACTGAAGAGCTGTAACAGTAACCTCAGCTTCTGAACCCTCTGGGAGCGTTGGTGGTCTGGTCAACCAGCCCCTTGGAATTGCTCTGGGCACTGGGCAGGGGTTTTTCAGGAAGAGAAATGTTAACATGTGACTAAAACAACGTTGACATGAAGAGTTTCTTTATTCCTGGTCTCTACACAACAGGATGAAGAGCAGAGTCCACCTGCATTTTGCTTTCATGCCTGCCTGGTGCTTAAACCTTTCCCTCCTGTCTCCTTTCCTCGTGCCACAGCCTCTCTGTAGAGGAGCTGTCCCCATGGGTGCTGCCTGCACCCACAGGCACCCTTCACCTGGCTCTACCAGTGGCTCAGCAGGCACTCCCCATGCTTGGGATGCTTCCCAGCGCAGCCAGGAAGAATTTACCAGGGGAACAAGCAGTGTCAACCACAAGTAAATCATTTTTATAAAAGCAGTTGAAGAATTTGAAGAGCGAGAGCCATCAGCTCGCAGGGGAACAAGAGTCTGTGCTGGGGAGGGGGGCCAGGCCTTACCCACTGAAAGGAGGAGAAGGAAAAGCCTCGATTCCCCGTGTGCTGAAGAGCTGACACATAAATCAGAGGGAGCTGAATGCCTGGAGGGTTTGGTGCAAGAAGAGCTCCAAATGGGAAGCAGGAATTGGTGCCAGAGGAGCGCTGACTGAGGTTTGCTCCCGTGTGTGCCCGGGGGAGGCGGGCGCTGCGGAATCAGCTCAGGGATGGAGGTGCTGAGCTGGGTAGGGAATTGAAACTCCTTTGCACAAAGGAAATTTCCAGCCTGCTTTTATTCCAGAAAATCCTTCCCAACTCCTCCTTCAGGGACATTTCCTAAAGCTTTCCAGGCTGCAGTGTGATGCAAACCTTTACAATGCAAACCATGAGCACTGAAATGGCAAATCCACTGAGTGCTCCAGGGCTCTCTGAACTGCTCCCTCCTCCTCCTCAGCCTTCCTGCATGGAATCCACTGCCTGGGTCTTGGAGAAACCCTGGATTCTCATGGAACTGGTCCCCTGAACTGAGGATTTCTCAGTGGAAAGGACAACAACTGCGTGTTTGCTCCTCTCCTTCCCACTCCCCATCACTTCTCAGTTTGCATTTGCAGTTCAGCAGCTCCTGAAGCATCAGGGAAGGGTTTAAAATCCATTCAGTCAGAACCCCCCAGGCCTAACCTTTATGTCTGCTTCGCTGTGTGAGCGAGAAACGTGCTTGTTTGGGGATGAATAAACCACCTTCTGCAGGCATCGATGCCTCTCCATCAACCCTGCACCAGCTGAAGTGGGAGGAGGTGGTTCTTGCCCACATCACACCATGTCTGTAACTCACTGAAACTCCTGGGAACGCCGTGGGTGCCACACAGAGGGGCTTCGAAGCTGCAGCTGCTCAAAAGAATATTCACAAACATGATCCTGATTTATTTTTTTTGTTGTTGTTGCTCGATCCATCGATTATTTTCCTTTTCGACTCGTATTTTGGGTTCTCCTTTCCCTCAAAAAAGGGGGTTTGGGGGAGAGGAGACGGAGTGGGTTGTTGCTTTGGGAAAAATGCTCTGCACTGATTTTTATGTCAATTAAACCTTCCCTGCAGTTCTGTTTATTTTGATTGATTTTAAGGCTGTGATGAGAAGATTTTTTTTAAATTAAAAGGAAAAAAATTAAAAAGAAAGGAGTCTTTCTTAACGGGTTTTGCATAACTCGACTTGAATGATGGTTCCAGGGATAATGTCAAGAACTTTCTCACACTGATGAACTGGATTGCTCCATTTGCAGTGGAAGGATGACGCCCCTGACTGGGTGAGATGGGTGGCAGAGGCACTAACTGGCGTGTGTCACTGGTCACAGTGACAGCTCAGGGCAGAGATCAACACTCCCTGTTAGTCCCTGCTAACTTGAAATTGCCATCGCCAGCAAACTCAGGCAAGTCACCCCCTCACAGCTTTATTAAAGGAGTGGTTAAGGTGGGAAAGGCATTTTGTTTCCATTTTAGAAGTACTGAACCACTCGAGAACCATGTGTGACCTCTTGTGACCCAGGCTGCTCTCCCCAGTGACTCTCCTCGTGTTTCAGAGAGCCTGTGGCAGCGCTGCTGGGAGCTGAAGCCTTTCAAACAGGCAGCACAAGCTCTGTTTCATGCTGAAAACACAGGAGAAGGGCTGAAAGGTCAGGAACAGCAGCTGGCAGCGCTACCCTGCCCAGCAGTCAGTCGGACCCTGAAGTTCCACCAAAAAACGGTGGCTTGGGGGTTGGGAGGAAAGGCAGAGGAGAAGGGAGGTTACCAAGAAGGAGTATTTCCTCCCTAAAGCTTTGCCATGAACTGCAAGGTGGTTTAGGCTGGAGGAAGGGATCACACCCTGTTGCTGTCAAAGCCTCCTAATGAGGAGTAAGGAGGGAGAGGTCTTGGGTGGATCAGATCCTACAGCATCAGTGGCTCTGGAGAAGAGGAGGCTGAGGGGAGACCTCATCACCCTCAAACTCCCTGAAAGGTGGGGGTGGAGAAGTGGGGATGAGTCTCTTTAACCAAGGAACAAGCGACAGGACAAGGGGTGATGGCCTCAAGGGAGGTTTAGGCTGGATATCAGGAAGAATTTCCCCCCAGAAGGGGCTGTCAGCCATTGGAAGGGGCTGCCCAGGGCAGGGGGCAGTCCCCATCCCTGGAGGTGTTGGAGTTGTGTCGCCACAGCGCTCAGGGCTGTGGTGTGGTCGAGGACTGTCGGTGTTGGGTTGATGGTTGGACACAAAGGTCTTCAAGGTCTGTTCCAACCAAGATGATTCTGTGGCTCATCTCTTTCATCACGAGCTCAAGCCCTGGGCATTTTGTAGCTCTTAGAATTACAGCTCCCTCCTACATATTTCCTTAAAATACACAACCACACACCATACCCGTACGAGAATTGAGGTGATTTCTTGGGGTTTTTTACCACTATGACCCACCTCAGTGCCTTAGCATAACTCAGTGGAAGGATATTCCTCCTTCCTGGTGTCAATATCTATCGCTAAAAAATCACTCTCTTCAAACTCAGATGCAGAATAAAAACCATTCAGCAGCTGTAGGAGTTGGCCTATAGGATTTCCACCCCCACGGATGGATTCGCAAACCCTGCTCTCCACTTATAAAGCTGAGCTTAGTTTTATTAACCCTGCAGCAGATTTGCAGATCCTATTAGAGACTTACAAATCACACCAATCTAAAGGAAAAGCACTGATTTATAAACCCAAATGTTCTGCTTAGGCAACAGGGCCATGTTGTGATAAAAAAACAGTGTATAAACTCATTCCTGTATTTTTTTTCATTGCTTGGCTTCCCAAAGTACCTGTTTCTGGACATTTATCCTGGTCTTTACTTCCAAGATAATCTCCTCATCCCAGTACCAGCCTCAGCTCCCCTTCCTGTCCCCCTTCTTCCATCTAACCACCTCTCCATGCTAGTTTATCCCACCTCTCTTTCTCCACCCTCTCCCTGCCAGCCCCTTTAGACGTCCCCCAGCCTTTGATGGCATTTCCAAAGACACTGGCATGTGGCACTGAACCCTAATGGAGCTTCAAAGCCAAAGAGAGCACAGACATGGCTTTGTGCATCGCGCACCGGTTTCGTGGGTCTATCCATGCGGGAATAACTCTGCACAAAGAGGGCATGCTTGGCCAACAGAGGAGCAACAAGGCTGCCATTCCCAGAAAGCACTGGCTGTATTGTCCGGTGCGACAATTATGTTGGCTCTGGAGACAAAAAATGGTGTTATTATACGAATAAAGAGCACGCTGGCAGAGCAGCACCGAAAAGAACAATTTTGAAGCCTTGCAAACAGCCAAGAAACCTTGGTTATGTACAACTCTGCCTTGAAAATGTGCAAGATGGGGAGAAGGGTGGGGTCGAGAAGAGATATTTCTCGTCGCGCTTCAGGGCGACCAGAGCGAGCCCTGGATTCTTAGTTCAGATGTAGGCAAAGTGTCTCCTGTAAAAATAGCTGCGATTTGCTTGACAAATGCCGCCGAGCGCGAGCGGCGCAGCGCTTTGCTTGTCAGCTGCCACTCTCTTCCCTTCCCCTCTCTGCCTGCTTCTCCTCCAGCCTCTCTGCTGCTCCCTCGCCGTGGCCAATCCCTGGCCCGCTCCAGCTCCCAGCCAAATAAGGAGAAGCAGCACCCATGCACCCACCCAGCCCAGCAGCTGAGCCAAGAGGCTCAAAGACAAGCAAACCCCCTTCTCCTTCCCCCTTCTGAAGAATTAACGGCTCGTCTCTGTGAATCCTTGAAGATATTTCATTAAGCAGCCCCCTGTCACACACTCTGCCTCCTCCACCAGCCTTGCTTTGCTCTCCAAAATCTGTTGCATTTAAAGCTGTGAAACAACTCAGTTCTAGCAGCAGCCATCTACTCCGGTCCTGCAGCAGGTTCGGAGCCTGGGGATGTGCTGCTGGGCACCAAATGATGCCATCTGAGTTTTTAAAATGGTATTTCGAAGCAAAGACCCTGGAGAATGACAAGGTATGAGGTTGGATTTTCAGCCCTGCAGTGGATGGAACTGTCTTTATCACTCATGGCTTGTTTGGCCATCAACAAAGCCCGGGGGGGTGATAGATAATTGATTCCACGGCCATTTTTCATGAAAACAATGACAAAATGTATATTTTCAGTTGATTTAGCCACAGTAAAAAAAAGTTGGGCCTTTCATCCCAATGAGACAAACCCAAAATATTTCAGTTTTTACATTCTTCTGCACCGCCTCAAGGGAGCTGCAGGCAATTTGCTTTGCACTCCCCACACGGTCTCCATCCCTCCCGCCGCGCCGTGGTGGGACACGGGAAGATGTCCCCAGAGCTGTGGCCCACAGAGCATTTTCACCCTGTCCTCCACATGACCTCCACATCAAACAGTTAATGCTGCAGCTGGTGCTGCTCAGCAGTGCTCAGAGTAACAGAATTGTGCCCTCTGTGGAATTAATAACCTGCCCCACGTCTTATTTTCACCGGTCGCCAACGCCCTTCAGAACCAATAACTCAAAGCAAACCCAACAGGCCAGATAAAAAGAGCAGCTGCAACATTGCTGAGTTGCAAGGCCTCTTTAAAGCAGAAGATGACTGTTAAGAGGCTTTTGGTGGATATAAATAGAATTTACACACACTCAGAGACAACTTTTACACCGCCGGAGCGAGGTAAAGGACTTTGGTATGAAGAAGAAATAGGTTAGCAACTCCATTTCCCTGATACAGCCAATAATCCTGCTGTGCAAAAGTGTTTCTTGGAGTTACTGCTGAAGGAAACTGCAGAAGTTGTCATTGTTTTTATTTCTATAATAAGGCAAATGTCTTACAAAGATAAGGTGGGATTATTTTAGGATGTCTGCAGAAGGTGGAAAGCTCTAGGCCCTCGATATCCCAACTAGGTTTCTCTTGAATCCCTTTCTGCTTTGCTGCTGAGTCCTCTCTTACTAATGGAAAGCAGGGTGTGTGTATCCTTGGAGTACTGGAGTATTGAAATCCTCTTCCGAGTCCCAGGAGGGAGAGGAAAAAATAGCAAAGAGTCTGACCTACATTCACACGAATAATTATTGACTTAACAAGTTCCAACCAGTTTTTCCAATTAAAGCTCAGCAAGAAACTCTCCCCTCCATTAGTGCCCCATGTCATCATTGAGGGTATTTTCTCTTTAAGGCTTTGTTCAGACTTCCAAGGTTCTGCTTGATCCCAAATCAAGACAAGGGACTCTGATACAAAATATTATTGATCATCTTTCACCTCAAGATGATACTTAGAGGCAGTGATTCAGGGAAACTTCTCTGTTCAACATAATATTTGAACAGACACTCAATCCATCACAGGCTGAAGCACTTTCCTGAATTAGGGCTATGGAGAGGAAACAGCACCTCCTGCTCATTTTGCCATTACTGGGCTGGTGTTAGTGGTGAGCTTGGGTGTTTCATTACATCACCGGTGATTGAAAGTGGCAGTGATTGGGTTAGGAGCCACATTTTTGCTAATATTTTTACATGCAAACGCAGGCAGGTTCATTGCTCCATCTAGAAAAAAAAATGCTGCAGAGTCCTGTTTATTTTTATACGGTGTCTGCGTGCAAGAGAAAAAGAGCAGAGACTGAACACAGCAGCTCACAGCCAAGACAGACAGCAGTGAAGTGCTAACTGTGTCCACAGGGAATAAGGAATGTAAAGAGCCATGACTGAGTGTCCAGGAAAGGAATGACACAAAAGCTAAGAGAATGACTAAGCTAATCACTTCTATTTCTTACATATTGCTTTTTTGTCCCCTCTAATTGCTGTCTTTGCACTGAGTCTGTGCCAGATGGACTCTCCTGCAGGACGAGTTATGGTTCTTTGGCCACTTAACGCAGCCTTTTTACAGATTCATCCCTGGTGAGCAGAGACTTCCAGCCCATCGCTGTCCCCATTCCCAACCCCTCTGTCTGCCTGCATCCTGGATAAGGTTTTGTTGTGTTTGATCATGGAATCACAGAGTGGTTTGGGTGTGAAGGGACCTCAAAGCTCATCTTGTCCCAACCCCCCTGCCATGGCAGGGACACCTCCCACCAGCCCAGGGTGCTCCAAGCCCCATCCAACCTGGCCTGGAACCCTTCCAGCCACAGCTTCTCTGGGCAACCTGGGCCAGGGTCTCACCACCCTCACAGCCAAGATTTTCTGCCTAAGATCTCATCTCAATCTCCCTTCTGCCAGTTTAAAGCCATCACCCCTCGTCCTGTCACTCCATGCCCTTGTCCAAAGTCCCTCCCCAGCTTTCTTGTAGCCCCTCCAGGTACTGGGAGGCCAGCAGGTGCTGGGTGGGCAGAGGGGAACCCCCAGGCAAATGCAGGAGGGATAAAAGATGATATTAAAGGAAAGCAAACTGATTAAAAACTCTCTATATACACATATATGCCTGCATATATTTGATATGAACAATATTTCATATATAGACCCACATATAGAATATATGTATGCTTCTATATATCCATATATCCCCAGCTGATTCAGGAAGAGGTCAGTGGGCAGTGTAAGCAGAGCCCAGCTCCTGCCATCACACGTTTGTTTTCAGGAAGGAGCAGGCTCGGTGTGAATTGTTCAGCACGAAGCTGTCGGCATTTCAAAAATGCTTCCGGTGTCACCGGGGTGAAAGCAAACTCCAGGAACACAGCTCAGAGTGGCAGCTTCTCAGGGATTCATTCCTTGGCAACTTTGCCCAAGAAACTCCCATCTCCATGTCCTGGGTTTTGCTGTGTGTATGAAGACAATAACCCCCTGCCCACCCATAAAAGATGTGGTGGGACTGATAAAGAAGTGAAAACTAGAGCAAGCCTTCCACCTCATGAATTTTTAATGTTTTTAACAACTCTTTTGCCCTGTACTGCTCAGTTTTGAAACAACTCTTCCCCGCTCAGAGGGAAGACTGTTGTTCTTTAAATCTTTCTGACTGTCTGGGAGAGGTCAGACAAGGCAGAGTTCAAAGTGCTGGAGATCAGACCCTCATGACACGAGTGACTTGGGAGTTATGCATAGAAATGCTTACTGCCTCTTCCAAAAACCCCTTCCCTTCAGGCTGACAGAAAGGAGACATTTCATAGCTCTGTGGTTAGAATAAAGAGTTCATACATGCCTGACAGAGAGACAGAGGGTATTATTCAGAGCTGGAAGAATCAGTGGCTTACAGTCTGATATTGAACAGTATGCAAAGGACTGGCATTAATTGGAACTACCCAGAAAAGATGTGGACATAATTATTTAAAGGACTAACTCTTAACAGATGGACTTAGTCATGGCAAACACACAGCCTGACTATCTACAGAGGGAAAATGCAAATGCCCTAGAAGGGAACTATTCTTATTAGGTGGCAGAATGATTCCCTCCATCCACAGAGAGCCTAAAGAGTAGAATCTTTAACATTTATCTTCCAAACCCTGCTCTGTGCCTGCCAGCCTCACGAGCCTACGAGAACCAGCACGGGGTGTTGATTGATTGGAAGAAAATCAGCGTGATGGTGACGTGTGAGTGGGATGGTGACTTCCCCTGAGATTCCTGGTTAGACAATTTCTTGGCTGAGAAGTGCTTCAGGGGAAGGTGGTACCTCACCTTTTCCCAACCAGGAGCTTCAATTCATGAGCAGATGGCTCTGCTGGATCCCTCTGTGTTCTCAGGACTCACAAACAGGCTGAGGAAATCACGATTTTACTTCGAAAGCTTTCCATCACCAGCTGCAGTGCTGTGGCTGAGGATAAGGAGGACAGTTTTATAACCAAGAACCTTCCCTCGTTAAGCTGCTGATCCTTAACCACACGCCTAATTTTGGTTGCACCTAGCTCCCTAGCCTCCTCAATTTTAGTGTGGACTGCTAGATCCCCTCTTTAAAACAGGACACTCATGGACAGACTCCTTGCTAAGAGCAGCTCCTGCCTTCCTGTGTGCTTCAGGGTGGCCTCAGCCCTCTGCAGCACGGGGCATCCTGCTGGCTCAGCGCGCTTGGCGAGTTAGCTCGCTCCCCAAGGGATGGATTTTTGTGAGCAGGGAAGATGACAGAGCAGGAAGCGAGGAATCCAACAGAGTACACCAAACCTCACAGGTCAGTGGTGGGGGCTTTCCTTCATCTCCAGCTCCCACCAGTACTTCTTCAGTGCCTGCTGTTGGAATACCCAAACAAGGCTCAGCAGGGAGGAAAACAGAGTGGATGAGATGGAGAAGGAGCATTGCCTAAAGGTTAGAGCCAGCGACTGGGAGGCAAGCCTGGTTTCATTACTGTTTATGCTGTAACAGAAGCAAGTCACTTGATTTCTTCAGAACAGCCTCCCCCTTCCTGCGAGCCGAGTGTTCCTCCTTCCAGCCCACTTGCTGCTATATATAATCCCAGCACTGTCTACCTTTTTCTGCAGCCCAATCTGGGAGTCATGCTTCCCAGAAACCATGAGATGGCATTCCAAATCACGCCGGTTCTTGGGGAAGCGTGGTTTGAATGCCTCCCCTTGGCTGCTTGCTTCCTTCTGGCCCTCTCGAGGTCACAGGGTCACTTTGGGTTTTGTCTGTTGGCGGGAAAATGAAATGGTAAAGTGCCCTAAACAAGGAGCCTGGCTCATAAAAATAACATTTGGCCTCTGTATGTCAAATATGTCGTTAGGAAAATCAGTTTATCTGTCTGCTTGTTCAAGTGAGCTAAGCAAATTTGCCTTCTGCCATCTGCTTCCTCCCAGCTTACAGTGAAGAGTTAACCTCCCAACTAGTCAACGAGATAAAATCACAGATAAATCTGACTGTGCTCAAGAGAGTGACAGTTTGTAGCAGCAGCCTCCTCATGGATTATGTAATAGTAAAGTTAAATTCTCTAGAAATTCAGGCTCAAAGAGAGATCTGTCATCAGGTATAGACTCTGCTTATGGATCACTGCAGGGACTGCAGCCACTTGTAGAGCTGGGGAACGTCTGTCTTGGAACTGTTAGCAAAGAGCACCACGATCATAAATGTGCTCACAAGCTCCTACTGAAAGGATTAAACTCAAACTCTAGAACAGCCACATGAACTCCAGCACGCTGGAACCAAGCAGGTTGGAGGGCAAGGGCCCCACATGAGCAACCTGGGGGCACAGAACAGCGCGGGCAACGCCTCGTTACACAAAACGGGGCTGATAGCTCAAGTGGATGTGTTTAAAAACCTCCAATATGTATCATCTCTCAACAGTTTTCTTCTGACAATGCAGTCACCCTCCTAGTGACCCAAAATTTCTTGCTGTTGTAGCTTTCCTCAGACTCTCAGACAGCTTGTGACCTTGTTTATCCTTCAGTTTTCCAAACGTCACTGTCTGTATTTTAAGATGACTTAAAAACAACTTCCCCTTTTTCAGTGCCTTCTACCCAGTTTGTCAGCCTTTCCTCACTGCTTAGCAGTTTAGAAATGTTTCCATTACAAAGAAAAACTGCCTGCCTTCAATGACAATATGCTTGCTTTTAAGAACACGAATTTAGAGGCAAAAAAGAAGATATTTGGCAACACAAAGCTCTCATTGTACAAAAATTCTTGTCATTTCAGCTGAAGCTTAATAAATATCTGCCTCTGAAAGTTTCTGGTCAATGAGCGTTCCAGGCCAGGTTGGATGGGGCTTGGGGCTGGTGGGAGGTGGGAACACGAGGACCTTTGAGGTCCCTTCACACCCAAACCATTCTGAGTCTATGAAATGCAGCACCTTGTACAAGCGGGACAGCGCAAGGTGCAACACACCAGGCCCCTGTGTTTCATGGCTACCAGTTCTGCTCACTTACAAGCCCACCCTGACCTATTTTTTTCTGATTGAGGTGGCTGTTGTGACCTACAGTCCATAGATGGGCTCACTCCCAGCTTTCACAGGGCTACCCAGAGCCTCGGGTCCCTTTCGAGGGCAGAGGTAGCACGCGGTGAAGTTGTCTCCGTGCAGCCTGAACTGCTGCACTGAAACACCCCGTGATGCCATGGATGACGACTGCAGTGGTGCTGCTCGGACCAGCTGACCCATCAACATGGTGAGTTTGGCTCCAGGGCTGGAAGGTGGGAATGATCCAGGCCAGGCTGTGTGAGAAGAAGTCATCTCATGGGGTTAAACCCCAAGACTTGGGCAGTGCTGAGCTATGAAATAACCAGAGCAGAGTTCCCTTCCAAAACTGATTCAGTGAAGAGGGGGACCAGTGGGTTTAAGCCAAAATTGTTGACCAAGCACTTCCTCTGCCAGTTTCTGAGTGCATGTTTTGGGATGAATCACTCATGCCATGTGCCCCTGCGCAAAGGGCAAGCGCGAGATCTCTGTTCTCCAAAGAGGAGGAAGCTGCTACGCCCTCGTGATTCCCTGCAGGTGATCTGTGGCTTCATCTGCTCAGGGACGCTCCCTCCCGCAGACAGGAACTCACTGCTGATGTACAGGGCACATCACTCATTAACAGACGGTGGAAGTGACTGTGAGGGGGTGCTACCTGGCACACAAAAGAGTCCCAAAGACTCCTTTTAAAGGGAAAATAAAACCTGGAGGTGCCAGTTTAGATCCAAAGAGTAAAAGGGAGACTCTTCAAATGGGAACAGACCAGGTGCTTGCTACGGGGTAGAGCAAGGAGGGTGCCAGGGAGAAGGGAAGTGGGTAAGAAGGATTGTGAACATATTTACAGCCATCTGGCACCCTCTAATTATCCAAATGACGAGGCTGCCTGAGCGCTCACCAAAACGCGGAGAGGGAGGGAAGGAAGGAGTTTGTTTGGGCAGAGGATCTCCAGCGCTTCATGCTTTCAACGTATGTTTTTTGGAAATGTTTTATATCACTTACAAGATTATTTATATTACTGGAGATGGAGGAAAAATGAGAGCAGAAGGAAGTGGAAGGGCTTTCACAGCTCAACTCCTTCTCCTTTGGAACCACACGACCTTTTCTCCCCTACCTGTTCAGAGTTTTAACTTCAGCGCTCTGCAGAACAGCAGAAATCTTGGGGGTTTTGTCCTCTTCTTTCTGAGCTGGGAGACCACAGAGCCAGACACTGTGGTGTGATGTTTGTAAAGGTTGGGTAATTTGATGGCCGCTCATAACATCTGCTGTTACGCCTTTCAAGAGCAGGGTAATCAAATTTCACGCTTTGGGGTATTAATTGATCACAGCAAGCGTCAAAACTGGCTCTGTATTTTGTTCTGCTGCCAGGAGCTGAGCTGTACTGGGCTGACTGGTCCCAGTCAAGTGGGAACTAGACAAATTATTTGTCCAAGCGTGGTAAACAACAAGGTACTGGACTTCAAATCTGACATTTGCTGCTGCCCACACGCCACAGTGGACACCAAGGTAGAAGCCATGCCCTCTGAACAACCTGGATCTTGATCATGCACCTTCCCTATAGCACAGTGCCAGGGACATTCAACCATTTCCTCCTTTTTTAATACATTTGCATAGTTTGACCAACTTCCTCAGTGTCGCAATGTGGGTTTGTTGTTCTGCTTCCTCCCCTTTCTGTTACAGTTCCTTTTTGCCTTCTCTTTTTGTGGTCGTTTGTGGGACGCTGCCAGAAACGTTGACCCAAAGCGTTTCCATTTCCTCCATTTTGACTTGATCTGACTCATTTGTAAAAAATAAAGATCATTTCCATTTTTCCTTCACTTGATTTGATTCATTCTTCCTTCACTCAATCTTTGTAGGTTTTGGTATCAACTTTTAAACAAAAAAAAACAGATGTAATTAGATTGTATCACAGGTATATTGCCCTCTTTTGCTGTGGTGCCTGCAAAGACACAAGTCACTAAGCTGATAACGTACGAGTATTTCTGGTTAACAAGCTGAGCTCAGTACTTCTCTTCCATTCCCTGATGATGATGTCTGCCTCCACATGTTGCCTCTTCTGCTGTACTTACATCAAGACTTTTCATCCTGTTTCTACACAATGCTGCACAAACAGGGTCTGGTTTGCACTCCCCAAGCACTGTGGTAACATCGAGCGAATAAGAATTTGTCATAGTGACTGATTACGGCTCGGTCAAACCAGAAGGGTCAATCTCCCTCCATTGGTATTAGAAGGAGCTTTGGGTTAAAGACATCTCACTGAGGAGGGATAATCTGCTGTGTCCTGCGTTCAATCCCGCACGCAGTCTGCTAGAGAGGAGGAGAATTCATGGGAGCTGAATCTGTTCATACCTAAATCACTGCGTTATTTTCCTCGGTCCGTAAAGTGGTGCCTCCATAACAAACAGATCAGATGTGAACACAAGCTGGGAGATGTCTAAGAAAAGCAGGAAGAGCCCTTCTAAAAGCAGCATTTGTGACAAGACACGTAGGAACGAGACCCTTGGAGAACGTGGGAGAGAAAACAGAGCTGAGAATGAACCGCCAGCTCTCTGCTTTCACTCCTCACCCTCCCACCCCGACAGGAGCAGCGTTCACAGCGTCGTGCTGAGCCCAAAGCCCAACCTGGCTGCTGTGGCCCAACCCCTTGTTAGAGCACATTAAGCAAAGTTATTTCAGGCTCTGAAGCTGGTCCTTTGCCTTCTGAGGGAGTCACGTGTGTGTGTTTTAGCCTGGAAAACTGCCACCAACCTGACTTCCCGCTGCCCTTCCTGCCTGGAGTTTATTGGAAGGTGAATGAAAAGTTGTCTTGCTCTGCCCTCTTATGATGGTATCACACTTCCAGCTGGTTTTTATTAGGTATGTGCTGCCTGCAGCTCCCAGACAGGTTTTTCAGTTAAAATACACCACAGCTATACAGATTCTAAGGTCTAAGTGACCCATCCAGTGGCCTCAAACACCTTGCCCCGAAGGTTTCTGTCCTATTCTGGTCTGTTTAGCACTAATCTCAGCATGGGCCATGCACAAAGTTAGATAAGTTCAATTAGATGTATTGTTCTTACAAACAAAATGCTCTAGAATAACGTTTGGAGAAGAAAAGGAGGGTAAAGATATTAGAAAAGTATAAAATAAGAAGGAGAAGCTTTAAAAAAAAAAAGCCCACAGAAAACAGATGGAGTCTATGACATGCCTGGTAGATTAATTAAATCTGGACACTAGTGGACAAAGGAGAAGGGAGGAGCCTCTTCCTGTTCACAGCAGACACATGGATGGGACACACAGGACACGCCACCGGACTGAGCACCACCATGAAAGAAGTTCTGTAAGAAGTGCACCACCAAACAGAACCCTTTTTGACCCAGTTGTTGGGACTGTGTTGCACAAACTCTTTGTTATTCTTGCACAGATGCCAGTGTCCCAGGGCCAGAGCTGGGTGACAAAACAAGGAAATTCAATGACAATACAGGGGGAAAGAGACCAGACCAGCTATGGCCTGCAGCCACACAACCCCAACTGGGATTGCATTGGAGTTCATTAAATAAATACGACAAGTTCTGATTGGGAGGAGAGTAAGAAGCTGCCAGCAAACTCCTGGGTCTGACCTTATCACCTCAGTCCTGTCAGAGATCAGTAGGTGCCAAAACTTTTGATAAAACCTCCCATTATTGCCTTCAGTTACCGTCCAGTCGAGCATCCTGCTTCCAAACCCAGTTATTAATGCTCCAGAGCAACACAGAGCTCACTCAATGCATTATTTTTCCCTAATGCTGTTCCCAGAGGAGGGAGAGGAGAAATACCTCCCAGGGAGCGGCAGTCCCTACGCGTAAGATTTGATGATCTTATTTTAGCATGCATGTTCTGGCCCAGATTTGGAGCTGCAGCTGTGTTGTGCCGTGGGGACTGGCTCCTGGCTAATTTAGAGCAATGGCAGATCAGGAATTGCTACAATTACTCCGGTAGAATGTTACTCCAGCTCCATTTTCCCAATAATTAGCCCCTGTACCAGAAAGCTTGGGAAGAAGATGATAGGAACGTGGCTCCACATCTCCTGGGGAGACTCCATGGCAGGTGGAATTACAGCAGTGAGTGAATCTGTTGAGAATACAGCTGCTTTATGTAATTAGAGAAACATAAAGCAGTTAGCTATAGGACCAGACCCTCCATTGCAACCTACTCTGGCTCAAAGGATGTAATTAATTACTCTCATTACTTGTATATTTAGGAAATCATCCTCTATATTTACTAAATGCAATAAGAGGGGATTTTTATCAAGCGTACCCGGAAATTTTATGGGGTCCCCTTTAATGCAGAAGGTCTGTGCTATAAATCAAGCATCCCCAAACCAGCAGCATGTGAGTAATGACCTGCAGGATGCCAAGAAGAGCTTTTTTGCCCTTTAAAGGGCAAGTTAAACTAAAGAGCAGGGCAATAATTGTAGTATTTTGTAGGGTTGGTTTTAATTCTTAGGAGCACAGAGGTGAAATGATCTATAATGAAAGAACTGAAGAGCAATATTGTTTACAGCAGATTTCTCCTTCTCCCTTTCAGGTAGGCTGAATTTTCATTACCTAAGAGGCAAATCATGATGTAGTATTAAATTAAATTATATTTTTACCAGACTATCAAGAATATACTCCCCAAAGTATCGTGCCGGTAGCCTCAAGTGGTGTGTGAGTCCTAAATGTGACAGAGCAGCAACTAAATCTTTTGGCCAGCTCATTTGGAAGGGTGAATGTAGAAGAGAAGGCAAACTTAGGGGTTGGTTGGGTTTTGTTTTTTTTTTTCTGGTAAGAAATTTGGAGTACTAATTTCACAAAGCTAATGCATACCAGACAATGTAGAACAAGCTCCTCCAGGCTGTTAGATGAATAAAGTCTTTCAAGCGCCGCACACTGCTCTGCTTGTTCCCTCAGGAGTGTTTGCTGGTTGGGAACCTCTCAGCTGGCAAGAACAGAGGACACCAGCTCGAGTGCCATTTGTCTGCCAGCTGAAGAAGAACAGAGCCACCCTTCCAGCTGTCCCATCCTCTACCTCCTATCCCTGTCTGCTTTTATTGCATCTGAAACTACAGATTCTTTAAAATGAAAAAGCCCAGATGAGCTCAGTTGTCAGAACTCAGCCCTCATCAGCTCAGGGTACTGAGGATTTATCACCCCAGTTTGGCACACTCAGATCAGGAGGCACTAAGGGGTCAGTCTGTGCCTCCCTCATCCCCAACAAACGCTCCTGAATCAGGAAGCAAGAATTCCCTAGTGAAGGGGCAAATAATTACCTCTAATTTATAACTCCTGAATGTTGCAAAGACAGGATGAATCATCGTGGAAACTATGGATGTTTTACTATGTGAAACCAACTCATTTTTTAAGATCACCTCGAGTTCTTCAAGCATCATTACAGACAGAAGCATGAGCTATTTATTTTCCTGCATTTTCACCCTTAAAATACCGCGTTTAACGAAGTGAATGCAGCTAATGAGTCCAGAACCTTCCAAAATATGCCATTCTCAAGGGTTCCTTTAACTCCTTTCAGCCAGTTAACCAGTCTGCGGTTCTCTCCACACTCACTTTGCTCCTGCTCAGCCTGTCGTGTAGACGGTGCCCTCTAGCGCTCATTCTTCCTAAACCAGGGGCCAGCTTCCACCCGTGGTACCTGGAGCCCTTCACGTTTCCACGCATATCTGAGTCAAGAATGAGCATTACACTGTGAGTATTATTGGTCTAAATACAACCAGCCACTGAGTAACTTCCAACACAGAGGGGAAGAGTCACTATAGTACTTCAGAACAGAGTATTAAGTGTGTTTCTATAAGTATTAACTATACATTTAAGCAGTGCCTACATCACAGAGACTCCCCACACTGCTGTGGTCCTCACAAAGGGGATGGTGCAGCTTGTCCTGGGTAGGGGATGAGGAGAACTTGCCTTGTTCTCCACTTCTCCCCATCTACTCTTCCCTCTGTCTAAGCTACACCTTCCCCTTCGACACTCTTTGCACTAACCTTGCATAGAGAAGGGATTTGCAAAAGTTGCCACTAAAGCACTTCAAAAGATCTGCAGTAAAAGCCACACAGCGAGAATTTCCAAACTGAAACGCTTGTCTGGGTGGGTGTTTCACATTATTCTTTTTCATGGTTCCTTGCTTTGTTCTAAGAAACACTTTTTTTGCTTTTCAATACTGTGATGTTCCTGGAATCTTCTTTGTAGTGAAAATGCTTAACCTTCATGGAGAAATTATGCAGAAATTTAAGCCTAGAGCTATTCAGAGCAGAGATACATTAATATTCTTCCTCCTTCCATCCCTCCTCATTCCTCCAAAGGTACAACTAGTCTGTTCAGCCCTGTGATTTGAATGAGGAGTAACTCTAGAGTAACTCTCTCAGGGAAAGCCTCTCTTATTAATTCCATAACATGTTAATGTAAAAGATTTCACTACCTACCAACCAACCTTGGCAATACACATCAATTGAGATGGAAATACCCCGCATTCTATCCTGAGATAAAACATTTTAATCTCCACAAGTCTGAGCTTCAAAGGAAACAAGCCCCAAACGCATGTATTTACCTTTAACACCAAAAGCTTTAACTATTTCCAGAGGTACAACCTCAGCTTTCCGAGCTGTAGGAACTTCACCAGGAGTATATTGGATGGACATGCACGGGAGGTGTGAGTACACTCAATATTTAGCATCAAAAAACTTGATTACATATGGAAAAGATACTTAAAATGTAAAAAAAAACCCGCCTCAAGCCAAAAAAACAACTCCAAAATCCTGTATTTTTGAGATCAATTAATTTTTGGCAATTATTTGATAAAACTATTTGTATAAAAAGCATTATCAATATGTTGCATTTTCCTGTAGTCTGTGTTCCTTACCACGCTTTAACTAACAAAAACCACAATATCAAGCAAACACAGAAATAATAGCGTGACAGAAGTTTGCTCTTACGGCGAAAATCAACAATAAAAATATCTTAGAACACGAAGCAGCCCCTTCGGAGGACTCCTTAATGAGGAGAGCTTTCACCTGCAGAGGGCAGTGTCTCCAGGCTGCCTCTACAGCTGCTGGAAAGAGAGCAAGCACTGGTGTCACAAAGCACTCGTGCTCCACTGACTACGCAGAGGTAGCATTTTTATTCAGGATCATTTTCCTTATTTTTTTTTTTTGCTTTCATTTTCCCTTGTCTCGCAAGATCTGAGATGTATGACGTCTGTTAGGTGTCCCCTCCCCTCCTACGGGGCTTTTGGGGACAGCTGTGCCATGGCACTGCAGTTTCTAGGCATGGAAAGGGGATGCAGGGACTGCCTGGTGAGGCAGAGGTGGAGCTGGTTAATTTATTAATTAATTTAATTACACCGTGACGAGCAGAGTTACATCACCCCCCCGTTCCTTGAAGAACCTCCCCAAGGACCTCAGTAAAAGCTGTGTGCACAGAAACTATTCATGCTTCACCTGTGGAGCTGAGGAGCTCATTTGCTACTCCTCAGTCATCAATATGATGATTTGATTCGAATTAACTTTGCTGGAGAAGGAAGTGCACATCAAACACACCATTTTAACATATTAATACAGGGAAAATACCTCTTTTTTTTCCTGACACAAAACCAAATATGAAGTGTGTGGTCATTTCTTTTCCTCGAACAGAATCCTTTTCCTCAGAGGTTCCCAGCTTTTCTGTACATTGTGGTTTCCTTTGGGATTGTTGTTGAGGCTGTACATTTATTTTTTAGATTCTCCCTCATTTTTGGCAGTTAAATTAGAAGCACAAGGAAAGGAATTCCTCAGTTATTTTGGGGGCTGGGTTGGTTTTGAGACACAAAGCAGAAACAATAATTTTGAATTGAGAGACTCAGAAATTAAAAGGAAAAATAATTTAAGAATTTTTTTTCTTTATCTCCTGACTTCTAAACCAATCTCATTCTTTGGTTCAGACGTTTGTAATGTTTATGATCAGTGAAATTGGCGTGTGTTTTTTTTTTAGTATACAGCAAAACGACTCTCCCTGCCAAAATCAACACACAGCACTCTATTGTTGAATGTGGTAGATTTCACTTTCATAATTCTCATTACTTCATCCTCCAGCTCGTAGTATTTTACACTTTTCTCCAAGCCTACACTCCCAAATTCATGTGATTACATGAGAATCTCAGCTTCCCCTTTATCACATACAAATACAGATGAAGAAACTTGAAAGCTTACTCCCAGAAGGCCAGACCCTCGTGGGTTTATATCCTTAAAAGTATGATTTGTTTTAGAATTTCATTTAGGAGGAAGGGGAATAAAGGGGAAAAGGCTAACTCATCATCTTGGAACGTGTGGGAATGGGAAATAATAGTTCTGTTGGTTCTTGGTGACAACACAGATGAAATAAAAGCCTTTTGTGTAAGCCTTACCTGCACTAGTTGGTCAAAGAAAGGACAACAAGCAGCGTGACCAGGAAGGTTGTGCCATCTGCTACCAGACCGTGTAACGCCGGGGCGAGATCTTCACCCCGTGGGACCTGCAGAGGCAACAGCGCAGTGTCCTGAGAAACACAACTCGCAGAACAGGATTTCCAGAATCTTCCATTCAGAGAACCACAGAACAGCCTTGGTTGGAAGAGACCTCTCAGCTCCCCCAGTCCAACCATTAACCCAGCACTGCTAGGTCCCCACTGCCCCACGTCCCTCAGCACCACATCTCCACGGCTCTGAAATCCCTCCAGGGATGGGGACTCCACCATAGTTTTGATCCCCCCCAAACCCTAACTGACAGTTTCAAGCCCCCTCCGAGCCCCCTCCAGCTCCAAATATCAGTTTCAAGCCCCCTCCAGCTCCAAATATCAGTTTCAAGCCCCCTCCAGCTCCAAATATCAGTTTCAAGCCCCCTCCAGCTCCAAATATCAGTTTCAAGCCCCCTCCAGCTCCAAATATCAGTTTCAAGCCCCCTCCAGCTCCAAATATCAGTTTCAAGCCCCCTCCAGCTCCAAATATCGGTGGTGCCAGTGCTGGGGAACCCTTTGGGGGAAGGAATTGTTCCCAATATCCAATCTAACCCTGCCCTGGCACAACTTGAGGCCATCACCCCGTGTCCCATCACTGTTACCATGTCATGCTAATGAAGAGAAGTTCATTAGCCCTTCCCTCTCTTCCCATCGCTCCCAGGACCCAGGGACCTCACACAAAGGCACCCCAAATCCTTTTGGGGACTGTATCAGATTTACCTGACGTTAGGTCATAGCTACTGTGGGGAAGAAGGAGAGGAAAGGGGAAACGTGGCGGATAACCCCGTGCATGCCACGTCTCCTTGGGGGAGGAGGCCAAATTTGGGGAAGAAACACGTGAACTGCATTGTAACATCAGCTGCTGTAAATATATGCCTTAAAAAGAGTTCTCAACTACTGGGTTTTAACTAAGGAAGAATTTTTTCCACATTTTCACGCTGAACTTACCCTTTCTCACCGAACAACAGAATATCAGGGCCTGGAAAGGACCTCAAAAGATCACCTAGACGTTTTAAAAAAAATACCAACCCAAACCTTTGGGATTAGAGTTTACAATTATTTCTTTCTCTGTTTGGACTCAGAACCACACAAAGGATTAGGGTTTATAATTATTTCTTTCTCTGTTTGGACTCAGAACCACATCCTGGTTCACGCCACAGAAAAACCCTGTCCTGAGGAGCGCGGGGGGATGCAGCAAGCCTGGTTTGGGGTGGAAATGAGGGATTTAGCGGGTGCTTCCCTCCTCCCCGCCTGGAAGCGGCGAACCAGCCGCTGGGGGCTGTGCGCGGAGAGGAACCGCGAGCCGCCATCACGGCCCGGCCCGAGGCGGCGGGAGGGGCGGGGCGGGGCGGAAGCTGCGCGCGGCTGAGCGGGAAAGGCGAGGGGCGGAAGTGCGGCAAATCTCAGCCAATCAGCGGCGGCGCCGCGCGCGCCTCTGCCGCCCGCAGCCGGGGGACCCCGTGGGTGGCGGTTTCCCGCGCTCGGGGGGCGCCGCGCGCCCCTGTCCGCGGCCGCCATGAGGCGTCCGTGAGGGAGGAAGGGGAGAGGAGGGGAAGCAGGAGGAATGGAGGGGGAGATAAGGGCCGAGAGGGGCGGGAAAGGCAAAGACAGGGCGGCGAAGAGGAGGAGGAAGGAGCAGGCTGGCTGCCAGCAGGGCTTCCCCTCCCTGCGACAAAATGGAGGGCAGGGATCCCCGCTGGGGACAGCGCTCTGAGGTTGCCCTGCCTGAGGGAGCAGCTGGCCGGCAGCAGCAGGGAGGGTGTTTGAAAGCAGGCTGTGGCAGGGAGGAGGTGGGTTGTGACAGGTCACAACAAGCGGCTCGCCTCCCGACAGAACCCGCTCGGGAGTTTCGAGTTTTACCTGATTTTTGGGGACGTGCCTGCACAGCCTCCTCTCCCCTTCGCCATGCGTGTGCCCAGAATGGGTCGAGTTAACATAAAAGCCCAAAAGGTGGATTAAAATGTTAAAAACGACCCTAAAAAGCTCAGGTTCCCCCATCTCGTCCCACTCCAGTGGGTGAAAAAGTGCACAGTGGCCAAGATGGGGCTTCAGATGGAACAGCAATTCCTCCCCACACTTAAAACAGGGGGGAAAAAAAAGAAAAAAAAATATTAAAATCCAAAAAAACCACCACCCATTTCTTGGCTAACCATCTTGCAGAAGAAAAGCCTGTTTCGTTAGTAGCTTTCTCAAGTGCATCCAGGGGATTTCTGCCAAGAACGCTGGACTGAGCCCAAAACAACAACAACGCCACGGCGAGCTGTGGAGGAGCAGCTTTTAAAAGACATTGTTCTGGAATTCCAACAGCTACTTCCAAGGGACAGCCTTAGACTCGCAGCTCGGGCTGTTGAGCACGCCAAGCCAGCACTTAGGAAATAATATAATCACGCTCTTTAAAAAACAAAAATGAAAATCAAGACTCAGCCAGACTCGCAGAGCTCGGCGGCGGCGTGGTATTGATTTGTACCATATGCAGAAGCCTCGTCGGCTCCAACACTACATGAAACTCATCTGGAAATGCAGTCATCTCCTAGGGTTTTCCATAGCATCCTTCCTCAACTCTGACAATACCAAGAATATCACAAACCCCAAGTCCTAGCCCCAAAAAGATGCACAATCCTTCCTCAACTCTGACAACGATACCAAGAATATCACAAACCCCAAGTCCTAGCCCCAAAAAGATGCACAATCTTACAGTATTTCCCAATAATGAAAATATAACAAGAAAGAACACTCACCTCTTCCTCCAGTCCTCAATACACACCACCTTCTGCACACACTACAAGGAGTAATCCAATACAATAGTCTCAATTTATTTGAAATAATTCGGTTTGAAAACTTTTAATTTAAAATTTACAGCACACGTGGGGAGGAAACAATGTTTTGTTACAACTAAAAATTATCAGAAGAGTGCTGCAGGGTTGTTTTCTTTTTAATTTAACACTGTCATGGCTTTATTCAAAACACAGTTGCACAAAAAATCAGTTACTCCAAAGTTTTAAGGAAAGAGTTTGATAAGGAACCGAAACACACTATATACATACTGCCATACAAAGAGCATTAAAATAGGACAAAAACCTCTACAAAATATAAAACCCACCCTTACATATTTGCATGAAAAGACCACCCACCAAGCAAAAAAGTTTCAAAAGTTACCTGGAGGCTCTGTATTATTTTTTTTTTAAAAAAAAAAAAAATGCTATGCTGTTTTCATTGCATGCTGAGCTGACAAATATGAAACTATTTAAAATGGTGACGCTGAAACGACGTAAAAGTTACTTAGGAAGTTAAAAGTTTGGTGTGAGGCTCAGATTTTTCACTTAACGACCCTGCAAGGTGGTTTTGTTTTTTTTTTTAATCCATCAATGCAGAATTTAACTAATTGTATACGCAGCAGTAAGGAAAAGCCTGACAATGAGGTACTTTAAAGTACACACTTATAAATAAAATAACAGGCTTCGATCGTTCGCCGAGTCTATAAAAAAAATAAGCCAAAAGATGGGGAAAAGCATACTTTTCTACCTCAAAGCTGAGCACAAAGCAACTGCCTGGAACACAGAGCCTCCACGACGAGATAGGATGTGCACGCACTTACCTACGGTTTCTATTCATTCAGTATTCATACACAAACACAGGAAAACTCAAGATTGTGGTTGCAAATGTAGTTTTACCACTACTTTTCTAGTGTCTTTACAAGAGAGTTAAAAAAAAGAAAAATAAAACAACAAAGAAAATGCAGAAAACCCCATGTAGTCAGCTCGTTTCCACGTGTATTGCCATCCTGACTCGTTTACAGCTACGTGAGAAACTATGGGTTTAAGGCTCTATTTGGGAAGGGGAAATAAAACCCACGCGCACACACATGGAACTGGGCTTTGTAGAACTTCAACCCTGCAGTATCTGAATTTGGAGAGTTGGAAGTCACGTTGGAACTCTTTATGTGTGAAATACCCAGTGGTAACTGGGTGACTGACTCCTCCTTAGGTCCAGGAAATCTCCCTCTTCCCCACACCCTTGGTGTCTCCCCCCAGTCAAACGATCGTCAGCCAAGACAGATATAAAAATAAGTCTCTGGAATAAAGCTGTGTGTGATATTTGGTTCAGTACCTACGTGACAAGATGAAAAATGAGTTTTATATCCAGGCTACCGTTGTAATTCCAAATCGGGACTGAAAGAGGAATGCTGCACGTCTGAACTTCCTTCCCCAGTGGTTCCAACTACACAGAGCCACTGGGGCAGGACAGTGAAGTTGGTCACAAATGGGGCTGCTAGAAAAAAAACTTGTGTGTCTCCTCTCCTTGCACCAACTCAACAAGTTTCTGCAGCCAGTTGATATAAAAAAAAAACCTTAACTAGTATTATACATCCACATTGGGCCTACAACCAGGTGGAAACACTTTAAAAGGTGATCTGGGAAGAAAGACTTAAATGTTCATCTTTCCCCTTCGATGATTCTATAAAATAAGGGGGTTGGTTTGGAAAAAATAAATGTGCTTGGAGGAGTTACCCGTTAACTTCAGCGTTGGAAACGCAGATATTTGACAGCCAAACACCAGGATTCTCGCAGGACTGCCCAAACGACGCCGCAAGAGCGAAGGGAGCGGAAGGTTAACAAAGACTTCTAGCAAAAAAAGGTTGAAAACTGGATTATTCTACATCTTATATACCTATTTCGGAGGGAATTTAGGGATTACAACCCTTTTAGGTTGCCAAAATACGTCCTCGAAGGTATCTAGGAACACTCCAGCAAACACCAAACGTCTGAACAAGCAGGGAAAAAAATAAAAGCTCTTCCAAAACCCACTCAGGTTTTACCACGCGACGCACAAAATGGACAGAAAAACCAAAAAAAATCAAAAAAAATAAAAATAAAAATAAGGAGTCACCTTTTGAAAAGCAGAAATAAAGGTGGAATCTCATTCTTGATTTCAACCCCTGGTAAACTCAAGACTACACTCAACATCTCATTTCGAAGGGACTGGAATTTGCCATAGAGCATTTCTCTGAATTCAGCTTGTGAAGTAGAAAAAACTTTTAAAATCTCAAAGGAAATTCACAATTATTAAACCCACGTGAAAAAAATGGGTGTTTTTAACTCGGGGCTAATGACGACCAACACAGCAAGCTTGTATAAAATTAAAGAGCTCCAAATAAAAGTCAAGGGAGGGGAGGGGGGGGAGTGGGGAACTTGACAATGGCTTCAGTGATTATAGGGCTGAAAACTGTTTTCTACATAGAGGTTCACTACCAGGCTATGAGACCTTATTTGGAATGATAAAAAGGGGCAAGAATAGTAAAACCACACTTCTTCTATAAAAAGTTAACTTTTTTTTTTTTTCTTCTGTAGGGACATCTATGGTACATGGAGACATACAGATCTGCATAATCACTATTGCGTATTCTGGAACTGAAGAGTCTGGTCCTACTGGTGTCTCGAATTAATCCTCCTCTTCCTCACCTTCATCTTCAGGGTCTCGTTTCCTCTTCTCCCCTCGAACGCCCTCCGCTAAGGAGAAGAAGGATGCAAACATCTCAGCAGAAATGGAACATTCAACTTTTAGAAATGGGAAGTGAGATTTGGGTTTGGAGTTAACTCAGTCACCCTGTGACATTTACAGGGTGTGGAGTGATGGGATGAGAGGTGATGGCTTTGAACTGGAAGTGGGGAGATTGAGATGGGATCTTAGGCAGGAATTATTGGCTGTGAGGGTGGGGAGACCCTGGCCCAGGTTGCCCCCTCCCTGGAAGGGTTCAAGGTTGGATGGGGCTTGGAGCACCCTGGGCTGGTGGGAGGTGTCCCTGCCATGGCAGGGAGTTAGAACTAGATTACCTTTGAGGTCCCTTCACACCCAAACCACTCTATGATTCCATGATATTTGAGAGCTAACTATAGGAGCTGCACCCGCTCTGCCCCAAACCCAGCAGTTTCTGCAGACGCCGAGTGAAACGCGCTCCGGTCTCTCTCCCATGACAGAGACAGAAGCATCTTGCAGAAACATATTTGAGCTTATTCCCCAAAATCTGCTCCACTCGCTCAGTGGACTGTGCGCTCTTGTGGTGAAACCATGAAATGCAATTTTGCCAAATCTAATAGATTTCTTTTTTCCCCCAGCAGTCATTTCCTGGCTAATTAGCCATCCTGACTGCCTGCTTTGTTGTCTGAACAGATTCAAAGGCTGAATTTGTAACAAGAATCACAGAATCATCTTGGTTGGAACAGACCTTGAAGACCTTTGTGTCCAACCATCAACCCAACACCGACAGTCCTCGACCACACCACAGCCCTGAGCGCTGTGGCGACACAACTCCAACACCTCCAGGGATGGGGACTGCCCCCTGCCCTGGGCAGCCCCTTCCAATGGCTGACAGCCCCTTCTGGGGGGAAATTCTTCCTGATATCCAGCCTAAACCTCCCCTGGGGCAACTTGAGGCCATCACCCCTTGTCCTGTCGCTTGTTCCTTGGTTAAAGAGACTCATCACCACTTCTCCACCCCCTCCATTCAGGGAGTTGCAGAGGGTGATGAGGTCTCCCCTCAGCCTCCTCTTCTCCAAACTGAACCCCCCAGTTCCCCCAGTCACTCCCCATCACACTTGTGCTCCAGACCCTTCCCTTCCCTGGACACACCCCAGCACCTCACTATCCTCATAGCAAGGGGCCCAAAACTCCACACATTACTTGAGGTGCAGCCTAAACTAGCATTACTACTTCAGAATTTCTTTCTTTCAAGCCCAAGATCCATCTCCAAGAACTGCTCCGTTAAGCCGAGCGCGCGGATGAGACGAGGACTGGTTTGGTGAGAAACTCCAGAGTTTGGCTACGGCTCACACAGATTCAGGATTAATATAAAACCTTGCTGCTAGGCGTAGTTTGAAGATCAGGATGGTTCCTAACCATTAGACAAGGGAATTTCTGGGATAGAAAAAACAGGATTAGGCTCACTAAGGTGTTCACACTGGGCTGAGTTCACCTCCTGGGAGTTACTGCTCAGGTTTCCTGGAGGAGCCACTTTGAGCTCGATAAAGAGAATTTCTGCTTCTACGGCTTCGCCAGTGGAACAAGGTATTTTAAATGGATATAAACAACATCTGTGGGGTACACAGAAAAGCCTCTCTCCTCTCCACGTTGGAAAACTAACATTTCTAACCCTCCCTTGCAGTATCTTTCAATGACAGACTTCCAAAAACTGTCCTTTCTTCCTTATTTTTATTGTACCAATACCAAATACTGCACACCCCCTTTACTGCCTGCTCCAGCTCTGGCTCCAACCCATCCTGAAATACTTGCCATACCTTCAGGAACAGACCAACCGAGGCGATTCACGCCGTCAAAGCGCACGTCCCAAACTCCCAAAATTGTAAAGAATCAAGTCTTTTAGTCAACTGCAGCAACTCGAGAACTTACCTTCTTCCTCCTCATCACCTCCTTCTTCCACATAGTCATCATCATCGTCTTCATCCTTCACAAAAAATACCAGGAAATATTTTTACAATTGCTGTTGAGTGAAGTTTTGCTGCTCCTGAACCTCAGAAAATCCCACTTACTCTGCTCAGAGGTCACATTCCACATTTACTTTTCCTTGCTGGACATCTGGACCAGGGTCAGCAGCCAAACTGTCTACACCACCTTTAATCACCCAAACCTGCCCCAGGAGTCTCCTTTCTTTGTTTTAACCACTTAGCACCACCTTACACCAGCTCAAGAGGAAGTTATTAGAAAATTAACCAAAGAAGCCAACAGACAGAGATGACAAACAGCTTTACTTGTCCTTTTCCCCCACTATCCTTAACAGACAAGGAAGGGGAGAAAGCACAACAATCAATACCTCCACAAAATTACAGTTTCTGTGTCAAATGACACAAGTTGTTGTTTTTTTTTCTCCTTGGGTGTTTTTTTGAGAGCCGATAGCTGAAAAATGTAAACTCTCAGCAGCCCCAGAAAATTAAACAGTGGCGCAAGATCCCTGCCCTGCTGGCACCGTGTCAAGCCTGGAAAACAAACTGAAGCCTTCATTTTTATATCCCTCTGCTCTATAGAATTTTATATTCGAGTAACCTAAACCTTAATGCTGTGAAAATGTCAGAGGGCCCATCTGGGAATTAAAAACCACTCTGGATTAATTCATTGCAATTTGAGTGGGTTCCAAAAGGAAAAGCAGAGGAGAACTCTGTCAAAACTTGATGTGCTTCACCCTGACCACCTCCTGCTCCTTCCCAAAAACCAACACAAGATACAAACTGGGTGTCTGGTTTACACCATCATCTGAACCCTGGATTCCTCACCACGTAACGTATGGAGCAATAAGGACCACACCAGTAACCCCCAGTATTCTTCCTAGTCATATTCCATCCATTTTCCAAAGAACCACGTCCAAGGTCTTGGCTTCAAAACAGATTTAGTTCAGTTTTAGCTTCACTGATTGTGTTACAGCCATTAACTCATCAGAGTACTAACGCAGGAATGAAGTCACACTCGTAACCAGATCACCTGAGCACTAGTTACAAGAGCAAAACGAACCCCAAAGACTTTCTCCACGTCCCTGTAAAACAGAGCTGGCAGTAAACCCTCACCAGAAGGAAGCGCCGTGGAACTGGTGCCCACTGGGGCTTTTCTGAGCAGGAGCTGCTCGCACGGACTCGCTCACAAAATCCGTGCCACATCCACACCCTGAAGCCCCCGCAGCCGTCACAGGGGAGCTCTAAACCAGGTTTTACCTCTCTCCAGTACTCACTGGGGATAACCAGGTTAGAGCTGCAAGAACCTACTTGTAAAACACGGCTGTTTTCTTATCTGAATCCACCTCCATCTCCTTTTGAGCACGGCACTACCCTGAAGATCCCGTGGGCTGCTTCCCACCGCTCTTCACCACCACCACCCTTTGCCAGTGGAGGCACGGTGAGAAACCCAGCACAAACCACGAGATTTTTCCTCTGTTCCACCTTACTGGAAAGTACTGGTTGCCAGCTCACTCTCTCCTTTCACCATCCTCACAGCTGAGAGCCACCACTCCTGTTCGCCTTCTCTCCAGAGCACCTCGCTGCCCCTGCCCTGCATCTCCACGCTCCGTATGTGTCAGCTCACACACAAGGCTGGAGCCAGTTTTTCGTCATTTCTAGGATTTGCTAGAATTCCCAAACTTTACCTGAATCTCTTCTTTCATCAGGTAGGAAAGCCCAACTTCCTCCTCTTCTTCTCCTTCCCCCAAATCTGAACCTCCATCATCTTCATCGTCTTCCTCTTCGTACTCTCCTGGAGGACCAGCTTCATCCTCGTCTTCCTCATCCTCATCTTCATCTCCTTCTGAAACCAAAGACAGACACAGACACTAGAATTCACTTCCATCAACTCCTCTTTATGCAAGCTGGTACACACATCAGGCCAGTTGTAACTTTTTTTCCCAGGAGGATTTGGTGAGGTTTTTAGATTATTTTTTAAAATGCAGGCAACATGTGGGAAACAACCATGATTTTAATGAAGTTAATTTCCCCCCCCCAATGTTTTTACATCACAAGCTTCAGGCAAAATTCTTGATGCCCCGAGCAGTCCCGTATGCAAACTGCTGGAGAGGAGCTGAAAACTGAAGTTGGTTGAAGGGGAAGAGGTTTCTCTATAGAATCAAACCCCAAAAATATTTCAAGGCAAAACCAGCTTAATTTAAAGGCAGAACCAGATACATTACACATATCTGATTTAATCACTCACTGATGACTGTGAAACACCTACACTTCTGCAGAGATGATCTCTCTCTTCATTTCTGTCTGGAGCACGTAATCACTTTCACAGCTCCAGTTAAGCGAATTACCAGGTGATTTAAACACTTCATTTTCAAGTTAATAATCCATTTTCTATTTAAATACATTTAAAGAAGAGCGGGTACGGTATCCTGCTCCTGCCAGCACCCGTGGAATGTGCAGCTATGCACTCACAGACCTGTACCTACAGGCTTTGCAGTGCCAAAGCACTACTGGCAACAACTCATTCTGAGAATATTTCTGTCTTTGTAACAGTAAAACTCCCTTAAACTCAGAAGGTTTCTGCAAGAACACTCAAAACCTCCCGACAGTTTTCCTTCTCTATCACGGAGTATTAACGGAGCTCTGGAAGTCTGAGCTTCAAAAATACAAGCGTAGAATCCTGCCAGTGCATTCCTGACATCCCTCAGCCCCCACACCACACTCACACCTTCATTACTATCGGTTCTATCCCCAGTTGAATTTAGGAAGTTACCCTCATCGTCATCATCTTCCGAGTCCGGTGCCTCGTTATCTTCCTGATCAAATCCATCCAGGTACGTGATTTGCTGAAGCAGCTCAAAAATGCTGTCCCTGTAATCCTCCAGGTTTGTAATCTCACAGTTGAACAGGTCAAGGCTCTTCAAGTTTTTAAGATTTTGCTGAAAATAAATGAGAAAAGGGTTGGTTTTTTTTTTCTTCCCTCCCCATGATACTTCACAAGCCACAGTGTGTGGCCACTGCCCAAAAACACTTAACCACAGAGCCAGCTACAGCATTTATTTTCTCCCCATCCCTCCCAGTGAGTATTTTGCTCCCCATCAAACACAAACCTCAGCTCACAAAGCTGTCTGCAGCAAACTCATAACTCGAGACCAACCCCACACAGCCCCCAAGCTCTCCGACCACCGGTAGTGGGGGTGTGGGTTTTCTTCAGGCAACCCCAGGTTAAAAGTTAACGACCCCAGCATCCCATCAGCAAACAGTTTGATTAATTTCATGACAGGAGCCTGGTCTACTGCCTGCTGCCTTCCAGCATCAGCGAAGTGGATGAAGAATCTTTAGGAGCAGTTTTAAAAAGCAGCAGTTTCCTCCTCCTCCTCCTCCTCCTCCATTTCCATCCCCCACTGCGGGCGCTTTCCAGGTTTGCTCCCGAGCGAGCACCTCACACACATCCTCATCACCTCCCCATTGAACCAAAGCTTAAGGAAGATGAGGAGACAAACCACACCTTAACGAACCAACGCGAGAGGATTAACGAGGCGCTGCAAAAAAACAGAAGCTCCAGAATCTCATCAAAACCCCCCAATTTGCTGTTTCTATCCTTGAAGGACCTGCTCACACCTTGCACCTCAGTCTCTACCACCCCACTGCAAAAAGACTTCATTGCTTGATTTTAAACATTTATAAGATGCAAGTTTTACATCAGCAACCCCCATCCTCACTCCGTACTCACGAGAGCTTCCACAGTGCCGAGATCTTTGATTTTGTTGCCACTTAGATTGAGATATGTGAGATTTGGACATCTTTCCGCCAGGACCTCCAGGCCTCCTGAAATGATGTTGTCGCTCAACTCCAGCTGTCACACAGAACAAAATTCAGTCATCAAAATCAGATTCAGACATCAGTTTTCATCCCTTTCCCTTTCACCGAATAGTTTCATCGCAAAGCTGAAACGCTTCTGAAGAACCCCACGAGTCAACAAGCACTAAGTTGAGTTCTGGCCATCAAAAAGTTGCTTTAAGTTTACTTTGAGGATTATAAGCTACTCCTTAAAACCTCCTCAGTTTCAATCCTTCAATCTGAAGTCAGTAGAACACCAGAATTCACCCCAAGACTTTATCCTGCCAACGATGGGCAACCCAACAGCCTCTTACCAACCAATGCTCAACAAGACATGGCCAACCTTCACATGGTTGAGCCTGGGCCACCCCTATGAGCCCCTGGGCCACCCCCAACTTGGCCATAACAAACTGAAGATACCCAAAACCATTTCAGATCTTAAAAGAAACCCAACGTAGGTTGGGCGCGGCATCGTTTCATGGTCCTACCACCTCATAAAGCAGCACCCCAGCTCAACGGTGAGCTCCAAAAGACACAACCATGGGTTTTCACCCATGACTTTCACTCCTGGAAGCGCCGGTGGGCGATAAGCACGTACCTTTCGGAGCTTACTCAACGTAGGAAGCTTGGCCAACGACGTCAACTCAACGTTGGCCATGCTGAGGAACTCGAGTTCTTTAAAGGAATCATTGAGACCTTCGATTTCGCCGTTGCTGGACTGGCAGTTGTCGAGCACCAACTCCGTCACCTTCCAAGAAGGACAACGAGTCGCTTGTCAGCTTAACGATCACCGAAACACCGCGCGCTTCATCTAAACCACAGCTTGGGGACTGCTGAGCTGCTGGTTTTTGGGCGTTTGGTTTCAATTCAGGTCAGACTCGTGGTCCGAAATCAAACCCAAAAACGGTTTCTCTTCCTCTCCACGTGCTTCAAAACTCTCCAAAAACTGCCACCTGACCCCAAACTTCATTAACGGATCCTTTAATAACTTCCTCTAGTGCCACCGCCGCGCCGGTTGGCCACAGGTTAACACTTCTCGCTCCAATTCCACATATTCCAACCTAGAAAACCCTTCCATTTCTGAGCCCTCAACCTTCCGCCTCCAAATCACACAGTCCTGCAGGTTAATTAAACCCAATTAAATCATTTCCTCTTATCAAAGCCACAAAACCCCAGCCTAGCTAATCGATACGGGTCACGTCGTTTGAGACTCAGTAACGAGGAGCAGCCAATTAATTCTCAATTATTTGATCTCCAGCGGAACGTCCCGCTCATTAGAAAGGCCCTTAACGAGGCGACTCTTCCTATTGCCTTTTTTTTTTTTGCTTTGCAATAAGGACGTTTTGGGAGCTCTGCAGGACCCTCCGAGCCAGATTTAAGTAAATTCACCTTATTGTTTGATTTTCCTATTAAAAAAAAAATGACTTTGAGGAAGAATAAAGTTTTTACGAGGGAGAGGGGCGACATCACCGCACGCCCAAACCACACCGCAGCCTCTCCAGGTACCCACAGACTCCTCAAACTGGAAAAAACCCGAGGGGTTTGGTAAAATCGAACACTTCTAGGTACTTTTTGACCCCCTGAGCCCCCCAAGAGCGGGGTCAGCACGGCAGCGATGCCCACGGGCGTGGATTTTATCCCGGGGGGGGAGCCACAAGCGCTGTGATTTCTTATCAACCCCCCCCAGTGCCACGCGTGGGGGGACTGGGGGGGGGGGGGGGGGAGCAAAGCACGTGAGCTTTTAAAATTTGAGTTTTTTCGCGGTTTTTTGGAAGAAAAGGGAGGTGCTGGATGGGGAATAGGTTCAGTGTAACGGGGGGGAGACCCCATAAACGCCCCCACCCCCGTGGGAAGGAAGGAACGGGAGCGAGCCGCGCAAAGCGGAAAAGGGAATTAATTCCAAAATTATTAAAAATAATGAATTAATGGGGAAAATAAAGAAAAAGGGGGGTGGGGGGGTGGTGTATCGAGGCGGGACTCGGCGCCGCCGTGACCTGTTTACTCCGGCCGCGCTCGCAAGTTGGAGGCGGAGGAGATTAACGGCACCCCCCACCCCTCCGGCCGAACCCCAACCCCGACTTGGCGGGGTGCAGGGGGGGGGTGCAGGGTGTGGGGGGGGTACGGGTCCCCATCGCCCCCCCCCACCCTCCCACCCCCCCCGGAAGCGCCGCCCGCGCCCCGCGGGGCTCCTGCGCCACGGCTGACCCAGATACGGCGGCGCCGCCGGGCCGGGCCCGCTCGGCCTGAGGCGGTGGTGGGTGACCGTGCTCCGTGCGGGGACGGGAACCCGCACCCCGGCCGCCCCTCACCTTCTCGGGGGCCCGGTTCCTCAACTCCAGGTTGATGCGCTTCTTCATCTCCATCGCCGCCCCCCTCCTCCCGCGGGCTCCGCAGTAGCGAGGGAGGGTGGCCGCGTACGGCGGGGAAACGCCGGCCCGGGTCGGTGTCCCAACGGCCGCCGCCGGGAAGGAAACGGGAACGGGGTGGGGAACGCCGCGGGCAGCCGCTGCCGCCGCCCCGCTCCGCGCACAGCTCCGACCCCGTCAATGGCCGCTCGCACACTGAGCCTCCATGACATGGCGCATGGCGCCCCCTCCCGCCGCCACGCCCCCCGGCGCGGGGCGGGGCTTCCTGCGCCACCCGCTCTTCTCATTGGGCGGGGGGAACGGCCACGCTATTGGCTGGGAGAGCTGCCTGTCCCGGCAGCGCGGCCTTTTAAAGGCGGGAAGGGGGGTGGGGGGAGGAAGGGGCGTGGTTTGGGTTTGGGCGCGCGGGCGGGAGTGGCGCGCCCGGGGCACGTGGGGCTGGGCGGGGTGCGGGGGGGTGTCACGCGTGGGTGTCACGCGTGGGGCTGTGCGTGGCTGGATGCGGGGGGGGGCACGCGTGGGGCTTTGCGTGGATGGACGAGGGGGTGGGTGTCACGGGTGGGGCTTTGCGTGGCTGCATGGGGGGGTCACGCGTGGGGCTTTGCGTGGCTGGATGGGGGGGATCACGCGTGGGGCTTTGCGTGGCTGGATGCGGGGGGGTGTCACGCGTGGGGCTTTGCGTGGCTGGATGCGGGGGTCACGCGTGGGGCTTTGTGTGGATGGATGGGGGGTCACGCGTGGGGCTTTGCGTGGCTGGATGGGGGGGTGGGTGTCACGGGTGGGGCTTTGCGTGGCTGGATGGGGGGGTGTCACGCGTGGGGCTTTGCGTGGCTGGATGGGGGGGTGTCACGCGTGGGGCTTTGTGTGGCTGGATGCGGGGGGGGAGGTGTCACGCGTGGGGCTTTGTGTGGCTGGATGCAGGGGAGGGAGGTGTCACGGGTGGGGCTTTGTGTGGCTGGATGCGGGGGAGGAGGTGTCACGGGTGGGGCTTTGCGTGGCTGGATGGGGGGGTGGGTCACGCGTGGGGCTTTGCGTGGCTGGATGTGGGGGGTGGGGCTGGGAATAAAGAACCTTCAAGGAGCGTTTTGCGTGGGGTGGGGGCTGCGGGCCGGGGGTTGCGTGTCCGGTCCCACGCGGGGGAGGGGGGGGGGGCGGTTGCGTGGGCTGTTGTAGTACCTCGAGTGGGGGTTGCACGCCCCATTGCACTAGGGTGGGCTGCTCGTGGGGGGGGGGGGGTTGCACTCCCTGCGCCCTCTCCCACGGAGGGGGGGTCGCATCCCCTGTTGTGGGGGGCGGGGGGGCTGCAGGGGGGGGTTTACACGCCCCTTGCACCGGCGTGGGTTGCTCACGGGTGGGTTTGCACGCCTGGTTTCGCTGGGGGGGGGGTTGCGTGGGTGATGGTGTGTGGGTTCTGCACGCCCGGTGACGCTGAGGTTTGTGCTCCGGGGGGTTGTCCCCTCTCCTGGGGGCTCCACAGGTGGGGTTGTCCCCTCTCCTGGGGGGTCCACAGGTGGGGTTGTCCCCTCTCCTGGGGGCTCCACAGGTGGGGTTGTCCCCTCTCCTGGGGGCTCCACAGGTGGGGTTGTCCCCTCTCCTGGGTGGGCAGGACACGGTGGACGGCGCTTTTCCCACTTTCCTCCTTCTCCTGCACCCCTTTGGGCGCATCCTGTGTCCGTGCTTGGGGAAAATCCATCCCAGGATGGGCCAGAGCCTTGCTGGATGCTCCCTTTAAAACTGGGACACTGTCACCTTTGGGTTCTCGATGCCCCTGCGTGGGCCACGCAGTTAAAATTCCCCCAAAGAAAGGATGTAAAGATGCCTCGAGTGGGGAAAGGTGTGGAGAACAACACGACACCAAAGCAAATCCACGGACAAAACCCACTGGGTCCTGCTCAAAGCCCCCTGTGACTGAGCAGATTTATTCTGCGTGGGTATATATTTTTTATGTACCTCTGTGAGCGTGGATAACTTTTACTATTTAAAATTAAATCATTTTATTATATTTAAAGCATCAACCTTGGAAGATGCCGTGCTGTGATGGCCAAATCGTGCCTGCAAACCACCAGCATCCTTAATTTATAACACAGACAGCAGAGCTGTGCCAGCCTGGAAGTGTTAGCCCCTCCTCAACAACCAATTCCAAATATTTATGTCTTAATTCTTTTAACTTGGAGACACAAATAGCTGCAGACACAGGGGGGAAAAAAAAAAAACAACATGGGAATCTATTCTGCTTTGTGTAAACTGAGAGGAGCAAAAATTTCCTGTTTTAGGCTCTGAAAGTGAGAGTTCAGCCAAGCTGTCTCGCTGGTTATTGGAGAATTGGTTGAAAATGGGGTTAAAATGAGTGAATTTGGTGCTGTGGTTGGTCTGGAAGGTGTTTTATTTTAGAGGGTCCCCGAAGTCACCCACGTAGGCAGGAGAAAAAGAAGAGGGGGAACCCATGGTGCCAGCACCGAGGCTTGAAAATGGAATTTATTTGTGACAGCTGCTACTGAAACGCTTCAAAATAGATGTTTGGGAATAAAAGTGAGCTGGGGACACGGGGTGGGGTTGGGTACCAGAGCCCCTCGTCCCGGTGTGGCCACCAGCAGAGGTTTCTCCAGCAGAATCCATCCCTGCAGCCGCCTCCCTTCGGAGCCAGGAGGGATTTTGGAGCCGTTCCGCGGGGTAAAGGGAAGGAAAACGGGGAACTGAGGGCGAAAAGGAGAAGGATGCTGTTGGGAAACAAGCCCTAACCCCAACCCCAGCCTTTTTTGGGGGGATTTTCCTCCTTTTTCTCTTGTATCCATGAGGTTCCTGGGCTGGATGCCCCATCTCAGCTTGGCACCCCGTTAGATGCACCCAAAACCCCCGTGATTGCCCTCAACGCCGACTCCTCAGCTCTCCCGAAGCCCCCACGGGTCACAGCTTGCGCCCAGCTCCTGGGGGGGTTCCCCTAAAGAGGGGGTGCAGCCCCGTGTGTGTTTTACGCCCGAGACCTTGAGAGCCCTTCGACAACTCGGAACAAATCCGGAGGGAAATCCTCTTTGTGTCAAAGCAGTTTATCCCAGAGGTTTGCTGGGAGAACTGGGCAGAGCCGAGGGGTGGGAAGGTGGAAAAAAAAAGAGGAAATCTGGGAAAACAACTTGGGAAAGCATCGGGGTGAGGATGGCATCGGCACCCCTGGGTTGGGATGGGCGCCGTTGGCGTTGCTGTTGGGAAGGACCATGGGGGAGATTTGATTTTCTCCATTAAAGAAGTGTTTCCAAAAAGCCAGGAGGTGGCACTGGCTGGCAGCACATTCCGGTCTCGGTCCCTGCAGCAGCTCCTGGCTCAGAGCTGCTTGGCTTCCCTAGAAAATAAAATACTTGGACTTTTCAAGGTTGGGAGCATGGATAACCGGGTGGTGGTGGCACCATCCGCGGCACCGCTGCTCTGTGGGTGCAGGGATGGGTGGCTTTGGGTGCCCTGGGAGGCTGGGGAGTTTCTACCTGGGGTTTTGAGGGAGAGCTGGAAGCTCTGCAGACCTGGGGGATGTGTGGATGTGACCAACCTGAGCTCTGCTGTTGGGTTGACTCAACCTCTGTTGACTTGTGGGGAGCTCCAAGACCTTTATAGGATCTCCAAGACCTTGCAGGAGCTCCAAGACCTTGTGGGATCTCCAAGACCCTGCAGGAGCTCCAAGACCTTGTGGGATCTCCAAGACCTTGCGGGAGCTCCAAGACCTTGCGGGAGCTCCAAGACCTTGCGGGAGCTCCAAGACCTTGCAGAGCTCCAAGACCTTGCAGGAGCTCCAAGGCCATGTAGGAGCACCCAGATCAGGTCTACTGTCCCTCCTTCCCCATAACTCCTCCAGAGAAAAGCAGCACAGACGCGTGATCGCATTATTTTCCCTTCCAGCTGGGCCAAAAGAACCCTTATAAACTCATTTTTTGACCAAAAAAACCCATTTCTGGCACAGTGTTCTCCAGGGGGAGCTGGATTGGTTGGAGGATCAAAAGGTCCTTTGGTGGGACGAGCACTCCACAAGTTCTTGCCTTTGTTTTCCCTGTTCTACTGGTGACTATTGATTATTTACTCAGGAACTGCAAATGAAACCATGCCATCGACCACCACAAACCCCAACAGATGGTTGGGTTTGTCCCAAAACGGCCCCTTTTAACGTGGTGGCCTGGGAGGATGGAACAGGGCACGATCCCTGGTCCCCACCATGCTGAGTTCTTCCAGGAGAAATGAGGTGGGAATTGGGATGGGGGGGAGCAGGTCAGCCCAGCTCAAGGGGGGTGTGGATAGGGTTGGAGTTTCTTGGGCTTTCCCAGAGGGTGTTGGTGTCTCCGCGCCGGAGGCTGAACGCCGCTTGTAAGTAATTTTATTGGCAGGAGTTCATATTTACAAAAGAATAATAGGAAATAGGAAAGGACTTAGTCATTACAAAGCTCCTCGTTGTCTGCTCAGCTTTTCTGGCCCCGGGATGGCATCATCCATCTGTTGAAAACTGCGCAGCAAGATGAAGAACGGAGGTGACGCCTTCGTTACGAGGAGGTCACTTCCAACGCGGTGACGAGATTCTTCATCAAAGCCATCGCGGCTGAAACGAGGGGAAAAAAGGTGAGGAAATGCTTCCCACGTCCTCCCATTGTTGTCCCGAGCCGCCTTTGTGGTGGGGTTTGGTGTGCACCTGGGTCGTGGGGGAGCTCCGACCGCTGCAAAAAAAAAATAACAACAGGGATTCGGGTGGTTGAGCAGTGGAGGCGCCCAAAAAAGTTGAATTATTGGGTTTAATAATAATTTTTTTTAACTTGTTGCTGTTTAGGAAGAGTTGCATTTTGCTGCCTGGGGGTTTGGTACCTTCTGAGGAGTCATAGCAGGAAACCCAAGAGGCTGAAGAGGATGACGAGGGGGAGGTGGCACTGGAGGGACGATCCCACCGACTCCTGAAGGTCCTGGCAAGTCAAGGGAAAGAAATGGGTCCAAAAATCACTTATTTTAATATTTGGGCAAGGAAGGTTCCCCCTTTTTTTTTGTTGTTCCTGGGAAAACAAAGAGAAAATCCGACTCACCTCGTAGAAATACATGGTGGGGATGAGCGTGGTGTTCTCCAAGTAATATTCTGCCGTTGCATCCGTTGCATATAAGTAATCACCTGGAACAGAAGCGTTGGCCTCGTTAATATTTAATATAATCATCTTACCCACCACCATCATCATCATCATCATCATCATCATAACTGGGGGTGTGAGGGTCTGTTGTTGCCACGGAAATCCAAGTGAATCTCTGCCCAGGAGCTTCTCCCGGGGTTCTCTCAGCTCTTAGCCCACCTCAACAACCTTTCCAGCTCAACAAGAAGAGATTTCGGGTGCTAACAAGAAGCACCAAGGGCAGAACAGCTCTAGTAAAATGTCTTTGAACTCTACTTTCAATCTTATTTTATGTTTTATACCGCCCTTGTCTGAGCATCACTTCATTTCTGGTGGTGGGACCCCAACTTTGTGTTTCCTACAGGTTGTTGGTGTTGGAGGTTCCTGATGTGGTTCAGACATAAATGTTTCCACCTCCAGAGGCTCCTTTTAAAGCCAGTGGAGATACTGGGTACTGGTTTCTCCCTATCACCAGTAGAGGAGGTCGGTGGGGCCTTTGTTTCCTTCTGCCTTGAGCTTTTAACCATGGGTTAATGGTTGGGTGATGATCTTGGAGGTCTTTTCCAGCCAAGGTTATTCTACGATTTTGGTTTTGGTAGAAGATAAAGGGTGCTGGGGTTTGCTGGTGGGGTGGGCTTAGTGCCCCTTGGGGATATTTGTAAGAGTAGAGGACTTGATTTGGTGGCTTCTCAGTGACTTTATGGGCAAAATGGATCTCCCTGCCTGGTGGAGCCCGGGTGGAGACCTCCCCACGTCCTTTCCAACCCCAGTTATTCCAACGTGCTCATGAAGTTTGCAGAAAATGCTGAAAACCCAAGAATTTCTCACTGAAACGAGCCGCGTAGTCGTACAAAAACTCCGTTATGTCCTCTTCTTCTCCAGCCTCAGCATTCCCTGAGAACCAAAGAGGAAAGAAATGATTCCTCATCCTGCACCACGTCCAGTGTCTGACTGGGCAGGGTCTCACGTGGGCTGGTGGGAGGTGGCCCTGCCCATGGCAGGGGTTGGGATGGTATGAGCCTTGAGGTCCCTTCCCACCCAAACCAGTCTGTGACCCCGTGACCAGTTTCATCGATCCATTGGGCAAAACCTCTTCCCTCCCTCACAGCCTGGCCCGTAATTAAACCCAACACCACGTGTGGTGCTGCAGACACCACCCCAACTCATCCCACGGGGGTTTTCCCCCTTTCTTTTGGCTGTGGACGCGCTGGGTGAGGGAGATGCAGGAATGGGGTTGGAGCCCCCCCTTGCTCACATCCCTGCACCCCGTACCCCACATTGAGTTTGGGGTGGGTTTGAAAGCTCTGCAGCACATTTTGAGCCACTCCTCAACTGCTTTGCTCATCATTTGCTGCGAGACTTCAAAGGGAGCCTCACATTTCCTTAGGGCTGGGTCACTATAAATAGATTTATGTACCGCACAGCGTTATCAAAGTCGGATCCAGCCGCTCATTTCCCTTTCCCAAACACAAGGTTAAACCTGTTTTCTTTAATTTCAGGGTCTTATAAAGCAGAATAATTGGGATTATTAATATTCTAATACTCCCTTATTCACATACATGCATGCTCATACAAGAATATAACGAGCTACTCACGCAATAAGCTCATATTCTATTTTAATACTCATGAAATTAATTATTATACTATAATTTATGCTATTAATAATGATGCTGATGCCATGGTCGTACCCAGGACCAGCCATAGCTCCGGGTATCCCTCTCTAAACCTTCCCCCCGTTTCCCAACGTAGCCCAAACTTTCCCAGCAGCGGATCCAAAAACTCCCATCGTTAGGAAATCATCGGAAAACGCTGAGCCAGCCTAAAAATCGCTGCGTAGGCGTCGACGCCTTGGGGTGGGAGCCTGGGGTCTGCGGGGTCGTGACGTGACACAGCCTCATGCGTGTCTCAGCCTTGCTGTGCGGAACCTCTCACCCCATCCTTATCCCTCTGAGGTTTTTAGGGAATTTCAGGCTGAAATCGGTGGTTTCACGTTCATCCCTCCGCCCCCACGCCTTCCCACGCTCTCCCTTTGGAAACACTCCGTCCTTTTTTGGCTCAGGGGATGTGAGCTCTGGCTCTGGGAGCACGGTATCCCACGGAGGGAGCATTCCAAGAACGTTATCCCGAGCTGGTTCTCGTATTTACGCTGGAGCCACGCTAAGAAGAACAGAGTGGGGTCGCCCAAAAAGCTCCCATCTGGGATCCCCCCCTCGGCGGCTGCGTTTAACCCCGGTGGGGTGCTTGGTGCTGGAGGAGGAGGAGGAGGAGGAGGAAGGCTCTTGGCAGTTCCCAATCCACCACCCCTCAGCTGGTGCTTCCCTCTCCCACGGTCCCAGAAACGTGATTTAATTGCAGGGGTGGGCAGCCCCTAATGAGCTCCAGGTTCCTCCCGGGGCGCTGATGGGGCTGTGCGCTCCCTCCTCATCCCCCCTCGCCTTCCCTCTCCCCACATCTCCATCTCTACTTTAGAAAACCCCATTTTTGGGTTGTTTTTCTTTCCCCCTGTCTCTCTCAATACCTCCACGCTGCGCACTGCAAATTATTTTGAATGCAGGATGGAAAACATTAATTATCAGGCTCTACTCTGCAAGCACACACCTTAATTTTTATTAATTGCATCGTCTTTTCCCCTCCTTTTCTTTACCCTCCTGCCCCCCCATCTCCAAGCAAACACCCCAAGACCTCCCACCCCCCCAGGCAGCGCAGGAATAATTCCAGCCCAGCGCTCAGCAGCCTAATTAAATTAACTCACGAGCCGTAAAACACCCGAGAAAAAAAAAAAAAATTCAATATATTTACCCAGTAAAAAATGAAGAACCAAGAGCGCTGCGATTAAAAAGTTCCTCATCCTACGTCTCGGTGTCGTCCGGCCGGGCGCTGCTGCTCGGGAATTTCTCGGGGCGTCCCAGCGGAGGCAGGAAATGACTCTGGAGAGGGTTGGACCGAGCGGAGAAGGAGAAGTTTCTGCTAATTATAACTTGTTAAATCCTCACCGTAACGGAGGTCGGGGGGTTGAGGTTCTCCAAGGAGGTGGGGGATGCCCTCAAGTGGAAGATTCTCCCCGTGGACCCGTTGCGAATGACGGGGGGTTCATCCCCGGGGAGCGTCGGCGCTGCTGGATGAGCTCTGAGGAGGGAGGGTGGGTTTGATCGTGGCACTCCAGGAGTTATTCCAAACTAAATCTTCTCGTGGAGATGACTCCAATGCCCCACAGCCACGTTCACGTCCCCTTTTTTCCCTTAAAATCCCAGGGGATTGTTTTTTCATGGCTTCATTTCACCTCCCCGTGCCTCAGTTTCTCCAGGGGTCGGAAGAAACGCAAGCAGCCATGAGGTTATTTTGGTTTATAATGGGTGGAAATGGAGGTGATGAGGTGATGGAGGAGCCACGTTGGGTGGCAGCGCATCCACGGGGGGGGCGGCGCGTCGGTACCTGTTGGAGTCACCTCCTCATTTTCCTCTCTGAAAAGAAAAACCCAGCTTCTTGGCAGGGAAATGGGTGAGGAAAAGCTGATCCGGGGGCAGAAGGGCTTCTCTGAGGTGATGTGATGCTGGTGCAAACTGGTGTTAACTGGGGCGTGGGGCGGAAGGAGCGGGAGGTAAATGGGGGGGGTCCAAGCGGGCGTGAGATCGGTCATAAAAATCTGTGTTTATGGGAAAAACGTTGGCTTGAGCTGGGTCCCTCTCCCAAGTGGCCTCTTGGTGGCCACGGGGTGTTCTGGGGGGCTCTTGGTGGTGGTGTGGGAGGTGGGTGCTGAGACGCCAAGAAGAAATTGAGGACTGGGAAGACCCCCCTGGTAGCAGAACCCATCCCAGGTTGGACGTGGGAGAACCTCAGGAGGAGGCACAGCCCCCTGCTCCCCAATTCCCTTCACCCCCCATCCCTCCAGGCACCTCCTCCCCATCTTAAAACTCATTTCCCAGCCTTACCAGTCCCTTCTCGCCACCCAAACGCTGTGTGCCCCCCTCCCCCAGTGGGGGTCTGCCCCCCCCCCCAGGATGCGGGCTGCGGTGTTTCCTCTCGCAGCTGAGAAAACGGAAGCGAGTTTCGCGGCGGGGCGAAGGCGTTTAATGGTAACCAGCTGTTCCCAGTCCGGCCTGGGGAGGGGAACTGGTCACAGGCTGGGGGGGGAGGTGGGTCTTACTCATCCTTGGGCTGTCGGCGTTAAACCGAGGATTCCCATCAATATTAAGCCAAGGATTCCCGTCAATATTAATCCAAAGATTCCCATCGATATTGATCCAAAGATTCCCATCAATATTAATCCAAGGATCCCCATCAATATTAATCCAAGGATTCCCATCGATATTAAGCCAAAGTTTCCCACTGATTTTGCAAGAATTCCCATCAGTTTTATGACAGAGATCCCCATGGATTTTAAGCCAAGGATTCCTGTTAAGCCAAGGATTCCCATTGATTTTAAGTTGAGGATTCCCATCAATATTAAACCAAGAATTCCCATCAATTCTATGTCAAGGATTCCCATAGGTTTTACACCAAGAATTCCCATCGATATTAATCCAAGAATTCCCATCAATCCTAAACCAAGGATTCCCGTCAAATGTATGCCAAGGATTCCCATCATTTTGATGCTGAGAATTCCCATCATTTTTACACCAAGAATTCCCATTGATATTAAGCCAAGAATTCCCATCAATCCTAAGACAAGAATTCCCATCCATTTTAAGCCAAGAATCCCCATCCATTTCCCACCAAGGCTTCCCATCCATTTTAAGCCAAGGATTCCCACTGATTTTATGCAGAGAATTCCCATATATTTCACACCAAGAATTCCCACTGATTTTACAACAAGGTTTCCCATTGATTTTAAGCCAAAGATTCCCACCAATATTAAACCAAGAAATCCCATCAATTCTAAACCAAGGATTCCCATCAAATTTACGCCAAGGATTCCCATTGATATTAAACCAAGAATTCCCATGAATTCTATGACAAGGATTCCCGTTGATTTTAGGCTGAAGATTCCCATTGGTATTAAGCCTAGGATCCCCATCAAATTTATGTCAAGGATTCCCATCATTTTTAAGCCAAGGATTCCCATCCATTTCCCACCAAGGATTTCTATCATTTTAATGCTGAGAATTCCCATCAATCCTAAACCAAGGATTCCCATCAATCCTAAGCCAAGGATTCCCATCATTTTGATACTGAGAATTCCCATCATTTTTAAGCCAAGGATTCCCATCCATTTCCCACCAAGGATTTCTATCATTTTAATGCTGAGAATTCCCATCAATCCTAAGCCAAGGATTCCCATCAATCCTAAACCAAGGATTCCCATCATTTTGATACTGAGAATTCCCATCATTTTTAAGCCAAGGATTCCCATCCATTTCCCACCAAGGCTTCCCATCAATTTTAAGCCAAGGATTCCCATTGATTTTATGCAGAGGATTCCCATCGATATTAAGCCAAGAATTCCCATCAATTTTAAGCCAAGAATCCCCATCCATTTCAAACCAGAGATTCCCATCATTTTTAAGCCGAGCGTTTCCCAAGGCAGACTTTTAATTTTTTTCCACCACCAGTGGCCCCAACCTGTAGAACTTTTCCATCTCCTCCCCAAACCAGTCAGCACCTCCCGGGACCATGGGTGCTTTGCCATCAGTTCTTCCCCCATCCATAGGGAGATGTTTGGTGAGGGGTTGAGCTCAGGGAATGCTGGAGCAGGGACAGCAAAGCTCCCACTCCTCTCCCAGTATCCCCAGTGAGGGTTTACACCGCCGTGGGTTTTCACGCCGAGGAGGAGGAGGTGACTGCCAGCTCTTCGGCTCCGCCGCCTCGTTTCCCGGCGTCCGGAAGCAAAACTGGAAGGGTGATTAATAAAAAACAGGTGGGAACTACAGCCCAGCTCGTAACAATGCCTCGTGCCCGAGGAGGTGACGTTAGGGATTCCTGGGGAAGTCACCGGGGGGGGGACACACATTGTTTAGAGGAGAAGATGATGAAGGAAACCCAAAAAAACCCAAAAACCTTGCTTTTCTGCTTTGCTTTGTCCCCTGGCTATCAACTGGTTATCAACTGGTTATCAACTGGTTGTCAACTGGTTATCAGCTGGGAAACCACTGTCAATCCTGGGTTGTTTCTTGGAGGTTATGGGTTGTGAGCTGTGATCAATGAGGGACCTTTTCCCCCCCCCCCATCCTTCCCCCCCAAAATTTTCCCTTTTCTCGTGGTTTTAACTCATTTTACAGCAGAGGAGGGTTAAAAAGAAAAAGAAATTAAATTTTTAATCTTTTTAGGGGTTTTTTGGGGTGATTTGAGCATCCTGCAACGTTTTGGGGGGATGCTCCAAACAGGAGCCTGGAGTGAAGGGAACAGAAACACCATTTACACCCCCAATATTGACCAAAATTTCATTTTCTCACCCAATTGGTGGTGTTTTTTCCCCTTTCCAATGAAATTCCAGGGGGGATTTGGAACCTGAGGGTGCTGGGTGCTGAGCAGAGCAGCGTCACGACGCTGTGAATCCATGGATTTATTTCACACCAAGGGGGGAGGAGGTGGTTTTACGTCCCAGGGGGGGTCTCATGGGTGGGTGCTTGGGTGGGGGCAGGAGGTGGGGTGAAGGGGGGGTCCAGGGTGGGGGGTCACCTCTGATCAGACGCCGTCTGCAGAGCAGGATGGTCAATTGGAGCAGGGAGAGGAGGGAGATGCAGAGCAGCCCCAGGGCCAGCGGCCAGCGAGAGCATCCTTCGGGGGGGGGGAGGGGGAGAGTTAATGGAGGGGGGAGGATCGGGGTTTGGTCACTGTGGGAGATGAGGAGCCCCGAAATGGGGGGGTTGGGGCTGAGCATCCCCTAAAATGGGAGACACAGGGCTGTGCACCCCCCCAAATGAGGGGGGGCAGAGCTGTGCATCCCCTGAAATGGGGGGGTCAGGGCTGTGCATCCCCTGAAATGGGGGGGTCAGGGCTGTGCATCCCCCAAAATGGGGGGGTCAGGGCTTGAGCATCCCCCAAAATGGGGGGTCAGGGCTGTGCATCCCCCAAATGAGGGGGTCAGGGCTGTGCATCCCCCCAAATGGGGGGGTCAGGGCTTGAGCATCCCCCAAAATGGGGGGGTCAGGGCTGTGCATCCCCCAAAATGGGGGGGTCAGGGCTGAGCAAGGGAGGAGCCTGTGCCCATTTCAGTGCAGGGGAATCCCAGCAAGGCGATGGGGGACACCCCAAGGCATTACCAGAACTGGGGTGCAGGGGGTGGATGAAGGCTGGGATCTGGGGGGGGGGGGGCACACATTAATTACCCTCCCCAGGTCCTTCGGCGATGGCCACGCTGAGGTTCCTGCCCGTGCCCCTCTGCAGCGCCGTGCACGCCGCGCTCCCGTCCCACCGCTCCGCCGACACCCAGGCGATGCTCCACGCGCCGAGGACACCGCTCTCATCCACGGCCGCCATCGTCACCGCTGTCACCTCCCCACCGGGCTCCCACACCACCGTGTCCCAACCCTGAGGGACATCACGGAGGTGGCAGAGCAAGGGGATGGTGGCCGAGGGCTCCCCTCCATCGATGGGTACCAGGATGGAGAGCGTGGGCTCGGTGGCATCTAAAGAACCAAAGTGGGTGACATGATGTGGGTGGCATGAAACCCCCTGGGGGTGTCCCCAGCCGCGGGGTGACTCAGGCACTCACTGGTGACAACGAGCTGGGTCCCGTTCCCAAAGTAGAAGCTGGAGGAGCTGCAGTAATAAACGCCGGTGTCCTCCCTGCGCGCGGGGCTGATGACGAGGGAGAAGCTTCCCCTGGGGTCCCACGTCCCCGAGTGTCTCCCGTCCTGCTGGGGCCACCTCCAGCTCCAGTGAACCCAGTTCAAACTCCCGTTGGGATTCTGCTTGTACCAGTTCACCCTGCCGTGGTCTGGGGGGTGACACCTCAGCTCCGCCGTCCCGCCGGGGAGCACCCAAAGGTGCTGCGGGGTCTGATGGACGCGTGGTCCCTCCGCCGTGTCACCTCCTGCGTGGGGGGGAGAGCGGCTTTGGGGTGGATTCTCTCCATTTTGGCTTTTCAAATATAATTAATTAAAAATATTTAGGGGGTTAAAACAACCCCCCCCTCCCATATCGACAAATGGGGAGGATCAGGGGGATCCCACTGGGGTGTTCCCGGGGGGGGGACACATACCTGGCAGGAGGAGCAGGAAGGTCCCCAGGAGCCTGTAGGACATCATGGCCAACAAATTTCTGCTGGGGAGGGTGGGGATTTTCCCTCCCTCTCAGCCTGGGGGGGTTCTGATGGATGAGTCCCCCCCCGGGACATCGGCAGCCGCGCGCCCTGGGGATGCTCGGAGGAGGTGACACAGGAAGGGTGGGGGGGGTCCCCCACGTGTCCGTCCCCACCCTGGGGCTTTCCAGCCTCGGTCGGTGACGTAAATGGGGTGGAAACGGTGGCTTTGTCACCAATCCTCTGTCACTGGTGGGGGGTTGGGTTGGGGGGTCCCAGCCACCCGAGCATCCTCCAGCTGGGGGGGGGGCAGGAGAATTTGAGGGAATTCAAGGAGGGACCCACACACAACCTGAGCCCACCTAGGGCTTCATCACCCCCTGATTTTCTCCTCCCTGTGGCTCTTTGACCTGGACCCCCCCGACATCCCACATGGGGGAATTCCTTTTGGGGGAACTGCCCAAAAATCCCAGTGGTGGTGATGGGACTGCAGTGATTTCAGCGTGTTTGGGACTCAGGTGGGGTTGGAAGGGGGCACCCAGCCCCAGTTTGCTCCTGGTTGGGGCTGTCGCCATCCCTCAGCATCCCCCAAATCCTTAAACCCCTCCCCAGTTCCCCCCCCAAGCCTGGCCCAGCTCAGGACCTGCAGCATCTCGCCCAGGTTTGCATTCAGAAAGGATTTTCTCTCCGTTTCAGAGGTTGCAGAGGGGGAAGTCAGCGTCCCTTTGGCTCCGAGCATCACCCAGAGGGGGGTTATTCCCCCTCCCCAGGCTCCAAACCCCCCGAGTTTTGCTCAGAGGCTTCAAAACTGGGGGTGACAGTGCAGCCAGTGACATCCCACCTACCCCCAGCAACCCCCTCCTGGTCCAGGGATGCTCTGGGATGCGGCACGTGGCCGAGCGGCCGCCACATCCCCCGTGACGAAGCTGGTGGCACGAGGGGGTGTCACTGCCCAGGGCACCCACAGGTTTGGCAGCGGTGGCAGCTCTGCAGAAGGGCTCAGCCCCAGGCAGGAACTGGCGCCCCCGTCGTGACAGCGGCCACCGATGGGCGCCAGGGGCTCGCTGGCCCCCGCGGGGCTCCTGTGGCTCTGCCTGGGTGGGTGGCAGGGCCTTGCTTTGGGGAGATTTCTGGGCTTTTTGGCTGCTGGGGGGGCGGTGGGGGTCAGCACAGCCCCAGCAGCGTGGGTGAGCCTGCGCCAGCCCCAGTCTGTCCTGGCTGTGGAGCCCGGGGGGACGGTGGAGATCCCATGCACGGCCAGCGGGGACATGGAAACCAGATGGAATCTGTACTGGTACCAGTGGGGCAGTGGGGACGGGCCCCAACTGGTCCTGAATTGCCAGGACTGGAGAAAGGGGGAGTTCTCCTGTGACTTTAAGGGGGACAGTGTCACCCTGGGCATCGCCCGCGCCCACCCCGGCCACCCCGGCCTCTACCTCTGTGCCTACAGGTCCGTCAGCCCGGCTTTCGGCACGGGCACCGTGCTGCTGGGGGGAGGTAGGACGGTGCCTTCACCGGGGGTCACACCCCCATGGCCCCACATCCCCCATCCCCTGCTGTCCCCCACTGTCCTGTCCGCCATCCTCCGTCCCCCTCCTCCAACCCCTCCAACCCCTCCAATGCCTCCAACCCCTCCATCCCCTCCATCCTCTCCAACCCCTCCATCCCCTCCATCCCCTCCATCCCCTCCATCCCCTCCATCCCCTCCAACCCCTCCCTCCCCTCCATCCCCTCCATCCCCTCCAACCCCTCCATCCCCTCCCTCCCCTCCAACCCCTCCATCCCCTCCCTCCCCTCCATCCTCTCCATCCTCTCCATCCCCTCCATCCCCTCCATCCTCTCCAACCCCTCCATCCCCTCCAACCCCTCCATCCTCTCCAACCCCTCCATCCCCTCCCTCCCCTCCAACCCCTCCATCCCCTCCCTCCCCTCCATCCTCTCCATCCTCTCCATCCTCTCCATCCTCTCCATCCCCTCCATCCCCTCCATCCCCTCCAACCCCTCCAACCCCTCCCTCCCCTCCATCCCCTCCAACCCCTCCATCCCCTCCCTTCCCTCCATCCCCTCCATCCCCAATCCCCTCCATCCCCAGTTCCCTCCATCCCTGATCCCCCTCATCCCTGATCCCTCTCCATCCCCGATCCCCTCTGTCCCCACACTCCCTGCTCTGTCCCCTCCAGGCCACCACCCTGGCACCCCAGAGCCGCCGGCATCGCAGGAGGATGAGGTGAGGCCACGCACTCCCCCCGTGTCCCCCCAGGCTGGGCTGGGCCATCCAGGCTGGCAAGGGGACAGCGTCCCTCTGCTCGGGGACCACAGGGGACAGCAGAACTGGGGGTGCAGGGGTGGTCCTGATGCCATCATCACCCACAGGGAGGGCTGACCTACGCCCACCTGATCTTTGCCAGTGCAGCAGGGCGCACGCGGTGACACGCGGCCGGGCACGGTGACAATGCCAACCCGGCATCACACAGCAATGTCCCTCGGGCACGGTGGGATGAGCTCTTCCACTCGCTTCGCTGAAATAAAGAGCTTTGGTTTTGGGGTGATGGGTGTCCCCAGCGTGTCCCCCCCTCCAGCGACTGTCCCCAGCCCAGGGGGAGATGCACAACCCCTTCCCTGGAGGAGTTTTGGGGTGCAAAATGGCTCCCCCTAACCTTCCTTCCCCTGCGGGAGCATCCCCAGGACTGGTCCTACCCCCCCCATCCCCATCCCCATCCTCCCCTGCGGGAGCATCCCCAGGGCTGGTCCTACCCCCCCCATCCCCATCCCCATCCTCCCCTGCGGGAGCATCCCCAGGGCTGGTCCTACCCCCCCCATCCCCATCCCCATCCTCCCCTGCGGGAGCATCCCCAGGACTGGTCCTACCCCCCCATCCCCATCCCCATCTCCATCCCCATCCCCATCCCCATCCCCATCCCCATCCCCATCCCCATCCCCATCCTCCCCTGCGGGATCATCCTCAGGACTGGTCCTACCCCCCCCATCCCCATCCCCATCCTCCCCTGCGGGATCATCCTCAGGACTGGTCCTACCCCCCCCATCCCCATCCTCCCGCCTCCAGGGGGCGCTCTGTGTCCCCCCGCCCCCCGCGGACTACAACTCCCGGCGTGCCCCGCGCGGCCCCGGCCCCGCCCCCCGCCCCCCCCCGCCGCCATGGGGGCCGCCGTCTTCTTCGGCTGCGCCGGGATCGCCTTCGGGCCGGCGCTCGCCCTCGTTCTTTTGACCGTGGCGGCGGAACCGCTCCGGGTCATCGTCCTGGTGGCGGGGTGAGGCCGGGGGGGCTGCTGGGGGGGGCACTGGGGGGGCTTTGGGTGGGCCCGGGCGGCCTGAGGGGTCCCTGGGTGGGCCTTTGGGTGGGCCTGGGTGGTCTGAGGGGTCCTGAGGGGCCTTTGGGGGATCCTGAGATGTCCTGGGGGGGCTTTTGGAGGGTCCTGAGGGGCCTTTGGGTGGGTCTGGATGGCCTCAGAGGTCCTGAGGGCTCTTTGGGGTGGCTTGAGGGGTCTTGGGGGGCCTTTGGGTGGGCCTAAGGGGTCTTTGAGGGATCCTGAGGGGTTTTGTGGTGGTCCTGGGGGGCCTTTGGGTGGGCCTGGGAGGCCTGAGGGAGCCTGGGGGGTCTTTGAGAGATCCTGAGGGGTCTCTGGGTGGGCCTGGGTGGTCTAAGGGGTCCTGAGGGGCCTTTGGGGGATCCTGAGATGTCCTGGGGGGGCTTTTGGAGGGTCCTGAGGGGCCTTTGGGTGGGTCTGGATGGCCTCAGAGGTCCTGAGGGCTCTTTGGGGTGGCTTGAGGGGTCTTGGGGGGCCTTTGGGTGGGCCTAAGGGGTCTTTGAGGGATCCTGAGGGGTTTTGGGGTGGTCCTGGGGGGCCTTTGGGTGGGCCTGGGAGGCCTGAGGGAGCCTGGGGGGTCTTTGAGAGATCCTGAGGGGTCTCTGGGTGGGCCTGGGTGGTCTAAGGGGTCCTGAGGGGCCTTTGGGGGATCCTGAGATGTCCTGGGGGGGCTTTTGAAGGGTTCTGAGGAGCCTTTGGGTGGGTCTGGATGGCCTCAGGGGTCCTGAGGGCTCTTTGGGGTGGCTTGAGGGGTCCTGAGGGGTCTTTGAGGGATCCTGAGGGGACACTTTGGGTGGGCCTTAGAGGTCTTTGAGGGACCCTACGGGGTTTTGGGGTGGGCCTGGGTGGTTTAAGGAGTCCTGAGGGGTCTTTGGATGGGCCTGGGCGGCCTCAGGGGCCCTGGGGGGCCTTTGGGTGAGCCTGAGGGGTCTTTGATGGATCCTGAGGGGTCTCTGGGTGGGCCTGGGGAGTCTAAGGGGTCCTGAGGGGCCTTTGGGTGGGCCTGAGGGGTCTTTGAAGGGTCCTAAGAGGTCTTCGGGGGATCCTGAGGGGTTTTGGGGTGGGCCTGGGTGGTCTAAGGGGTCCTAAGAGGCCTTTGGGGTATCCTGAGATATACTTGGGGGGCTTTTGGAGGGCTCTGAGGAGCTTTTGGGTGGGCCTGGATGGCCTCAGGGGCCCTGAGGGCTCTTTGGGGCAGCTTGAGGGGTCCCAAAAGACCTTTGGGGGGTCCTGAGGGGCCTTTGGGTGGGTCGGGGGGGGCTTTAGGGCAGGCCTGAGGGGCCCGTGGGGCTGTGGGGATCGTTCTGGGGCCCCTCATTGTGGGGGGACACTGAGGAGGGGGCAGTTCTGGGGCAGCTGGGGGGGTCAGAGAGCACTGAGGGCACAGTTTGGGGGGGGCTGTGGCTCTGAGAAGGCAGAGGAGGATTCCAGCTCCTGAATCCTTTTGCTTTTCAACCCCACGCTTCCTCCCCACGCCCCTCACATGGCAGTGACCCCCCAAACCCCCCCCCCCCCCCAAGCTCCTGAGCGGCGTCACCCACCCTCCCCTGCCTGTCCCTCTCTCCCCAGGGCCTTTTTCTGGCTGGTCTCCCTGCTCCTGGCCTCTCTCATCTGGTTCGTGTCGGTGCAGCTCAGCGACCGCGACGACTCGGAGCTGCAGTTCGCTCTCCTCGGCTTCGGCGCCGCCGTCTCCGTCCTCCTCCAGGAGGTTTTTCGCTTCGCCTACTTCAAGCTGCTGAAGTAAGAACCCATCCCACGCACCCTGCTGGGCCCGTGATTGAGTTTTTAGCTCGTTAAGCCTAACGCCAGCCTCATTTAGAACGATCCCTTCCCCTCTCAGTAGACAAGGGAAGAGCTACGGATGCCATCGATGTGGATTTCTGACACGGTCCCCCCCCAGCATCCTTCCCTCTGAGCTGGAGGGGTGTGGGTTTGGTGGGTGACTGTTGAGTGATGAGGTGGTGGCTGGGTGGTGGCTGTCAAGGGCTCGATGTCTGGGTGACAAGTGGTGGCCCCCAGGGATCTGTGCTCTTTAATATCTTCGTTAATGATATTGGCAGTGGGATTGAGTTCCCTGATGATCCCAAGCTGGGTGGTGCAGTCACCATGGCAGTGGCATGGGATGCCACCCAGAGGGACCTGGAGAAGTGTGGGCAGCAGGTGGAAGGAGGGGATGTTCCCCCTCTGCTCTGCCCTCCTGAGACCCCCCTGGAATCCTGTGCCCAGCTCTGGAGCCCCCAACACAAGAAAGATCTGGAGCTGGTGGAGTGAGTCCAGAGGAGGCTGCCAAGATGGGCAGAGGGCTGGGACAGCTCTGCTCTGGGGACAGGCTGAGGGACTTGGGGGTGTTCAGCCTGGAGAAAGCTCCAGGGAGACCTTAGGGGGGTACAGGAAGGCTGGGGAGGGACTTTGGACAAGGGCCTGGAGTGATGGGGTGATGGGTGGGAGCTGGGAGAGGGTGGGTTTAGCCTGGATCTAAGGAAGAAGTTCTTTCCCTGAGGGTGGGGAGCACTGGCACAGGTTGCCCAGGGAAGCTGTGGATGCTCCATCCCAGCCCAGGTTGGATGGGGCTTGGAGCAACCTGGCCCAGTGGGAGGTGTCCCTGCCATGGCAGGGGTTGGGATGGGATGAGCTTTGAGGTCCCTCCCCACCCGAGCAGGAAAGCAGACGAAGGCCTGGCCACGCTCAGCGAGGACGGCCGCTCCCCCATCTCCCTCCGGCAGATGGCTTATGGTGAGCGGCAATTCCCACTTTTCCCAGAGCTTCCCAGCCTTTTCCCTAAGCCCACACCCCCCGAGCGTGGCGGAGGTGACACGGTCACCGGTGGCTGATTCCTTCCTCCCCACCGCAGTCTCAGGCCTGTCCTTCGGCATCATCAGCGGGGTCTTCTCCGTCATCAACATCCTGGCGGATTCCATCGGGCCGGGAATCGTCGGGATCCACGGGGATTCACCCTATTACTTCATCACCTCCGGTGAGGCCGGGGTGGGGACCGGTGTGTGTGGGGAGGATGAGGAGGAGGAAGGTGATGATGAGGTCTGAGGGGGGTGTCTGTGTCACTGTCTCTCCCCCCCCAGCCTTCCTCACCATGGCCCTCGTCCTGCTCCACACCTTCTGGGGGGTGATTTTCTTCGACGCCTGCGAGAGGCGGCGCTACTGGTGCCTGGGGCTGGTGGTCACCAGTCACCTCCTCACCTCGGGACTGGTGAGTTGGGCGAGCCTGAAGCCCCCAGCCCAAAGGGGGACGGGGGGGGGCACTGGGACCCCCACCTCTGGGCGCACCCAGGGGGGAGGAGGGAGGATTGGTCACTCAATTTGTGGCGTCCCCCCGCGCCTTGGGGGTCCCCATTTTCCCCCCGTGGCTGTTTGGGGGGGCTGTAGCAGGTGGTGATGTCCCCAGTTTGTGTCACTGTGTGTCCCCCCTGCCCCACAGACGTTCCTGAACCCCCGGTACGAGGCCAGCCTGGTCCCCATCTTCATCCTCACCCTGGGCACGGGGCTCTGGGCTTTCTGCACCGCCGGCGGCTCCTACCGCAACGTCCTCAAGTGCCTCTCCTGTAAGGGGGGGCTGGGTGGGGAGGGGGTGTCACCACTGCCACACGGGGGGGGGCGGGGGGGGGCCTCTCTGGTGGGTCTCTGTCCCCTTTTGGGGGGGTTGGACATGGAGGGGGGGGAGGGAGGATGGGTGTCCTCAATGGGGGTCACATCCCTGGGCAAACGGGGGCTCCTGTGCACCCACAGAGGGTCGTCCCCCCGCCAAAACAACCTTGCCCTCCCCCCCCCCCCCCCCCCCCCCCCAGGTAAGCAGGAGGACGACAGCAGAGTGATGATGTACTCGGCGCTGCAGGTGCCTTCCGAGGACTGAGCTGCCACCCCCGCTGTACCCAAGTGCCATCGTCACAGCGCTGCCCCCCCTTCCCCCCCCGTGGCCCCCCCCTCCCTGGGGCTCCATGCCCCATCCTGGGGGGGGTGGGGGGGCAGGTGTTTTTGGGGTACACCCAGTGCCCGTTAGTGTCATTAGTGACTTTTCCTTATGAAGGGGGGGCTGGCACCAAGCTTGGGGGGCTCAGGGCAGGACCCCCCCCCCCCTTCCATTGTGTTTGAGTCCCCCCCCCGGGGGGGCCCTGCCCTTGGTGGGGCCACAGCCTCCAGCCATTCCCTGCTCTGTGGAAGTGGGGATTCTCTGGGACGGGGGGGGTGCTCTGCCCTGTTTCCCCCCACCCCAGGGTTGTGGCTGGGGGTTTGGGGGTGCTCTGCTGTGTCATTTGTGGGGGGGGTGGGGTGTAAATTTAAATTATTTTTTTGATTCAGAGTAAAACCCTTTTAATAGAGCCCCGAGGTGACTTCTGCAGAGGAGGGGGGCCCTGTCCCCACTCCGGGGAGGGGGGGTGATGGGGTGGGGAAGGGGCTTTATTCTCAGTGGGGTTGGGGGGGGGGGGGGTCCATCACAGTGGGGGGGTTCAAGGTCGGGGGCCGTCGTCCGCGGGGGTGTGGCGGGAGGAGGCTCTGAAGACGACGTCCTGCTCCTGCGCCCTCCTCACGCTGCCTCGGGTGGGGGGGAGAAGGGCTGAGGTCTGGACCCTCTGATTTGGGGGTCCAGGCCCCCCCCCTGCATTGGGGGGGTCCCTCTTTGGCGGGGGGGGTCCCTCTCACCTCATCCTCTTGGCCGCGAAGCGGAGGGCGAGGAAGAGGCAGAGGCAGGCGGCGATGGCACCGAAGACGATGGCGAGGATTTCACCTGTGTGACCCCGCAGAGGGCTCAGGGGGGGCCGTGGGGGGGTCTGTGTGACACCCCCCAATCCCCCCCCCCCCCCCCTAATCCCACACACCCCCCCCCGGCTGGGCTGTACCTGTCGAATACCTCTTGGGCTCTGCAAGAGAAGAGACAGGGGCTCAGCACCGCAGCCTCGCACCCAGGGGCTGTTTGAGGGGTACGGGGGGGCCTTTTTCACAACCCCCCCCCGGGTCAGTTCTCACCCCTGGGGAAGGACGACAGCACCAACCGCTGGTTGAGCTCCTGGGGCACCCGAAAATTATCCACCAGGCGCTGGGGCTCAGGCGCAGCCTCCGCCGTGGCGTAAAGGGTTCCCTGGAGCTGCTCCAGCTGTAAGGAGGAAGGTGTGTGTGGGGGGGGTGTGCTGGAGCTGCCCCCCACCCCAAAAATAGGGGGTTTTCCCCCAAAATGGGTCTTACCTGCGCCAGGCTGATGCGGACAGGTTGCTGGAAGAGGGTCCAGAGGACGCTCTGGAAGCAGGGGGGGGTGGTGAGGGACCCGTTGTAGCGGTAGTAAAGATCCAGGCGGGGGGGCAGCAGGTCCTGCACGCTGAAGGAGGGGATGGCTGTCGTCTGTCCTGGGTGGGGGGACATGTGACAGTTGGGGGGTGTAGGGGGGGAGTTTGGGGGTCCCCCTTCCCTGTTATCATGTGCTGTCTCCCCGAGCTACCCCCTTGCTCGCGCGTCGTGGCTCACCGGCGTAGCGGATGCTCTGGAGGTGGCTCAGGATGTGGGCGTAGGTGGGGTGGGGGTCAGCACCCACCTGAGGGGGGCGGGGGGAAGAGGAGAAAAGGGGGGTGTCAAGGCTGGGGGGGGGTTGGTGGGTGGGTGGGGAGGGGGTGTTTTGGGGTGTCTGTACCTCCAGGAGGACGCCCAGCACGGCCAGCCCCCCGGCGTGGTGCTGCGCCTCGCCGGCGTCGGCGTAGCGCTCCGCGTCGTAGTGCACCACGTGCATCTGTGGGGAGAGGGGGGACCCCCCCCCCGGCCCGTGGCCCCCCACTCGCCCCCTTTCCCGTGACCCCCGCCCAGCCCTGGGGTGTTTGGGGCCCTGTCGCCACCCGGCCCCTGGTCCTGGCACCCAGTCCCTGCCCCCAGACCCCTTTCCCACCCCATTCCTGTGCCATTTCGCCCCCAGCACCCATTCTCATCCCATTTCCCACCCCCAGACACAGTTTCGTGCCCCCAGACCCATTTCTTATCCCCTTCCTGTGCCATTTCCCAGACCCATTTCCCACCCTATTTCCATGCCCTTTCCCACCCCAGACCCATTTCCATGCCCTTTCCCACCCCATTTCCATGCCCTTTCCCACCCCATTTCCATGCCCTTTCCCACCCCCAGACCCATTTCTCATCCCATTTCCCATGCCATTTCCCACCCCCAGACCCATTTCCCATGCCATTTCCCACCCCCAGACCCATTCCTCACCCCATTTCCCATCCCATTTCCCACCCCAGACCCATTCCCACCCCATTCCCTATCCCATTTCCCACCCCCAGACCCATTCCCCATCCTATTTCCCACCCCCAGAGGCCAAAGTCCCCTTTAGGACCCCACCACCCCCACCTTTGGGACCCCCGCCCTGGGGCTCACCCCGTACCTCCGCGGGGGCGCGGCGGCCATCGAGGAGATGCTCGGCACCGCCGGCGTGGCCGGGGTGACCCCAGTGGAAGTGGAGCTGGACGGCGGCAAAGCTTCGGGGCAGCCCCTCCAGGCGCAGGGACGGTGGCAGTGCCAGCACCGCTGTGGGGCAGGGGGACACTGAGCAGGGCTGGCACACACACAGGGACCCCCACCCCGACACCCACGCACCGGTGTGGCCGTTGTTGGCGAGGGTGAAGGTCGGGGGTGCCGGGGCCGTGGTGCCCCACGGGGCGGATGGGTGGCAGGGAAGGGTCCGGCTGCACCCGCTGCGTCCGGACATCGATGGGTGACTGCGCCCGGCCCCCGCACTCCGGGTGCCCCTCAGGCCAGTGCTGCTGCCCGTGGGGTCCTTGGGGGGGGGGACACCCAGGTATCCAGGTGGGGCCCCCCCTAACTCCCACTTTGGGGACCCTGCTTTACCCGGTGTGACCCAAAATGCCCTCATTTCCCCCCAAACGAGGACACTGGTGACATTCCCAACGTGCTCATTAATCTGGGGACATTTTTTTCCGGCTGGGGGAGCGGGGACAAAGCCAACCCCTGGGGGGGGGGTGTGTGTGTGTGTGAGGGGACCTGTGGGGTCCCCATGGGATGGGGCTTAGCTGGGATTTGGCCGGATCCTAATTGGATTTGGCAGGCAGAGCCTTATGTAAAGGAGCACAATGGGACCATTGGAGCGCGAGGGGGGACCCAGGGGAGCGGGGTGGGGGGCCTGGGGGGGGGGCTGCACCCAACCACCTCCCTCCCACCTTGGGGAGACCCAGACGTCTGGTGGGGGGGGACATGGGGGCTGTCACCCATCTAACCCCCTCCCAATTTGGGGGGACCCAGGTGTCTGGGAGTGGGGTGGGGGGGTATGGGGGGCTGTCACCCCTCCCATTTGGGGGGACCCAGGTATCTGGGAGCGGGGTGGGGGGTATGGGGGGGCTGTCACCCATCCAGCCCCCTCCTATTTGGGGGGACCCAGGTATCTGGGAGTGGGGTGGGGGGTATGGGGGGGCTGTCACCCCTCCCATTTGAGGGGACCCAGGTGTCTGGAAGTGGGGTGGGGGGTATGGGGGGGCTGTCACCCATCCAGCCCCCCCCTCTCTGGGGGGACCTGGTGATGCCCCTTGGCTCTGGGGTGCGTGGAATGGTGGATTTGGGGTGTAGGGGTGAATGAGGGGGGGTCTCTGGGTGGGATGGGGCCCCACTCACCCTCATACGCCCAGTGGGGACCTGTGGGGGGGAGCAGAGGTGTTGGGGGCTTGGGGTTCCTGGAGGGGAGGGCAGGGCTCAGGTGAGCCCCCCCAGGGACCCCAAAGCGGGTCCCGCTGCCGGGTGCTGGGAATTGGGGTGAAGGCCTTGGGGGGGGGGGGGGCACTCACCAGCGGGCAGGGCGGGGGCCAGGCCCCCCAGCAGCAGCAGCAGGGCACGCAGCATGGCGGGGGGCAGGGGGGGCCCGGTGCCTCCAGCCTGGCCTTAAATACCCACCCGGGACGGGCCCCCCCCGGGGGGATGGGGAGGGATGGAGGGGCCATCGCTGGGGCGTGGGGACGGTGGGGGGGGGGAGGACAGGGAGGGGGGGGCTGGGAACTCTGGGGTGGGGGGGTGGGGTTGGGGGGGCTGAGGGGCTTGGAGGGGGCTGTGGGGCTCGAGGAATGGGGGGGGCTTGGGGGAGCTGAGGGGCTTGGGGGGGGCTGGGGGGCTCGAGGAATGGGAGGGCTTGGGGGGGGCTTAGGGGGGCTGAGGGGCTGGGGGGGGCTGAGGGGCTTGGAGGGGGCTGGGGGGCTCGAGGAATGGGGGGGCTCTGGGAATGGGGGGGGGACTTGGGGGGGCTCTGGGCCTTGGGGGGGACTGGGAGGAATGGGGGGGGTGAGGTTGGGGGGGGTGTGTGGGGGGGGCTATGGGGGCGCTCTGGGGCAGACCCTGCACAACCTTCACAAGCCCCGCCCCTTTCCCAAGCCCCGCCCCCTTCTCTCAAGCCACGCCCCCTCTCCCAGCCCCGCCCCAGCTGCCGGCGGGAGGGGCGGGGCCCACGGCCAGGATAACCCCGCCCCCGCTGCGGCGCGCGCGCGCTGACGTCAGCCCAGGCTCGCGCCCCGCCCCCACGTGGGGGCCCACGCGCCTGCCCCCCTCCCCCCCCCATTATGTAACGGCGCCGGGGCGCGGCCGCCCCACCCCATTGGCTGTGACGCGGTGCCAAGGCCAACGCCCATTGGCCGCTCGCGGCGGGGCGGGGCCAGCCGGGGGGGAAAGGGGGGGGGGCTGCTTCTCGTGCCCCTCCCCGCGCCCCCCGTGTCGCCACATGGAGGGGCGTGGCCTCAGCCCCACCCTCCCAGCCAATCAGCGCAGGGCGGCCTCCGCATTGGGCAGCGCCGCCGGCGGCGAGAGCCAATGGGAGAGCAGGGGCGGGGCGGAGAGCGGAGGCTCCGCCCCCTGCCGGGGTGAGGTGACCAATGGGAGCGCGGGGGGGCGGGGCCCAGCGGGAGGCACGTGCGGCCGCGCACGTGTCCGCGTGGGGCCGCCGCAGCCGGGGCGGAACCGGCGCCGGCGCCGGGACGGGGACAGCGATACCGGCATCGCGACAGAGACAGCGGCACCGGGACGGGGACAGCGGCGGCGCCGCAGCTGCAGCCGGGAGCAGGTGGGACCCGCGGTGGCCGTGGCTGGGTGGGGGGTCCAGGGGCTGAGAGGTCCCGGTGCTGGGCGGGTCCCCGGGGGGGAGGTTAGGGGGAGTCCTGGTCCTGGAGGGGGGGTGTCGGTTCGGGGTGTGGGGGTCCCGGGGCTGGGGGGGGCGCCAGTCTGGGTTGGGGGTCCTGATCTTGAGTGGGGGGGTCCTGGGACTGGTTGGGGGGGGCCTGGGCCTGGATATGGGGGTCCCTCTGCTGGGGGTGGGGGGGATCCCCATACTGGGGGGGTCCCCATACTTGGTGGGGGATCCTGGTCCTAGTTGTGGGGTTCCAGTGCTGGAGATGGGGGGGTTCCCATCCTGAGGTGGGGTCCCCATACTTGGTGGGGGGGTCCTGGTCCTGGTTATGGGGGTCCCAGTGCTGGGGGTGAGGGGATCCCCATCCTGACAGGGGGTCCCCATACTAGGCTGGGGGTTCTGGTCCTGGTTATGGGGGTCCCAGTGATGAGGGTGGAGGGGTCCCCATACTGGGGGTGGTCCCCATACTGGGTGGGGGGTCCTGGTCCTAGTTATGGGGGTCCCAGTGCTGGAGATGGGGGGTCCCCATCCTGAGGTGGGGTCCCCATACTTGGTGGGGGGATCCTGGTCCTGGTTATGGGGGTCCCAGTGCTGGGGGTGAGGGGGTCCCCATCCTGGGAGGGGTCCCCATACGGGGCTGGGGGTTCTGGTCCTGGTTATGGGGGTCCCAGTGCTGGGGGTGGGGGGGTCCCCATACTGGGGGTGGTCCCCATACTGGGTGGGGGGTCCTGGTCCTAGTTATGGGGGTCCCAGTGCTGGAGATGGGGGGTCCCCATCCTGAGGTGGGGTCCCCATACTTGGTGGGGGGATCCTGGTTATGGGGGTCCCAGTGCTGGGGGTGGGGGGGTCCCCATCCTGGGGGTGGTCCCCATATGGGGCTGGGGGTCCTGGTCCTGGTTGTGGGGGTCCAATGGTTTCTCTATTTCCCATTTTCCCCCCGATTTCCCCACTTTTGCCCTCTTTTTTCTCCACCCGCCCCAGGTGGCCTCGGCCAGGTGGCACCGCAGGAGCCGAACCAGGGAGAAGCTCCTCTGGGGGGGCCCCACACACCATGGAGCCCCCTGCCCGTGCCTGCTCCTGCGGCTCCCCCGCCTCCAGCCCGGGGGGCCCCTCTGACAGCGAGGCTGAGGCGAACGGCCCCCCCTCAGGCCCCCCCAAACCTGAGTGGAGCCACAAGAGGCCAATGGGGACAGAGCGAGCGTCCCCCAAATCACCCCCACCACCCCATGGGGGGAAGCGTCCCCGGAAGGGGGATGGGGGGGACCCCCCTCCCAGCGATGCCGACCGCCTCTTTGCCCAAAAAGTGAGTTTTTAGCAGCAAAATCTAAGAGTACCCCTAAATAGAGAGATGGGGCAGTGCTTGGGCCCCCCAAAACATGCCTGCACCAGGCTCTGCCTCAGTTTCCCCACCTGAAATGGGGTGAGGGGGGGATAAGTGGGGTGGGGGGGACACACAACATCCCCTCCCCAGTGTGGATGTGGCACAGCCACCATCCTCCTCCTCTTCCTCACAGTGCCAGGAGCTGCGGGGCTTCATCCGGCCGCTGGCGGAGCTGCTGGAGGGGCTGAAACGGGGGCGATACGACAGAGGTGGGTGCCCCCCCCCCCCACCTCACCCCCCTTTTTCCCTCCCCCTCCAACCTCCCTTCCCCTCAAGGAAGACTCACAGGTTTTTGGGGTTCCCCAGGGCTGAGCAGCTTCCAGCAAAGCGTGGCCATGGACCGGATCCAGCGGATCATCGGGGTCCTGCAGAAGCCAGAAATGGGGTGAGTGCCCCCCCCCCCAAGAGTACTTTGCGGGGGTGGGGGGGTGAGGGACACCCTCCCACGGAGTGTGTGTGTCCCCTTGCAGTGGAGTGACGGATGCTCTTTGTCCCCACAGCGCCCGGTACTTGGGGACACTGCTGCAGGTCGAGGGGATGCTGAGGGTTTGGTTCCCCCACGTCACCCCCAAACCCACGCAGGATCCAGCCCCCACCTCCGCCGCCCCCCACCGCCGCCGCCCCCCCCGCCGGCCCCCCCTGGGGCACCCCGCTGCCGACGCCTGCCTGAGGACACCCCCCCTTCCATCCCCATGGGGACATCGCGGAGGGGGGGGCGCCCCAGGTGCCACCGTCCCACCCAGACCGGGACCCCCACATCCCCCCCGGCATCGGATGTGTGACCCCCCCCCAACCTCCAGCCCTGGGGGGGGGCCTCTCCTGGATTTCCTGAGTTTTGCCTTTTTTTGATGTTTTTTTAAAAAAAATTGTGGACAGTGAGACCTGCGGGCAGGCGGGGCCATGCCGGGGGGGCCCCAAGTCCCCCCCCCAGGGACCCCAAAACCCTGGGGGGTGTGGGGGGTCGTGCCTTCGCCGGAGCGGAGCCCCCTCCCCGGGGGAAGGTCGTGCCTTGGTGCACCGTAGGGGGCCGGGGTGGGGGGCTGGCCCCCCCGCTGGGCGTGTGCCTTCCCCCCGTGTGGTGTTTTGGGGGGGCCAGGGTGATGTCACCCCCATAAAGTGGGGCTGCCCCATGGCTCGGCCCTGCTGGAAGCAATAAACGCCGCGGGAGCGGCCGGGGCCACATGGTGTTGGTGTCCTCTGTCCCCTGCGGGGAGGGATTGTCCCTTGGGGGGGGGGGGTTGGAGGTGCCCCCCACCCTGTGTCTGCTGCCACCCCTGTCCCCTGCGTGCCCCACACGTTACCTGCTGTCCTCTGCTGTGGGGCAGCGCCAGATCGGGGTGGGGGGAAGGGGAAGAGCAGGCCCAGTGCCCCTCAGCTTGGCCCCACATCTCCCCCCAGCCTGGCCCCATGGGGCCCAGTGCCCCCCCACCAGGCCCCACACCCCCCTCTGTGTCCCCACCCCACCCAGGCCTTGCCCCACATCCTAGCCCTGACCTCTGACCCTGTGACCTGACCCCCTGCCCCACATCCCAGCCACGCCCGGCTCCCGAAGCCACGCCCACTGCCCCTAAGCCCCGCCCACTGCCCCCAAGCCCCGCCCCACGCCGAGACCCTGACCTCTCCGCGCAAGCTCCGCCCACTTCCGGGAGCCACTTCCGGTTCCGGGTGGGTGAGTTGTGGCCGTGCCGCGGCTGCACGGGAGGGCTTCGCTGCCACCGCGACGTGTGCGGCACCGGGGGGAACGGGACTGGGGGGGATCCGGGCCCGGCCCTGAGGTGGGGGGAGGAGCCGGTTACACCGGGGGTTCGGGGACCGGGGGCTGTCCTGGCCCACCCGCCGCCCCGTCCCGCAGCCGGGCGGCGGTCGCTATGGCGAATCACCTCCGCTTCGTTGGCCGCACCGTCATGGTCCAGAACGGCAACGTGGAGGCGGCGTACAACGTGCTGAACCGGTGAGGGGCCGGGGGGGACCCCGGGGCTGGGGGGGGGCAAACTGGGAAGCGGCTGAGGGGCCGGGGAGCACCCCGGGGCTGGGTGGGGGACCCCTGGAAGAGGGCTGAGGGGCCAGGGGGGACCCCGGGGCTGGGGGGGGACCACTGGGAGGGGGCTGAGGGGTCGGGGAGGACCCCGGGGCTGGAGGAGACCCCTGGGAAGGGGCTGAGGGGCCGGGAGGGGACCCCCGAGGCCGGGAGGGGACCCCTGGGAAGGGGCTGAGGGGCCGGGGGGGACCCCGGGGCTTGGGGGAGGACCACTTGGAAGGGGATGAGGGGCCGGGGAGGACCCCGGGGCTGGAGGAGACCCCTGGGAAGGGGCTGAGGGGCCGGGAGGGGACCCCCGAGGCCGGGAGGGGACCCCTGGGAAGGGGCTGAGGGGCTGGGGGGGGACCTCGGGGCTGGGCGAGGGGGGCTCGGGGCACGGGGGGTAACCCTGGGAGGGGGCTGAGGGGCCAGGGGAGACCCCGGGGCTGGGAGGGGACCCCCTTGAGGGGACTGAGGGGTCGGGGGTGACCCTGGGGCTGGGGGGGGGACCCCCGGGATGGGACCCCTTTGAGGGAGCTGAGGGGCCGAGGGGGACCCTGGGAGGGCTGGGGGGCTTCTTGCCCTGTTGTACCCCACAAATCGGGTTCAGAATGTACAATTTTGGGGCTTTTCTCAATGCCCGAGGCCTTTAAAGCGCAGGAGGGGTGCGTGGGGGTTGTCCTGACATCTCCTCAGATGTGGATTGAGATAAATTAAAAATAAATCGGTACAGAACCAGGTGGGGACACCGAGGGACACGGGGGGAGCGCGCAGTGTCCCTGTGGCACTGCTGTGGCTCAGCCTGGCATGCACCGAGTTGTGCCAGGTGTTTGCAGCGGTGGGGGAGTTAAAAATACAAAGCAAGGCCTGATTTTAACCAAATCCCCTGGGTTTTTTCCCCACTGACGGGGGTGTCTGACCCCGTGTCCCCCCCTCTCCCCAGGATCCTCTCGCAGGACGGGCTGCTGGAGGAGGTGCGGCGGCGGCGGTACTACGAGAAACCGTGCCGGCGGCGGCAGCGCTTGGCTTACGAAGCGTGTCGGCGGGTCTACAACAGCGAGATGGCGCGGAAGATCAGCTTCCTGGCGCGGGGCAACCGGCAGGACCCTTGGCTGGGCTGCTAGGGGCGGGGGGCAACCACACGCCCTTAATAAAAGCCCCTGCCTTTAATCGCGTTTTAATTAATTACGGTGGATGAGGGGGGAATCGAACCCGCGGCCTCCGGAGAAGGGCGGGTGCTCTGCAGCCACGCGGTGTGGGCGGGGCTAAGAGCGCGGCCCGCCCGCCGTGTAAACCCCGCCCGCCCTCCTGGCTCCGTCCCCTTCCCATCACCCCCCGCGGCAGTGGGCGCGCAGGCGCCGCGCGGCCACTTCCGTTTCCGCCCCGACGTGCCGCTGCCGTCAGGGCCGCCGACCGGGCCGGGGCCTACCGGGGTCGCGCCACGCCCCGCCCGCTCCGGTGAGGGCAAAGGGGGGGACGCCCCTGAGGGGAGGGAGGCACTGGGGGAGGGCGGGGTGGTGGGAGCGAACGTACCTGAGCGTGAGGGGGCACCGGGGAGGCCGCGCCTGAGGCGGCACCGGGGCCGTGCGCCCGGTTGAGGCAGCGCGGCGCCGTTCGCTGTGGCTGAGGGGTCCCGTTCGCAGCGCTACGGCGGGAAGTGGAGGGGGGGGGTGGCCGGTAGGGGCAGCGCGGGCTCCGCTGGGCCGGCTGGAGCCGCCGCCTCCGTTCGCAGCGGGACGCCTGGGCCGTGCGGGCCCGCGCTCCGCGGGTACCGGCTGGGGCGGGGGGCGGTACCGGGGAGCTCCAGCGCTGCGCTGGAGCGGTTCGGCGGCGGCCGGGCGGGCGGAGCCGGTGTCTCCTCGGGGCTGGAGCCTCGGCGGGGATTGTGACTCCGGGCAGGCGAGTTTTGGGGCAGCGAAGCTGAATTCCCCTGTTTTTCCCCCCTGAAGGAAGCGGTGCGGCCCGTAGCACCGCAGCGGCGTCGGCTTCAGGCTCCCACCCTTCCGGGACGTAACGTGGTGAAGACGGTCAGTGCCTTTATGTGGATATCGAACACCTCACGTGGGTGCTGTTTCCCCACCGGGTTCCTTCCTGGCACCCCCTGGCGTGCTCGGGGGATCCCCGCGGTCTGAGGGTGCTCGGGGGCTCATGGAGATACGTACAGAGGTTAAAACACACACTAATTACATAAGTTCTGTGCTTAATTACATACGTACACAGAGCTATTGATGTGTCAGTGAGGTAATTAATTATTTCCACTTGTCTTGAACCTCTGGCTTTGTCTCGAAGCATCACATACTGCAAAGTCAGAATTTAGGGGTGAAATTCTGTACTCATATTCTTTCAGACTGCATTTGCTGCTAATTTTCAATATATCTCTGAGAAACCTGGGATAAAAAGTCCAAAACTGAGAAGATTTTGGCTATGGAGAGGTAGAAGCTCTCCAGAGCCTCCTCATCACTGCTTTAAATATGTGGATTTACAAGATTTACATCTCTTAGCTGCTGTTTATGGACCCCAAATCAAGAAGCTCTTAATCAAGGCTCTTAATTCTCACTTTCAGGTGTATTAATTGTATTTGATTTGATTTCTGTTAAAAGCAGACCCAACGTTAACAGCAGGGCTCTGCTTTTTCCCGTGGGGAAGAAGTGCCGAGGTCAAACAATATTCCCTTAAGAAGATTTTCTCCTCTTTCCAGATAAAGGAGACTTGGTTTCCAAATCAGATTAAGGGGCAGTGTGTGTGTGTGTGTGAGTGAGGTTTGGCTCTGCTTGAGCTCATGTTGTGCTGGGCAGGTCTGCAGTCGATCTTAAATTATCAACCACGGACTTTGGGGTCTTGAGGTGTTAGAAAAGAACAGAGGGAAGTTTGGAGAGAAACTGAGGCTCGAGGGGACACCCCAAGGGATGTTCCCCCCCTGTTTGTGGGGGGATCCATGCGTGGTTTGGTACGGTGCTCGCCGTGTCTGTGTGTCCATGGGATGGATTTGCCTTTGTGGGGTGTGATGCTGGGTCTGGTTTGCTCCTGGCTGCTGAAGCCTTTCCTCCTCGTGCAGCTCAGTGAATTTTAGCTGATGTTTTAAAAAAGAAGGGAGAAAAAGTCACCTCTGAGAGCTTTCACCACGCAGGAGAAAACCACAGCACTGAAGCAACGATGATCCATGACTTTATTTTACTCGTCTGTGGTTTTCTTGTCTCTTTTTTTTTCACAGTTCCAAGCAAAACAATTCAGTTCAGCTCCTGGCAAAGATGTCGCTCTCCAAAAGGGAATTGGATGAGTTAAAACCATGGATCGAGAAGACAGTGAAAAGAGTCCTGGGGTTCTCAGAGCCCACTGTGGTCACCGCAGCGCTGAACTGCGTGGGCAAGGGCATGGATAAAAAGAAAGCAGCCGGTACGTCCCGGGAGCTCCAACCCTGTGGCTCTTCAGAGAGGTGGCCAAACCCCTTGACAGAGAAAATAAGTGCACCCAAAGCCTCAAATAGCCTTGAAATAGCCTCAAAACAGATGTAAACTCGCTCCCTCTATTCCCAGAAGACTGACTGCTGCTGGGCCAGGTCGTGGGTTCGTTGCCAGCAGTGTCTGGGGGGTGAAGGCTGTCCCTGCAGGTGATAAATCTGGTTTGTTTTGAGCTAGTTTTATAAACCAAAGCAAACCAACCCCCCCCCCTCAAACCTGGAAGCTCTTGAGTGCACATAGGGGTGATTCTGACTCAGCCTTGATGAGGCAGAGGTGAGTACGTGCAAATCCACGCAGAGAGGTGAGACACAATCAGAACCCTTGGAATATGTTACCAAACCCAAGAAAGTTAAAACTAATTTAAGGCCTTTTTTTTTCTAAAAGAAGTGAAAATGATCATTTAACCTGTGGCTTTGGGTTTTTTGATTGTTAGAACCCTGATTTTTTTCTAGTCAAGGTCTAGACTCCCTTAATCCCCCAGAGTTTAAAGCTCCTGACAACAGGATCCACAGGTCCCAGAGGCTTCCAGAGCCTGTGTTCCCCCTCTGCTGCCTTGGCAGGGTTGAATCCACCTTTAATTAAGTGCTTCACAGCTTGGTAGGAGGCTCTGTGACTTCCCTCTCCGTTCTCCTGCTCATCCCAAGCAATCCATCCCCAATTTCCACAAACTCCTCCTCTTTTCCAGACCACCTCAAACCCTTTCTTGACGATTCCACCCTACGATTTGTGGATAAACTCTTTGAGGCAGTAGAGGAAAGCCGAAGCTCCAGGCATTCCAAATCCAACAGTGACCGGAACCGGAAACGAGAACTAAAGGTGATTATTGATTATTGATTGCTTTATCTATTTATTTATTTATTTTTTAATTCCTGTGGTTTTGGTGGCCGTGGAGGCAGCACTGGTACTCTGCCACACTTTCCTCTTCCAGAGAGGTACATCTTGTAATGCTTAAAAGTTCAAGAGAAAAGACTCTTCTCCATGATGAAGTGTGTGAGCCTTTACCTTTCGGTTCTCTTTGCTTTCGGGCGAGGTAGCACCGTGTTCTTGATGGCAGCCGAGGTTGAAGCTTGGGCTTTGAATTTCTTTAATGATCTCCACCAGGTTTGTGCAGCAGAGTAACTTCACAGGGCTCCATCTCTCCCTTCTCCGTGCTGTTGTGTTGGCAGTGCCGTGTTTTCACTGGGGTCAGTGCTCCCAGCACCTTCCCCTTGCTCTTCTTTGCCCCGACGCGCCGCGTTTCGCTCTGCCAGCCGGCGAGTGGGGCTCTGTGCTGGGGGATCTGGTGGGTTTCCATTCTCTTTTTCTATCTGAAATCAACTGAGGGTGATTTTTGACAACGCCTCTCATAGCACAAGGTTAATTCCAGCAGGGATTTAACAGCTCGCTGGTGTTTCTCCCATCTAACTCTGGGATGGGATGGTGGAAGTTTCATGCATCCAAACCTGTTTTCACCTCCTTTCTTTTCTTGAAGACTTTACTCGCCATCTTCTGGAATGGCATTAAAAGGGGCTTCTCTCCATCCTGCTCCCTGCTTACAAAGTAAGTTTCCTTTCACTTTTTATGAGGTTTCCTATTTTCTGTGTTTCTCCGTGACACTTTTAGTCAGCGCTTAACCTCGGTTAGCTAGAACAATCCTTGTCAGGATTTGGATCTCCTCAGGCATGTTGGGAGACAGCTGCCTCCACTCCCTCTTTTCTGGTAGAAACTTGGTTTTTCTCCCACTGTCTGGCTGAGGCTTTAACTGGTGCCAGAAGGGGTTTCCTCCAGGTCTGGGTATGATCACCAGTTAATAAGTGGCGCATTAAAACAGCTCCCATCCTGGACATCAGCAGTGTGACCCAGTTGACTGAACTGGAGAGGTTTTGGGTGTCCCAGCTCCCTGAGAGCAGCGGGAGTTTAACAGGACCTCAGTCTTCTGCAGCTTTCTTGGTGCCAATAAGTGTCTTTTGAGTATTTCCACTTGAATTTGGGTATTGGGCTGGCACGGCTGCGTACTGTGCCGAGCTGCCATGAGGCCGTTAGCGAGGTTTTGGCTGGGCTGGTGGATCCTGGCTGCTCTCCTCCACCCCCTTGTTCTTGACCTCTTGGAGAGATGGGGACATCATCAATCCCATTGCTGCTTGGTGCTTTGTGGTGGCAGCACTGCAGCTGCAGCCTGGTGGGGTGACTCTGGCAGCCCCGTGGCACAGCTGACGCGCGTGGATCCCCCCTTTGCCATCTTCAGTTCAGATGGTGCCCACCTTGGGGCTGTCTTGTCCTCGTGGCTGTGCCCAGTGCTGCAGGACAGGGGGAGGGAGCAGCAGAGGGGTTTGTGCTGGCAGAGCAGGGATGGGGCTGGGTGTGGAGTAGGTGATTCTTCTCCAGTGAAGCGTCTGCTGGGGTGTCTCGCAGACCACAGGTGGTTAACGGTGTTCTCAGCTAACCCAGAAGCAGGGCTGGGAAGCAGCAGAGCAAACCTACCCTCTTCTCTTGGCTCCTGGCGCGGGGACAGGCGTCCCACCTGCCAAATTGTCACCCTCTCCCTCTGGAATTACCTTGCTTGGAGTCCCTCCATCGAGATCTAGTTCTCTCCTGACCCTGCTGTAACACGAGATGCTCTGGTGAGGTCAGATCGTGGCCATACTTAGGGGCTGACCTCCCCCCACACACACCAGTGCAGGTTTTAGAGTGGAATTTGTACTCGCACACTTCGATCTTGCAGCGGATTAATTCGGAACGGTGCTGCCTGGTCACGTTGGCTGTCCTCAGCGCGCTGCCTGGCCCGCCTTCTCTCTCCTTGGTTAACTCTCGTGGGGTAGGTCGTTGCTTGGGAAGTTTCAGGAACTAAAACATAATGGTTTACACACTTTATACTATGGGCAAGTCCTTTCTCTTGAACTTGTAGGTTTTCCAAGAAGTACCTGTGTCTGGATGAGGAAGTGTCCTTGTAGGATACGAACCGTTATAGTGAAGAAGGGATTGCAACTAACGCTTACGACCGGTGTGTATATTTTCTTTTCAAATAACACCTTGACACACACACTACAGTAACACGGTCCCACGGACAGAGCCAGTTTATCATACACAAACCAGGCGCTGAGCAAAGAACCGTGGCCGCAGTCTTAATGAGCTGGGGCGTGCTCGACCAGAGCTCTGGGTGAAGTTCACCTCACCTTCCATTTGGTGACACGTTTTGGTGTGGTCCTTGCTCCGCTGCTCTCTGAGCTGTGCTTCTCCGGAGCGGCTCGGTTGGAGCGCAGAGTCTTCGGATCCGAGCTGGAGTCGGCTGGGTCGGAGCGTGAGGGAATGATGCTGGTGTCCAACCTGCCCTGGGTCTGGGGCTGTGTGCTCCTTATGGGGAGGATCATAGAATTACTGAGTGGTTTGGGTGTGAAGGGACCTCAAAGCTCATCCCATTCCCACCCCCTGCCATGGCAGGGACACCTCCCACCAGCCCAGGTTGCTCCAAGCCCCATCCAACCTGGCCTGGAACCCTGCCAGGGAGGGGGCAGCCACAGCTTCCCTGGGCAACCCGGGCCAGGGTCTCACCACCCTCACAGCCAAAGAATTTCTGCCCAAGATCTCATCTCAGTCTCCCCTCTTCCAGTTTAAAGCCATCACCCCTCATCCCATCACTCCATGCCCTTGTCCAAAGTCCCTCCCCAGCTTTCTTGTAGCCCCCCCAGGCACTGGAAGGTGCTCTAAGGTCTCCCCAGAGCCTTTTCTTCTCCAGGCTGAACACCCCCAACTCCCTCAGCCTGTCTTCATAGGAGAGGTGCTCCAACCCTAGGATGCGCTAGGTCAGCTCAGCTTCACCAAACCCTCTGAAATTGGTGGAAGACGTGGAAACCATTTTAGCTCGGTCAGGTCAGGCTTTTTCCATCACTGAGCGAGACCTTAAATCTCCTCAGTGCCCCAAAACCTTTGACCACCTGAGAGAACGATGGTGGCTTTTACACAGGCACATCCCTGTGATGTCTCCTGTCCTCCAAGCTCTTGCATGGATCATCTTTGATGCTTCTCTGGTGGGGGACCAGGCTTCCTTGTGGGATTACTGGTAGATCAGCCAGCAAATGCCACCCTGGAAACTCTGAACCAGAGCACGGTGCTGACCATAAAGTGCCGGATCCGAGCCGCGTGGTGGTTTCTTGTCTTAAAACACATCGTTCTCCACACAGCTGTGAGGAGAACTGGTTTTAATCACAGTTGTCTCCTTCTCTCCTTTTACATTAGGATGTGTTTGGTGATGACTCTGAGGTATCCAAGGAATCTTCCGGCGTCAAGAAGCGGCGCATACCACGATTTGAGGAGGTTGAGGATGAGCCTGAGGTTATTCCAGGCCCACCGTCGGAGAGCCCCGGGATGCTGACCAAGCTACAGGTGAGTCTTAACTAGGCTGCCTTCCACGAGCTCTGCCCCAGAACAGAGCTGCCTGTGCCTGTGATATCTTGAATCCCAGCGTGGTTTAGTGTTTATCTTAATTCATACCACAAGCTCAGCAAGCAAAAGGCAAGTTGGTTTTGACTGTCCTTTGGTGCAGTCGTCTCTGTCCCCTTCACAAAGGCTCAGGGCCACTTCGAGTGGGGAAAGTATGTTCAAGAAGCCTTCAAGTGGGGACAGTTTGTGTGTTCTCTTCAACAAGCTGGGGTGAATGGTCTTGATGGAGAGTGCCTATGGTGTTGGGTTCCTTCTCTGTAGCTGGAGCTTGTTGTGGGGAGTAGTTTGATGCAATTCTGTTCTTGCTTGTGCACATTTGCAGCTGTAAAAAGGATGCTGAGAACCCCTTCTCGCCTTCCAAGCAAGGGAATTGAAACTCACTGTCCAGTTTGCTTCCACAGATCAAACAGATGATGGAGGCAGCCACCCGGCAGATCGAAGAGAGGAAAAAGCAGTTGAGTTTCATCAGTCCTCCAACACCACAGGTACCTACTGGAAGCAACAGGCAAATCCCATGCTCCCCGTTTCAGCTATGACATGTTGGCTTAGGTGTGCTTGGAACAGGCACATCACAAACCTTCCTTCTCTATCGACAGCCAAAAATATCTTCTTCATCCCAATCGGAACGTCTCCCCATCGGCAACACGATCCAACCCTCCCAGGCAGCGACGTTCATGAACGATGCCATCGAGAAGGCCAGGAAAGCTGCGGAGCTGCAAGCCCGAATCCAAGCTCAACTGGCCTTGAAACCGGGGCTCATCGGCAACGCCAACATGGTGGGGTTGGCCAACCTACACGCCATGGGGATCGCGCCACCGTGAGTACCGGCCGTTTGCTGCCCGGTCCTGACGAGCAGAACGCCAAGTGGCGATGGAGGGGCTCACCAAAGGTTTCTCCAGCACCATCGGTGGCCTTAATGGCTGCTGAAGGAACAAATTGTATATTAAAGAGGTGAAATGGAGGTTACTCCTTCCTTGGAGTAGACTTCCAACTTCTGCACATGAAATTTGAGTCCTTTCTGGTGACATAGATGAGATTTAACATCATGAGGAGGCCTTTCATAAGTTGTAGGCTGGTTTGAAGCTCAGATTTCTTTTGAATTAGCACTGAGCTCGTGTTTTAATGCAGTTTGTCTTGTCTCACCACCAGGAAAGTGGAGCTGAAGGATCAGACAAAGCCTACGCCGCTGATCTTGGATGAGCAAGGCCGAACTGTTGATGCGACTGGTAAAGAGATTGAGTTGACTCACCGCATGCCAACCCTTAAAGCAAACATCAGAGCTGTGAAGAGAGAACAGTTCAAACAACAGCTTAAAGAAAAACCCTCGGAAGATATGGAGTCGAACACTTACTTTGACCCCCGGGTCTCCATAACCCCAGCCCAACGTCAGAAACGCACCTTTAAGTTCCATGAAAAAGGCAAATTTGAGAAAATTGCCCAGAGGTTGCGAACGAAGGTATTTGAGGTCTTGCCATGTTAACTGACAGCACAGAAGTGAGGGTTCTGTTCGGGATGGGAGTTGATTTCTCCTCTCCTGGGATGTGAAGGGAGCTGTGTTGGCTTTGAGTAAGAAACCTGACTGAAAAGTCACCTGAATCTTTTCTGTCAGCATCGTTCTTGTTGGAAACCACCCAAATTAGAACGTGCGTGTGGAAGGATGTGTCTTCATTAGGTGAAAGACAAAATCTGGGGGGTTTGGGTGGGGGTTTTTTTGGACAAAAAGATTGAAAATTTCCAAAGAGAATAGATCATTTTCTGGCTGAGTGTTCTTTCCACAAACGTGATCGCCCCAGAGGTGGAGGTTTTAAAGGCATCTTGGTCAAACACCCCCTAGTTGTGGAGAAGGGGAGAGAAGAGATTTGTTAGACAGCAAAGTCCAGGGATGCATTGCCCAGGGTGACGTTCCTTTGGGATCGTTCCGTGCTCCTGGAAGGCTCAGTAATAAGATCAGATTTTGGGCAGGTTTGTGAGCAAACAGGAAATCAATCAGCAGGTGCATAGGTATTGTGCTATTCCTGAAGGCTGTGCCATTTCAGAGTGACCTTTATCTGCCTTTTTCCTCTCCTCCTTCTCAGGCTCAATTAGAAAAGCTGCAGGCAGAGATCTCACAGGCTGCCAGGAAGACAGGGATCCACACTTCCACCAAGTTGGCTCTTATTACCCCCAAGAAGGAGCTGAAAGAGGGGGAGATCCCGGAGATAGAGTGGTGGGACTCCTACATCATCCCTAATGGCCTTGACTTGTAAGTTTATTTGCTGGGTTTTGATCCTTCTTCCCCAGGAGGGAACTCAGGGGTGACGTGGTGGTCTGTTGGGTCAGTCAGGCCAGATGTATCTGCTTCAGCTGTTCAATTCCACCTCCCTCATCAACAAGATTCAAGTGGGCACTCACTCTGCTCCCAAAGTCTCTCTTGGGGCTGGTGGTAGGCAGCTATGGTGGGTTTTTTTTTTCATGGGAAGGGTTTATTTTCACATTCAAGGGAAGGGAGGAATTCAGGCTGGGAGGTTTGCAATGACACCCAACTCTCTCCTTTTCTAGAAAAGGTGGAACATCTTCAAAGAGAGACGAGTACTTCGGGATCACAAACCTTGTGGAGCACCCAGCACAGCTCAACCCACCAGGTACTGCCCCAGTTTTTGGTTAAATTTGCTGTTAAACAAAATACTCCGAGCGGCTGGTGCTTGCGGGGTGGTGGGGGTCAACCAGCATGGAACCCTCAACTTGTAGCACTGCAGCCCAGTGTCTCCTGTCCCTGTGAGGAGAAGAAATTGTGCAAAGCCTGAAAACTCTATAAAGATAACTGAAATTGTCTCTGCCCTGGTTTTGGACACTTGATATAAAATCTGTAGCAGTTACCAGTAACTTACCTACCTGTTGATGGGGTGCAGACACGAGCTCCTCCAGGTTGGTTTTGACCTTCCTGCCCTGAAGAAGGGGGAGGTAAAATAACCACAGAGCCTTTTCCTGGTGTAAGAGTTGCAGGAGGTATTTTCTGTTGCTTCAAAAGCAGGTTTATGTTTCTCTCCCCTCTTTTCTCCTTCCCAGTGGACAGTGACACACCAGTGACCCTGGGTGTTTATTTAACTAAGAAAGAGCAGAAGAAATTACGACGACAGACTCGGAGAGAAGCTCAGAAGGAGCTGCAAGAGAAGGTCAGGCTGGGCCTGATGCCACCACCAGAGCCCAAAGGTAAATGGTGGCCACGGGCTAACACAGACCATTAGCCATCAAACTACCAGCCCTGGCCAAGTGTGGATGTGGTTGGGAACGCTGCAGGCAGCAAAACCTCCATGGGATTGCATGGATGTGTGTGTTGGTGTGATCCTCTGCCTTCCCATGTGGTTGGTTTAGGAGCCTGCAAGTGTATCTGGAGGCCTCTCACAGCTCCTCTCCCATTTCTCTTGCAGTAAGAATTTCAAACTTGATGCGAGTACTGGGCACGGAAGCTGTTCAGGACCCAACAAAGGTGGAAGCTCACGTTAGAGCGCAGATGGCGAAGAGACAGAAGTAGGTGGCACATTATACCGTATTTTTTTGGTCATTTTTTGGTGAATTTAGTGCTGGTGCTGCATTTGTAAAGAAGAAAATCCCTGAACTGATGGAGCAAAGCTCCTGGGGGGGATCTGGGTCTTTTAATTCAGGCAGAAATCTGGGCAGGAGTTGCAACTGCTTTGGGATCTGTGGATTCTGTGCTTGGGATGCATCTCAATGCTGTAACAGGTACGCTGTTTTGCTTATTGCTTCATCTCTCTTTGCACCCAGAGCTCACGAAGAAGCAAACGCTGCGAGGAAGCTCACAGCAGAACAGCGAAAAGCGAAGAAGATTAAAAAACTGAAAGAAGATGTTTCACAAGGAGTTCATATAGCTGTGTACCGGTGAGTGCTGGGCTGGGGCTTCACCCTCTGGCTCGTCCTAAACCTGACAAATACCCCATAGGAGCACACAGGGCACTGTAGATAGAGAGGAGCAGCCTTCAGTGATCCCACTCGAGGAGGGAGCTCTCATGGCTGGTGATGATAGTCCTGTTTTTCTATCCTTAGGGTCAGAAACTTGAGCAATCCAGCCAAAAAATTCAAAATCGAGGCGAACGCCGGCCAGCTGTACTTAACAGGCGTGGTGGTTTTACACAAAGATGTCAACGTGGTGGTGGTAGAAGGAGGTGAGGACTACCAAAGGGTGGGTTTTTGGTCACGGCGTCGCGTTCAAAAGCTTGCCTCTAGCAAAAAAATCAGTGATTCCTCACAATTTGCACCGTTTTAAGTCATTTTTGCGAGGTGTTGAAGAGCCTCTGTGGCAGCAGGAAATCCTGAGGTGGCTGAGAGCCAAGTGCTGTGCCAAAGGATGAGGGAAGGGCTCGGCCACCCCAGTGCTTCGAGTCCTGGATCAGCCTGGGGAGTGTTTGTTTGGCTTCTGCTTTTTTAGAACCCTCCTAAAAACTGAAAGTTAAAGGATTTTTTTATTATTTTGTCAACATTGAGTCTTAATTCTTCCCCCAGGCCCGAAAGCACAGAAGAAATTCAAACGTCTTATGCTTCATCGAATAAAATGGGACGAGCAAACGTCGAACACAAAGGGAGAGGGTGAGTGTCAAAGTGGGGGCGGTGGGGCTCCCCGCTCTTCCTTTGAGGCTAAAATTGGGCTTTATTGGTTGTTTTTTTGTTGTTGTTTCAGATGATGATGAGTCTGACGAGGAATCTGTTAAGAAAACAAACAAATGCTCTCTGGTTTGGGAGGTGAGTCGTGGGTGCCGTTCAGCGCAGGGGGTGCTTAGACCGGAGGGAAGCAAAGCTTTGAGAGCAGCTGAGGCATTCCTTGAGTAGCAGAACTCAGAGCATCTTCCCCTAATCACATGAAAAAAAAAAAAAGTTTATTCCTGGCTTCCCCCAGCCGCATTTCCCATCGTTTTCCCCCGGAGATGGGTGGGAAAAGGGTCCCTTTTCTCTTCCCCAGGGCACAGCGAAGGACCGCAGCTTCGGCGAAATGAAATTTAAGCAGTGCCCCACGGAGAACATGGCACGGGAGCACTTTAAGAAGCACAGCGCCGAGCACTACTGGGACCTGGCCCTCAGCGAGTCCGTGCTGGAGTCCACAGACTGAGGCGAGGGGGCCGCCATCGCCCCCCTCCCCGCACCACAAACCCCCCCGACGGATCTTGGACAGCCCTTTCCTCCCATTGCTCTCCTCAGCACACCGATTAAAGACATATTTTTTAAAGCAAATCGCCGTTACTCTTATTTTCAGGATAAAGGGGGTGTGAGGGGTGACGGTTTGTGGAAAGAAGCGGGAGGGGGGTGAGTGTCACTGAGGGAACAGTGGGGCGCAAACCGCCCTTGGGGGGCTGACAGTGGCAGGAGCCGCCTCCCCTTCCTTTATTTACACCATAAACTATTTTATTTTAAAAGCCAAAGCCGTTTTCCACCCCCGGGATGGCGCTCAGGCCCAACGCCCCCCTCAGGGCCGGCCGCCATCTTGCACGGCGGAGCGCAGCGCAGGCGCGCTCACAAAGGGGCGGGGCGCACGGCGCAGGCGCGAAGTGGCGGGGCGGGACGGCGCGTGCGCAGCGCGCCGGGTGCGCAGGCGCGAAGGGGCGGGCGGGGGGGGACGCCGCGGCGGGCCGTGTGAGGGAGCCCGTCACAAAATGGCGGCGGGGGGGCGGGCGCTGCGTGCGGGGGGGGCCGGCCGGTAACCGCGCCGCTGCCGCCGCTCCCAGCCGCCGCCCGGGGCAGTGGGATAGGCCTTACAGGCCGCGGCTGAACGATCGTTGTCGGGGCGGCGCCGCCGCCCGCCCCATCTCCTCGGCCCGACGTAGCGCGGCCGCCGCATTCCCCGCCCCGTCGCGGTTGGGCCCTGAGGCGCCGCCGCCCGGGCCCCGCCGGGCCTAGTGCGGAGCGGGGAGCAGCGCCGCCGCCGCCGTCCGTGCGGCCCGGTTGGGCGAGCAGGGCGGGAAGATGGCGGCGGGCGGCGGAGGCGGCGGCCGGGCCTCCTCCTCCTCCTCCTCGGCCGCCGCCTCCTCTTCCTCGGCCGGCGCGCTGGAGGCCTCGCTCGATAGGAAACTGCAGGCGGTGACCAACACGATGGAGTCCATCCAGGGCCTCTCCTCCTGGTGCCTGGAGAACAAGCGGCACCACAGCACCATCGTCTATCACTGGATGAAGTGGCTGCGCCGCTGTGAGTGCGGGGCACCGGCGGGAGGGGGGGGGCACCGGGACCGGGACCGGGGGGACCGACCCTTGCGCTCGGGGAGGTGCTCGCCCACCTCCCCGTAGCCTCGTCCTGCTTTGCTCGGTGCCTGTCGGTGTGTGGAGGCCGGTGGGGGTCTGCAGGGGGTGGGGGAGGAGATGGGGTGCAGCTTCAAGGGAGGGTTTGGAGCTGACATCAGGTTGTTAACTGAAATCGGAGGTTTTCTGGTTAAAAAGCAGTTGGCCCCCGCGCGGGGTTTCTCCTCGGCATCACGCACAGCAAATTGCGTGGCCACTTTCAACCTCCTCAATTCTGCATCCACCTGGTTGGGATTTTCTGCAGCGTTGCTTTCCGAGCTGGGGGGTGACACCCTCAGTGTCCCCTTCCTAGGGACAAAGCAGCCTGTTGCAGGCAGACTGGGTGCCAACTGGGTGCAGACTGGGTGACACTGGGTGCCAACGCTGGGATTTGGTGTGCCCGCTGCACTGACCCCAGCTTGGAAAGTTAATGTTTTCACGAGCCTAACCAGGAGGAGTTTGGAGTTAAAGCAAGGCAGCGTTCCCATCCCAAAGCATCGCTCTGGTTTGTGTTCAAGTTTGGGGCGGTTTGTTTTCTTTATCGAAGCCTTTCTGCAAAGTGCAGGGGGGCTCCCTCTTCCCCCCAGATTCTCATTGATGTGGTGTTGTCCATACACTGTGGGATTAAAGGGTCAGGTAGGAGCCTGAGGGTCCTTCTCTGGTCCTTCACAACCTGCTGGTGAGGAGGAGCTGGCCCTGCTCCATCCTGCCTCGCTGTTGTTGCCCACCTCCCTGACAGCACTTGTCACCAGGGGGGTCCTGTGGGACCATCCCTGCCCCTCTTCTGCCCCCCCAAGCAAACGCCACCTCTCCTGGGGGTGTGCAGGCTCCTGGGGACTCCCAGCTCCCGTTCTGCTCCGTGTTCCCTGCCGGTACCTCAGGGCAGGTCCTTGCTTTGTGCAGCCTTCGTGCCAGCGCGACTCCCCCGTGTTTATCGTCCTGCAGCTCCCCTCCCGCTGGCTCGGGGAGCGGAGGAGGCTCTTCCCTGGACTCCTGCCGCTTCTCCATGCCTGATATTTGTCTTTCAAGTCCTGGCCAAGGTGCCTGAGTTCCCAGAGACGCTGCTTTGATGCTGCCCCTTCCTCCTCCCTTGCCCTCCTCCTCCTCCTTCCCAAGTCATTTAATTGCTCCCACTTGCAGAGCCCTTGACACTCTGTTCCTGCCCTGTGGCTCACGTGTGCTGCCACCTCCTGCCCCCAAGCCCTTGGTACCACCCTGAACTTCTTGGTTTACTTTGGTACGAGTGCTTTTGAGGCTTTCCTTGCACAGCCCTCATGGGGTTCCCCCCTCAACACCCCTCATGTTCATCCAGGTCCTCCTTAAGCATCTTACCTGAGCTATCAGCTAAAACAACCCTTGGCAGCGGTCGTGCTGCTGCTGTGCCCTGGGCCCTGATTATTTGGGTGCTTCCCACTCATGTGGGGTTGCTTTTTCCAAGCAGTCTCATCAAAAATGTCAAGTGTGGGGGGAAAAAAAAATGGGCTTTTTTATTCTTTATCTTCTATAAAACCAATTAAGTAGGTAAAAGAGTGGTGGTATTTAAATACTTTGCTGTTCACATGGACATCTCCCTTCCTGAGCACGAGCTGGTCACGGCTGGGATAGAAAGAGCATCCAGTGACCAGTGGGTGAGTTAGCAGAGGGTTTTAATTAAATCACAGGAATGGGATGATGATCTGATAGCTTATTGAGGCTGATGTTTTGGGGAGAGTTGGCTCCAAATCGTTTTGGGAAGCCAGGCGAGCACAGCAGCGTTCCGGTTGGATTTCCAGCCCTCCGGGCAGAGCAGAGTGCTCCTCACTCAAACAAACCAACCCCCATCCGCCGAGTCAGCACGTTTAGGGTGAAGGGTGTTTCTGGTAATGAGTCCTTGGGATTGTGTTTGTTCTGGGATGTGGGAGTTGAGGCTCCTTGGCATGGCAGGAGGATGAAAACTACCTTCAGCAAAGGAAAATAGACAAGGAGCGGAGTTGGAGGTGACAAGGTGGCGCGGTGCCTGGCTTGGGTCTCACCAGTGGCAGAGGGGACTGGGGCTGGCTGTCCCCTTGGCCTGCCACGCTGTTCCTGCCCCAGGTTTGGAGCTGGATGATGCTTTGTGCTCTGTAGTGACACTCAGCGAGTGCCAGCAATGAGCCAGAAGAATCAGTGCCACTTGTAGGGACTCGTTGAGGCTCTTGACAGCATCAACCCGCTGAGGATCTGGCAATCAAACCACACTCAGCCTTTGCCTGGATCCTCAGCTTTGCCTTCCTGCAGAGGCTTCCTTCATTTTGAGCAAACAACTCCCTAAATTATCCCATAATAGCGGTCGGGCAGTGTGGGGCTGGCGTCAGCTTTTGACACGAGGGCGCCGTGTGCCGGGGCTTCTGCACATGGTGGGTGCTGGACCCAGCTCTGCTTGGTGGCAATTCCTCATCCAGGAGTGAGTCCCTCCTGGGAGAGCTGTGCATGGAGAGGAGTCCTGGAAAGCACCAGTGAGTGGTTTCATCCCAGCTCCCCTTCCCCGAGCAGCCGTGTCGCTCACGAGCGGGGATTCTCTGCCTTATATTAAAGCTTTGGAATAATTCAGCGTGCTAAAAAACCCACTGACCCCCTCCCTGTTTCTCTGGCTACGGTCCTGTTTTGATGGGCTCCTTGCCAGAGAGCCAACGGTGGCCACTGACCTTCTCCTCATCGGAGAGGAACGGTGGAGAAGAGGGAGGTGGAGTCGCCGCGGTGGTTTTTCCGCGACGGGTCACGAACGCTGGAGCGGTGTCAGTCAGGGTGAGCTCCCACCAAGGGCTCTGGAGCTGGGATGATGGGAAGAGCTTCCTGATGGGGAAACCTGGAGAGCCTCAAGGGCTTTGTAGATAAAAAACTCTGATTACTCATGTGAGGTACAGCCAGAGGGAAGGTGGGAGCCTGATGGGGCTCATGACCACGTGAAACAAACCCATCTATTGTCACCGTTCCTATATTTAAATCCTTGTATTGTGTCATTAAATTAAGTGAAGCAGCTAATTAGCATGTGTCTGAGCTTAGTGCACCGTGAGGAAGGTGAGAGGAGCGTTGTTTTGGGGTGGGAGGTGTGAGGGTGAAGGTCAGTGAAGCTCAGCTGGGATGGAGAGGTGTTTTTGGAGAAAGATGGGGATCCTGGGGCCTTTGCCTGCTGCACAAAAGCTGGCGTCGTGTCGCCATCCAGGAACATCCAGGCAGTGCTTAATTAATTAATTAATAGGAGGCATTTAAAGGGACATAGAGGTCTCTCCCTGTAAGCTGCAGCCATAGGTGTGTGCTTGGTAAAACCTCCCTGCTAAAAGCTGCCAATCTCAGAGACCATTCTGAGCCATTACAGCTTAAAAAAAAGGAAGTTTTGTACATTATGATTCGTAGAAAAGATGAATAAGTGGTCTCTAAATCATTGAAGAGGAGGCAGTAGCTGATTGGGGTGAAGCTGGAGCATCAGAACCAGACCAGCCACGTGCTGTAGGTTGTTCCCCTGGGGAAGTTTGTGCCATTCTGTGTTTGGCCTCATTCTGACCATTGACTTTCGCCCCGTTGATGGAAATGCTGAAACCCTCCCCAAAAACCAGACACTTCAACGTTATCAACATACAGCTGAAGTGAGAACTTCTGCTTGATGGCAAATCCTGACTTTTCTTGTTGTTTTCAGCTGCCTTTCCTCATCGCCTGAACCTCTTTTACTTGGCCAACGACGTCATACAGAACTGCAAGAGAAAAAACGCCATCGTCTTTCGGGATACCTTTGCAGAAGTGCTTCCTGAAGCTGCTTCCTTAGTGAAGTAAGTCTCAAAATGTGTGTTCTTACTGCTCTGAAACCTGCTAGTTTTACCCCAAAAAAAGAGCCCTGATCTCTTATGGTATGGAAGTGTGTGTGTGTACTTAGCTCCCAGCGTGGGGATTTGCTGCCTTGGTCTCACTGGGACCCCTTTGCAGTAGAACTAAAGTCATCACCTGGACTGAGAACTTCCCAGTCTGAAGGGTCTTTTGTTAAAGTTTTGATTTAAACACATCATTATTTACATTATTGTCCATTGTAGAATCCCAGCTGAGAGGGGAAAGAATACCCACTGTCTTCTTTTTCAGGGATCCATCCGTTTCCAAATCGATTGAAAGAATCTTCAAAATCTGGGAGGACAGAAACGTGTACCCTGAGGAAACCATTTTGGCACTAAAAGAAGCTCTGAGTAAGTTACTCACCCTTTGCATGTCTTAACCATACAATCTAATGTGAGGTTAAAGAAACCATCTAGAAATCACTGAGGAAGATGAGTTTATTGTGTGCATCCCTCCTTTCTGCATTTGCACCCAGCTCAGGCTTTAAAGCAGCGAGGTGGAGTAGGTGAGCAGCCCTCAATTCACCTGATTTACCCCTTTTTGTACCTTTCTAAAGGCAGCTCTGAGTCCTTTCATGTACTCTGGAATCATTCCAGCTGAGATTAAACAGAACCTGAAGGTAAAGTGGTCCTACGAGCCCTCAACGTGATTCCCTGGCTCTGCTTTTGAGTCTCTTGTAGCAATAAGTTGTTTTCATTAATAATGGTGTAGGAAAGAGGCTGGAAGCAAAGCTGGAGGGCAAAGTGTCCTTGAGTACTTAGGAAAGAACTCTGCCTAAAAGCTAAACAACTGTTAACTGGAAACACACGTAGTTAAAACCAGAAATGAGCCAATACTCAAATACTTGAAGGAAATTCCTCCACATTTCTGCTTTTCTCAGTTATATCATTAAAGGTGCTTCAGGAAAGTCTCAGGTGTGGTTCTATTTTTAAAAGCTGTGTGGTTTGTTATTTTTTGTTTACTCTCATCATCACTGTGAGTTTTGAACTGTTTTAGGCTAGGGGCAAACAGAAACTTGATTTAAAAATGAAAGACCATCCCCCAGGTTGCTGTATTCCTGAGGAAACTCAGGTTCTCTTGGGCATCCAGCAGCTCATCTAAGGAAAGTTGGTCTAGGGATTTTAAACCAAATTTCTGTTCACTCCATGGCACCAAAACCCCAGAATTTTAAAGGAATCCCATAATGCCAGACTGCAAAAAAAAAAAAAAAAATGAAATGTTTTCCAGGTACCACTTTCAAAACTCAGAAGCAGCTGAAAGAAACTCTGAACAAACAACCGAATAAGCCGTGGAAGAAATCCCAAAGTAAGGAAACTCTCTCCACTCATCTAGAAATTCTTGAGGAGCCAAAGAAAGGCTCACCCAACCCAGGCAAAGTACCTGGAGTAAAACAGGAGCAAGCATGCATCTTCCAGGCTTGTGAAGCTCCTTACAGACTAATATTATTGCTAGAAAAACACTTTTTAAAGGAATGAAATAAGAAAAAAATAAATCTTGATGAGAGCAGAGGTTATGAAGAGTAGAGGAAAGAGGTGGTGGAACCTCTTGGCAACCGGTGTCAGAGTATTTGGAGATGGAGAGAAGACAGAGAGGACTTTGGCAGCAGGAGGTGGACACCACCTTCGTGCTCAGGAACCCCTCTTCAACAGCAAACTAGGTGCCAGGAGGAAAGAAAACTGGAAGCTGGCAGTGCAGATAAGTAACTTTTCCATCCAACAGTACCAGGAATGCAGGAAATGCATTTATAATCCATTTTATTAACATCACTCTATGCTAAAGCCTTGAATGAGGTGGTGGAACGTTAGGTGTAAGATGTGGTGTGCTCCTGCCTGTACAAAAGAGTTTGAAATCATTTATTTCTTCACTTAACATCACCAGCTGCTTTCCCAAACAAAAACCCTGGATGAAGGGTCCTTCTTATCAGATGTCCCTCCTATTTTGTCCAGAAATGAATTGATTTAGTGTCTCTTTTCCAGTGAGATTCATTCCCCAAGCTCTTAATGAGATGTCAGAACAGAGGTGTGAGAGTTTTACAGGTTGAGAGCATGCTCAGGCTTAGGAAATTCCAAAGGGAGACCTCACCCAAAGGAAACACCAGGCTTCATGTGTCAGCTCGGAGCCTGGCACTTAGGAATTAATATTACCCTCCTTATAATAAGATTATAAGCTCATATAATATTATAAACCCATTTAGCTAACAGAAAGCCGGAGCGTTGAGGGATGTCTGGAGAGGAAAATGTAGTGAGTAACAACAGCAAGTTAAAATAATTAAATATCCTTTCTTAAAACTGCTTTTTGTGACTTAATTTCAGCTGGGGTGTAGTTTCTTGGTTTCTTTATACATTTTTCTTTATTTCCAGCAGCATCCACCAACCCAAAAGCTGCTTTGAAGTCCAAGATTGTTGCTGAATTCAGAGTAAGTCTGCAAGGGGAAATGCTCTGGGCTAACCTCTGTGGGGTTTGTGCGGCTCACGCCCACCAGCAGCCTGCAGGAAGCTCGAGCAGTCGGTGTCTGTTGGTTCCTTGGTGTGTGATGCCTGCTAGAAGTCCAGTTGTGAGGGTTTTGAAGGCCCTCTTGTGTGCTGTTAGGCACGACAAGGCAGCTGAGATGGATTTGGAGCGGTGCGGATGCTCCCAGGGGAAGTTTTTCTTCCGCTCCCCTGGTTTTCACTTGGGATAAGCTCACACATGAGAGCAGTTTGCCTTCTCAGGAGCTGTGTGAAACCCATGGGTCCTGTGCTTCGAGGGGCTGACTGTTACAGACTGAGGTGTGTTGTCAGGTTGAAAGACCTGTCCTTACTTTAACCATCACAGACAGGAGCCTTCTAGAGCTACAGCCCCTGCCTGAGTCTGCACCCGCTGGGCAGTCTGACTTGAGGTTAAAAATCCAGAGGTTCATGGACTTGGTTTCTGCTTTCACTCTTGTTGGGTAACAGACTCAAACAGGAGCGTGGGCCCCTCACTCCAAGAAAGACACTGAGGTGCTGGGGTGTATCCAGAGAAGGGCAGTGGGGCTGGGGAAGGGTCTGGAGCACAAGTGTGATGGGGAGCGACTGGGGAAACTGGGGGGGTTCAGTCTGGAGAGGAGGAGGCTGAGGGGAGACCTCATTGCTCTCTGCAACTCCCTGAAAGGAGGGTAACCAGTGATGGGACGAGGGGTGATGGCCTCAAGTTGCCCCAGGGCAGGGTTAGATTGGGTACTGGGAACCATTCCTTCCCCCAAAGGGTTCCCAGCACTGGGCAGTGGTGGAGTCCCCATCCCTGGAGGGATTTCAGAGCCGTGGAGATGTGGTGCTGAGGGCCGTGGGGCAGTGGGGACCTGGCAGTGCTGGGGTAATGGTTGGACTGGGGGAGCTGTTGGTGGTGGCTGAGGCGGGTCTGTGCTGTCGGCTCTGCGGAATGTGATGAGGATGCTTTTCTTTGATTTGTGGTGGTTTTTTTTTCCCCCCCCCAGCCACAGTCTCTCATTGATGAGTTGCTGTTGTACAAACGCTCGGAAGACCAGATAGAACTGAAAGAGAAGCAGCTCTCCACTATGAGAGTGGATGTGTGCAGCACTGAAACCCTTAAATGCTTAAAAGGTAAAGACAGCACTGGGTACCAAACCCAACCTCATTGAAGGAGACACAGCTACCTAAATCCTAACAGTTGTTGGAGCTTCTTGGTTCTGTTGAGCCTTAAACCAAGTTAAAAAACACCAAGCAGGAGCCAAAAACCTTCGTTAATTTGAACCTGTGTGTCAAAACCCACAGGTACAGAGCTCAAAACAAAGCAGAAGCGACGAAGGTGTGTTGTGTACTACTCAAAACATGCCTTGTTTCTCAGAACCCCTTAAAGAATTTCAGATTTCAGTTAGTTAAAGCATCCATCAACGACTCCAGTTTGAGAATCCCAACTGTGAGTCCAATAGCAACCAGCACATGCTCGGGGTGAATTAATTCAGTTACATTGAGCCTTATTAACAGGGAATTTGACTGTAAAACTTGAGGTGTGCTTGGTAATTAGTGACTGTGGGCTGTGAAAGCAGTGTCCATTCTCTGAACTGCCTGGTTGCTGCCACACTGGTGGCTGATTCACGTGGTGTTTATCTCCCTGCAGACAAAACAGGAGGCAAGAAGTTCTCCAAGGAGTTTGAAGAAGCCAGTTCAAAGCTGGAAGAGTTTGTAAATGGCTTAGACAAGCAAGTGAAAAATGGCCCCTCTCTCACTGAAGCCCTGGAGAACGCTGGGATATTCTATGAAGCGCAGTATAAGGAAGTCAAGGTGGTAGCAAATGTAAGTGTGCTTCTCCTCGAGCCTCCTCGGGCGGATTGAGTGTTTGCCAGGGGCTGGGAAATGCTTTGTCTCTGTTCACAGTGAAGTTTGGGGTGATCGTGGTATGAATGAATCCTAGAATCATGGAGTGGTTTGAGTGGGAAGGGACCTCAAAGCTCATCCCATCCCAACCCCTCTGCCATGGCAGGGACACCTCCCACTGGGCCAGGTTGCTCTAAGCCCCATCCAACCTGGGCTGGGATGGAGCATCCACAGCTTCCCTGGGCAACCTGTGTCAGTGCTCCCCACCCTCAGGGAAAGAACTTCTTCCTTAGATCCAGGCTAAACCCACCCTCTCCCAGCTTCCACCCATCACCCCATCACTCCATGCCCTTGTCCAAAGTCCCTCCCCAGCCTTCCTGTACCCCCCTAAGGTCTCCCTGGAGCTTTCTCCAGGCTGAACAAGCCCAACTCTCTCAGCCTGGTTTCAAAAGAGAGCAGAGTTGAGGTGTTGGGTGAGAAAAGGAGATGCTACAAAAATCCATGGGTCAGCAGCTTGCTTCTTGGCTGTCGCTGGGATTTTGCAGCCCCTCTGCATTTTTAAACTGGGGCAAAGTTAAGAGTTGGTCTAAAAAAAAAAAATCCTAAATTCTGGAAACAGCATTAGTTGGGATCAGTGTGACTCAGCCCAACGTCCTTTCTTTCTTAGGCTTATAAAACATTTGCTAATCGAGTGAGCAATCTCAAGAAAAAGCTGGACCAGTTGAAAGCAACGCTTCCTGATCCAGAGGAGTCTCCAGTCCCTTCTCCCAGTATGGACGCCCCGTCCCCAACGGGCTCCGAGTCCCCTTTTCAGGGCATGGGGGAGGAGGAGAACTCCCGGTCTCCCGTAGCCGGAAGCCGGAAGATGGGATCCCCGGAACCTGTGACGGATAATCGGGATGTGGAGGACATGGAGCTGTCTGACGTGGAGGACGACACGTCGAAAATCATCGGTACGTCCCGCGGGGTTCGTTGTCGTGGCGGGGGTGCAGATCTGTTGCTGTGGGAATCAGACCTCACCGTGAGGACCCACTGAAAATCCTCAACCCTGAGTAATTTTTGGGGATGGAATGACAATTCTGGTCTTGTTCTCCCTCTCCCTGATACAGTGGAAGAGAGGAAGGAGAAGCAGGCTGCTCCAACTCCAGCACCCACCAAGAGCGAGAGCATCCCCAAAGTGATGCCCTCTGCCACCACAGCAGGCACGACTTCGGTGACAGTGACAACACCAGCCCAGCCTCCTCCCACCCCTCCTGCTCCCAAGGCTGCGAGCGCAGCGCCCGTCCCTCCCTCGCCGGCGCTCTCTTTACCCAACCTGGCCAACGTGGACCTGGCCAAGATCAGCTCCATTCTTAGCAGTTTAACCTCTGTCATGAAGAACACAGGTGAGTGCTGAAACGGAGCCAACGCTGGAGTTTTGTAATCTATATATAAAGCTTTAATTGTCTCCAAATAAACACGTGGATGAGTTACTACTACAAGGTTGTGGCTCTGTCTCTCCGACACACGGCTGTCGGCTTCTGGTTAACGAAGGAACGTACGTGAGCGGTGTGTGCTTCCATCCTAGGTGTCAGTCCCGCCTCGAGACCCTCCCCTGGAACCCCCACGAGCCCAACAGCCCTTACCAGCGGCCTGAAGCCTCCTACCTTGGGGACTCCTTCTGCTCCTTCGAATCCCTTAGCAAATATTCTCTCCAAAGTCGAAATAACTCCTGAAAGTATTTTGTCTGCTCTCTCCAAAACCCAGACTCAGACTACACCAGCACTGCAAGGTACTGGAGGGGTTTGGAGGGGATGGCTGGGTGTTTGGTGGCTGTGGCTGGGCTGAAACATGCCACTGGGCTTCTCCTCAAGGGAAAAAAAAGGGAGAAAAGCCTTTTGGGAAGGGCACTGAGTGGGACAGGAGAGTGAGAGCGCTCTTTTTTTAAAGCAGAAACCCCCCCAGAGCTGCTGCTCCTGCTTCCACACCTCCCCTGGCTCAGCACCACCATGTGTTTTACCCCTGGCTACAAAACCAGGGGGAGTTACTGGTCTCTGACCCAAATACCTGACCACAGCCACCTTTTCCCTCCAGGTTTATCCTCCTTACTTCAGAGCGTGGCTGGAAATACCGTTCAGTCGAGCGAAACTGCCTCGCAGAGCACTTCGGCGTCGCCGGCCAGCACCGTGGTTCCTTGCGGGAAGGGGAGGAATATTCCTTCCAACACCCAGCCCTTTATGTCCAAAAGCTTTGGTTATTCTCCAAACTCATCTACAGCTGAGGTTTCCTCCACTTCAGTCAACAAAGCTCCCATTGGACATACCCCAGGGCTCTCAAGCACCAGTTTTAAGCCGCCAACTAATTCCCTGGGATTTTCCAGCTCCCACCCTCCCAGTCCTTCGTCCCTTTTGCCAACAGAAACCACGCTGGGTCAATCCTCGGAAATTTCAAAAGCGAAGCTGGAATCGGAACCCCCTTCTCCCAGCTTGGAGATGAAAATCCACAATTTCTTGAAGGGCAATCCCGGTTTTAGCGGCCTGAACTTAAATATTCCCATTCTCAGCAGTTTAGGGTCCAGCATCGCGACGGAAAGTCACGCATCTGACTTCCAGCGTGGTCCCACCAGCACTTCCATGGACAACGTGGACGGCACGCCGGTGCGCGACGAGCGGAGCGGGACGCCGACCCAAGACGAGATGATGGATAAACCCACGTCCAGCAACGTCGACACCATCTCCTTGCTCTCCAAAATCATGAGCCCTGGTTCTTCGACTCCCAGCAGCACCAGGTCCCCTCTACAGAGCAGGGATGATGGATACCCCCAAGAGCTCCCCAACTCCGTGCACGCCTACCGGCCCTTCGGCCTCGGCAGAGAGTCCCCGGCCGGGTTGTACAAGCAGCCTGCAGACAGCATGGAGATTCCCTCCTCTTTAATGGACTCCTCCCAGGAGAAGTTTTACCCAGACACCTCTTTTCAAGAAGACGAAGATTACCGTGACTTCGATTACTCCGGGCCGCCACCGTCGGCGATGTTAAACCTGGAGAAGAAACCTGCAAAATCTATCCTGAAATCGAGTAAACTCTCTGAAGCTTCAGAGTACCAACAGGTCCTGTGTGGCTACGGTCAGAGATCGCAGGAATTTGGCATCAAGTCCTTCCCTCAACCCATGAGGTCTATTCTGGAGCAGAGCGAGAGCTGCGACCCGTTGGCGGCGTCTCCGGGGATGTACGGGAGCTACGGCCTCCGGGGGAAGGATTCCACCTCGGATGGTTCCCCTTCTCCCAGTAAGAACGACGTGTTTTTCACCCCGGATTCCAATCACAACAATTTACCCAAAGCTGTGGTGCACGCCGGCCTTTCGCAGAAGCAATACCCGGACTCACCCCACTCCATCCCTCACCGTTCCCTTTTCTCTTCTCCAAACCCCCTGTCCAGCCCCGTGGGTAGAGCGACCCCGGCGAGCGCCGAGAAACCTTTGGGTTCTTCCATTTCCACCACGTCGACCATGGAGTTCAAAAACATGCTCAAAAACGCATCCCGAAAACCCTCCGAGGAGAAACATTTTGGTCAGATAACCAAAAGCAGTTCTGGTGAAGGGGTGAGCATGGCTGGAGGGGCACCCAAAGGGGAACCACAACCAGAGGAGCACTACCGCATCGAGACCAGGGTGTCCTCGTCCTGCTTGGATTTACCCGACAGCACGGAGGAGAAAGGGGCTCCCATCGAGACGTTGGGGTACCACAACGCCTCCAGCAGCAGGGGGATGTCGGGAGAACCCATCCAAACCGTGGAATCCATCCGAGTTTTGGGGAAAGGGAACAGAGGCCACGGGCGAGACGCGAGCCGAGTGGCCACGGGGTGGTTCGAGATGAGCGGCGGCGGCAGCGGCGCCTTCGATAACGGCCCCTCGGGTACCTCGGAGCTGCCCGGTATGGGGGGGTTCCCGACACCCTACAAAGAGCACGTCCCCCCTTTCCAAGAGAGCGTCAACAACTTCCGAACGAATAACTTCAACCCCGCCTTCGAGCACCACATGCCGCCGCCGCCCCTCGCGCCGCCTCCCCTGGAGCACGGGACTCCCTTCCAACGGGAACCGGTGGGTGCCCCCTCCGGACCCCCTGCTGCCCCCCCTAAGGACCACGGCAGCCTTTTCCCGAGGGATCACTCCGTCCCTCCCCGCATGCCGGCCGTGGATCACGCCAACCCTTTCTCCAAGGAAACCTCCGCTCCTCTCTCCTTACCCCACGGCGTCCCCCCGCCTCCCACCGTCGAACACGCCGGCGTCCCCTTCCCCACCCAACCACCCCCCCCAGTCCCTGGGGACCACACCGGCGTCCCCTTCCCCACCCAACCGCCGCCGCCGACCGCTGACCACGCCGGCGTCCCCTTCCCCGCGCCCCCGCCGCCGCCGCCCGCCATGGAGCACGGTACGATCCACCAAGGGACGATGAAGGAGCATTTCTCGGTGCACCCCACCCCCAGGGAGACCACCCCCCAACCCCAACAGCGGGACCACGCCGCGGCCCCCCTCTCCCGGCCCCGCGAAACCGTGGGGCTCACCCCTCTTTCTAGAGAGCAACTGGGGGCTCCCCGTGGTCTGGGTGGGCCCCCCCCGGCTCACCGGGATGCGGGCAATCACGGGGGGGTGCTGGTGAGGACCCCCCGCCCTGACTTCAGACCACGAGAGCCCTTTGTGAGCAGAGACCCCTTCCATAGCCTGAAACGGCCCCGGCCGCCCTTTGGCAGGGGGGCCCCTTTTTTTGCCCCCAAACGTCCTTTTTTCCCCCCCAGGTACTGAAGCCCATTTCATTTTTCCATATTTTTATTGGGTTTTTTCCCCTTCCCCCCCCTCATTTTTTCCCCCCTCCCCCAGAGCCTCAAAACCACCTCCTAAATTAAAATCTCTATTATTTTGCAGTTCTTTATTCCCCACCCTCACCCCCCCCCTGAAGTTGGAAACTAAGAGAAAAAAAAAATGTTTTAATGAAAAAAAAACTAATTGCTGTTGAAATAAAAACTTGCAGTAGTAGGTTAAAAAAAGTTTGAAAAAAAAAAGACAAAAATGGAAAAAAAAAAAACCCTAAAAATCCCTGAGGGGGGGGGGGGGTGTTGGGGGGGGTGGTTTTTAACCCATCGCCTCCCAGTGGGGGGGGGAAGCAAAGGGGCTGAGGGGTGGCAAAGACCCCCCCAGCCCCCCCTCTGTGCCTTTCTCTGGCAAAAAAACACCAAAAAAGGTTAAAAATGGGTAAAAAAAGGCAAAAAACCCCACCAACCTCCCATCATGTTCCCCCATTTGCCCCCCAGGAGCGTGGAGGGGCCCCCCCCAGTTGTTTCCCCCACCCCCCCCCTCCAGCTCACCCCTCATCCATCAGTTGGGGATTTATTTTTGGGTTTATTTTGAGCTTTTTTTGGTTATTTGGGTTCCCACCCCCCCCGGGATCACTGTTGACTTTCTATGTGTGTGTATATATAATAATCACTTTTTAATTCCATCTCCTGGATCAATTCATGATTGGGGGGGGGTTCAGGGTGCTGCCCCCCCCCCCCCCCCCTCACTCCCCACCCCTCCCCCCCCAGGGCCGCACCAGTGGCTTTTATATGAAGTTGAAATTTTACTTGATTTATTTTATTTTGGGGTTTTTTTGTTGGTTTTTTTTTTTTTTAGTTGCTAGAATCCATCATATCTGTTTGATAAAGGTGTAGGGTTCAATATCGACATAAAAATTACCAAAAAAAAGAAGATGATGGCGAATCCTTTCTTTTTTTAGGGGGGGGGGGGTCGGGGAGGGGGGGGGGTGTCGGTGACGTCAGAGCTGAGGGGATCCCCCTTAGCCCCCCCCTCCTCATTCCCCTCTCCCTAAGTGGTGACTGAGCCCCCCCCGGATAATTGGGGGGACCCTGCAAGGCCTCAGCGCGGGGGAGCGGGGTGGGAGCGAGGCGTCAGGCCACGCCCCTGGGCGGGGCTTGCCCCCTTAAACCCCGCCCATTGGCGGGAGCCCAGCGCCAGGCCACGCCCCCGGTACGCTAGGCCACGCCCCTGGGCGGGGATTCGTCCCCTTTAGCCCCGCCCCTAGGCTCCGCTTCCGGGTGGGCCCCCAGCCTGAGGCCACGCCCCTGGGCGGGGATTAACCCCCTTCCGTCCCTCTCATTGGACGGTTCCTCAGTGCCTGGCCCCGCCCCTAGGCGGGGACGGCGGTACTTAGCTCCGCCCCCCGCTCGCACCCCGACTTCCGGCCGCCGGCGGAAGGGGCGGAGCCTTCCGCCATGCCGTGCGCCCGCACCGGGGGGCGGCTGCTCTTCGCGGGAGCCCCGCGGCGACACCGGGTGCGCTCGGGTCCCCTCCACACTCCCCAAACCTCCCCCGGGACCCTGGGGTCCCCCCCTTTCCCCTCTCCCCGGCCGCTCCCCTCTGCCGGACTCCCCCACGCTGACCCCACGCTGACCCCACGCTGACCCCACGCTGACCCCACGCTGACCCCACGCTGACCCTTGACCCCCGTCCCCAGGTCTCCGGCCCGGATCCGCACCTCTCCGAGCGCCTCCGCCTCTTCCAGCAGCTGCGGGCGGCGCAGGAGCCCCGGGATGGAACCGGGGGGAGCCGCCTCGCCCCGGGGACCCCCATCCGCATCGCCCTGCCCGGGGGGAGCCGCCTGCCCGGCCGGGCCCTGCAGACCACCCCCTTCCAGGTGGCCGCGCAGTTGGGGTACGCACAGGCCCCGGCCCTGCCCGCCCAACTCAGGGTCCCCACAGGGTCCCCACAATGCCCCTAGCATCCCTGTGGGGTCCCCATAGTGTCCCCAGTGTCTCTAGAGTGCCGTTATGGTCCTCACAGGGTTCCCTAGGTCCCCAGAGTGTCCCCAGGGTCCCCAGAGTGTCCCTGTGGTCCCCATAATGTCCCCATGGGGTCCCCATAGTGTCCCTATGGTCCCCATGGGGTTCCCTAGGTCCCCAAAATGTCCCCATGGGGTCCTCAGAGTATCCCCAGAGTGTCCCTGTGGTCCCCATAATGTCCCCATGGGGTCCCCATAGTGTCTCTGTGGTCCCCACGGGGTTCCCTAGGTCCCCAAAGTGTCCCCACGGGGTACCCAGAGTGTCCCCAGCATCCTCAGAGTGTCCCTGTTGGTCCCCCATGATGTTCCCACAGGGTCCCCAGCATCCCCACAGGATCCCTGGTGTCCCCACAGCGTCCCTATGGTCCCTACAGGGTCCCCACAGGATCCCCATGGTGTCCTCATTGTTCCCAGGGCCCCCACGGTGTCCCCACAGCCCCCCAGTGGGGTCTCCAATGTCCCCACAGTGTCCCCACAGTACCTCCCATTGTCCCCACAGGGGGGACCTGGCGGAGGGGGCCCTGGTGGCCCGGGTGAACGGGACCCTCCAGGACCTCGACCGACCCCTGGAGGGTGACACCGACCTGGAGCTCCTCGACTTCTCCACGCCAGAGGGACGGGAGGTGAGTCCTGGGGGGCACTGGGGGGGGACACCAGGGCCTGTGTGTGTGTGTGTCCCCCTCACAGCACCCCTGTCTCCCCCGTGTCCCCCCCAGGCGTTCTGGCTGTCCGGTGCCTGTGTCCTGGGGGCGGTGGCAGAGCAGTTTTACGGTGCCACCTTCTGTAGCGCCCGGGCCACCGAGGATGGCTTCTTCTGCGACCTCCACATGGGGGACAGGTAGGAGGGGGGGACACCCAGGGGGTCCCCCATGAGGCGTGGTGTCCCCAGCCTGTCCCCACGCCCGCAGGACGGTGCAGCGTGACGAGCTGCCAGCGCTGGAGGACGCTTGCGTGGCTTTCACGCGCGCCGGGCACAGCTTTGAGCGCCTCGAGGCCACCCGCCAGCAGCTGGCACGGCTCTTCCAGGTGAGACCCGCCACATGTCCCCTCCCCAGCGTGTCACCTCCATGGTGTGTCCCCTCCCCAGCCAAGGGTGGGGTAAAGGAGCCCAGCTTGGGGACATTGGGACCCTCCTGGTTGGGGTTATGGACTGGGGTGATGCTAACGGGGACCAGTGTCACCCCCCCCTCAGTGTCACCCTCCCCAGTGTCACCCATCCCACTGTGACCTGCCTCAGTGTCCCCCCAGCACATTGTCAACACCCCCTTGGTGTCACCCCTCCTCAGTGTCCCCCCATCACCACGGTGTCACTCCTCCTCAGTGTCCCCCATCACCACAGTGTCACCCTCCTGCAGTGTCACCCTCCTCAGTGTCACCTCCCTCAGTGTCACCCATCCCACTGTGACCTGCCTCAGTGTCCCCCCAGCACACTATCAACCCCCCCCTTGGTGTCACCCCTCCTTGGTGTCCCCCACCCCCCCCACGGTGTCACCCCCCGCTCAGTGTCACACCTCTTCCATGTCACTGTCCCCCCACCACCACAGTGTCCCCCTCACTCACTGTCACCGCCACTTGATGTCACCTCTGCCATTTTCAACCCCCATTGGTGTCCCCCCCCCACCTCAGTGTCACCCATGCCACCGTCTCCCACCTTGTCCCCTCCCAGCACAACAGCTTCCAGCTGCAGCAGCTCGAGGAGGTGACGTCCCCTACGGCCACCGTCTATAGGTGAGCAGGGGGGGGGGCTCTGGGGAGGGGGGTGTGGGGTCCCCACATCTGTCCCCACGTCCTTCTGCATGTCCCTGCAGGTGTGGCTCCCTCCTCCACCTGTGTCACGGTCCCCTCCTGCGTCACACGGGGCTCATCGCCGCCCTCCGCGTCCTCACGGTGGGTTCAGTTATGGGGCCGAGCGAGGGGGTGATGGGGGAGGGGCACATACTGACCCCCCCTCTGTCCCCACACAGAGCTCAGCCGCGTTTTGGGGGACCCCTGGGGACGTCCCCTCCCTGCAGCGTGTCACCGCCGTCGCCTTCCCCAGCGCTGGGGACTTGGCCGAGTGGCAGCAGGCGCAGGACGAGGCCGCGCTGCGGGATCATCGCCGCATCGGCCGGGTGAGCCCCACGTTTTGGGGGGGTTGAGGTAGGATTTGGGGGGGTCACCAGGGACCCCCCCCCCCAAGTGACACTGCCACCCCCTCCCCGCAGGACCAGGAGCTTTTCTTCTTCCACAAGCTCAGCCCCGGCAGCTGCTTCTTCCTCCCCCGCGGTGCCCACGTCTACAACACTCTCATCGACTTCATTAGGGTACAGCCCCCCCAGGGCCCCCCCATGGCACCCCCATAACCCCCCATGGTCCCCCATAGCCCTCTGTAGCCCCCCAGAGCCCCCCAGAGCCCCCCAGGGCCCCCGTATCCCCCCATGGCCCCCCATAGCCCCTCACAGCCCCAGGGATGTCACTGTCACTGCCAGCGGGGGGGGGGGGGGAGAAATGGGAGTCTGCTTTTGCCCCCTCCCCGCTGTGCTCCCCCTGCACCCCATCCCCACGGCACCCCAGACCATCCTGCACCCCAAATCTGCTGTGCCCCCCTGCACCCCATTCCCACTGCTCCCCCAACCCTCCTGCCCCCCAAATCTGCTGTGCCCCCCCCTGCACCCCATCCCCATGGCACCCCAGACCATCCTGCACCCCAAATCTGCTGTGCCCCCCCCGCACCCCCGCCCACAGCACCCCAGACCCCCTTACCCCTGCACCCTGAACCTCCTGCACCCCAAATCTGCTGTGCTTCCCCCTGCACCCCATCCCCATGGCACCCCAACCCTCCTGCCCCCCAAATCTGTTGTGCCCCCCCCTGCACCCCATCCCCACAGCACCCCAGGCCCTCCTGCCCCCCAAATCTGTTGTGCCCCCCCATACCCCATCCCCACGGCACCCCAGACCCTTCTGCCCCCCAAAATCTGTTGTGCCCCCCCCATACCCCATCCCCATGGCACCCCAGACCCTCCTGTCCCCCAAATCTGCTGTGCCCCTCCCTTTCTGACCCCCCAGCCCCCCCCTTCCACCCCATCTCCCCACCCTCCCATCCCTTCCCCCACCCCAGCTCCCCCACACCCCCCCAGTGCAGGGGTGGGGGGCGGACGCAGTTGTCACCACGGGGTCTCCCTGACGTCCCCATCCTTGTCCCCTCAGGCCGAGTACCGAGCCAGGGGTTTTTTGGAGGTGGTGACCCCCAACTTGTTCAGCCCAAAGCTCTGGGAGCTCTCGGGGCACTGGCACCACTACAGCGCCCACATCTTCTCCGTCACGGCGGCCACCGAGCCCCTGTCCCTCAAACCCATGAACTGCCCGGCCCACTGGTGAGCGCAGGGCGTTGGGGACACGGGTGACAAGCTTAGGGGACACAGCTTGATCTGTCTGTCCATCCCTCCCCAGCCTGATGTTCGCCCACCGGCCCCGTTCCTGGCGGGAGCTGCCCCTGCGCCTGGCGGATTTCGGGGTGCTGCACCGCGACGAACCCCCCGGCACCCTCACGGGGCTCACGCGGGTGAGGCGCTTCCAGCAGGACGACGCTCACATCTTCTGCACGCTGCAGCAGGTCAGGGGGGGTCCCTGTGTCCCCCAAAGTGACCCTGGCGTGTGTCACCCCCCCCAACTGACCCGCTGTCCCCAGCTGGAGGGGGAGATCGACGCCAGCCTGGAGTTCCTGCGCTCCGTCTACGCCACCCTGGGCTTCTCCTTCCGCCTGGCGCTGGCCACGCGGCCCCCCGGCTTCCTGGGGGACCCCGAGACCTGGGACCGCGCCGAGCAGGTGACAGGGACAAGGGACAGGGAGGGCGGGGGACACACAGTGTGGCTGTCCCCAGTGTGGTGTCGTGGGCATCATGTCCTGGCTTTGTCCCCGTGTCCCAGCTTTGTCCCCATGTCCCAGCTTTGTCCCCATGTCCCAAATCTGTCCCCTCATCCCCTGTCCGAGCTTTGTCCCCATGTCCCAGGTTTGTCCCCATGTTCCAAATCTGTCCCCATGTCCCTGTGTCCCAGCTTTGTCCCCATGTCCCCTGTCCCAGCTTTGTCCCCATGTCCCAAATCTGTCCCCATGTCCCTTATGCAATGTCCAAAATCTGTCCCCAAATCTGTTCCTACATCCCCTGTTCTATGTCCCAGCTTTGTCCCTGTGTCCCCTGAGCCATGTCCCAAATTTGTCCCCATGTCCTGTCCCGGCTTTGTCCCCATGTCCCAAATCTGTCCCCACATCCCCTGTCCCAGCTTTGTCCCCATGTCCCATATGCAATGTCCCAAATTTATCCCCAAATCTGTCCCCATGTCCCCTGAGCCACATCCCAGCTTTGTTTCCATGTCCCAAATCTGTCCCCACATCCCCTGTCCCCTATTCCAGCTTTGTCCCATGTCCCAAATCTGTCCCCCTGTCCCAGCTTTGTCCCCACGTCCCAAATCTGTCCCCACGTCCCCTGTCCCAGCTTTGTCCCTGTGTCCCAAATCTGTCCCCATGTCCCCTGAGCCGTGTCCCAGCTTTTTCCCCATGTCCAGCTTTGTCCCTATGTCCCAAATCTGTCCCCATGTCCCATATGCAATGTCCCAAGTCTGTCCCCATGTTCCCTGTCCCATGTCCCAGCTTTGTCCCCATGTCCCCTGAGCCATATCCCAGCTTTGTCCCCATGTTCCCACCTCACCATCACATCCCAGCTCTCCCACTGGCTCCCCCCGATGTCCTGTCCCCCCCACACACCTCACTGTGTCCCCAAGCCCCCTGACACCCCCCCCCCCACCCCATCCCCACAGCAACTGGAACGGAGCCTTCGCACCTTCGGGCAGCCCTGGGAGCTGAGTCCGGGGGACGGCGCCTTTTATGGCCCCAAGGTGAGAGATTTTAGGGGTGGGGGGGTCCAGAAGGGTCCCGGTTTGCCCCCGAAAGGGGGCAAACCGGGACCCTTCTGGACCCCCCCACCCCGTTATTCCCGACAGATCGACATCCGCATCCGGGATGCTCTGGGCCGGCAGCACCAGTGTGGCACCATCCAGCTGGATTTCCAGATGCCAGAGAGGTTCGGGCTGGAGTACAGCAGGTACTGGGGGGCTAGGGGGGGGCTTGGGGGGGTCAGGATTGGGGTTTAGGGGCCAGGATCGGGGCTTGAGGGGGTATTGGGGGGGCAGGATTGGGGCTGGGTGGGTTTGGGGGGGTCAGGATTGGGATGGGGGGGTCTGCATTAGGGGTAGGGGGATCTTGGGGGGCCAGGATTGGGGCTGGGGGAGCTTGGGGGGGCAGGATTGGTGGGGGGGTCCTTGAGGGGGCCAGGATTGGGGCGGGGGGGGGGGAGGGGAAGTTTGGGGGTTCAGGATTAGGGTTTGGGGGGGGGGTTTGAGGGGGTCATGGTGGGGTCAGTATTGGGGCTGGGGGGCAGGATTGGGATGGGGGGGCCAGGATTGGGTTTGGGGGCGGTAAGGATTGGGAAGGGGGGCAGGATTAGGGCTGGGGGGGTCAGGATTAGGGTTTGGGGGGGCTTGAGGGGATCATGGGGGGGCAGAATTAGGGTTTGGAGGGGGTCGGGGGGGGCCAGGATTGGTGCTGGGGGGCAGGATTGGGGCTCAGGGGGGGAGTTTGAGGGGGTCAGGATTGGGGCTAGGGGGGATCAAACTTGGGTTGAAGGATATGGGGGGGTCCCCCTGCCCCCCTGATCTGTGTCATGTGTGTGTCCCCGCCCCCCCTCAGTGCCACAGGGGGGGTGACCCGACCAGTTCTGATCCACCGGGCGGTGCTGGGCTCTGTGGAACGCATGGTGGCCGTGCTGGCCGAGAGCTGCGGTGGCCGATGGTGAGTTGGGGATGGGGGGGTTGGCACCCCAAAAGTCCCAGTTTGCCCCCCCTGGGGGCAAACTGGGACTTTTGGGGTGCCAACCCCCCCATGTTCCCCCCCCTCCAGGCCATTCTGGCTGTCCCCCCTGCAGGTCATTGTCATCCCGCAGGTCCCTGAAGTGGAGGATTACGCCCGGGAGGTGAGTGGGGGACCCCCCCCCCTAATTTGTGTGTCCCCCCCCCCAATATGTCCCCTCTTATCCTCCTGTGTCCCCTACCCCCTTAGGTGCAGGCTATGTTGAGGGGGGGTGGCCTGGTGGCAGACCTGGATGGGGACACTGGGGCCACCCTGGCCAGGAAAATCCGTCGGGCTCAGCTCGCCCATTACAACTTCCAGCTGGGTAAGTTGGGGGGGGGACACAGGAAACTCCCCCCAGGGATCCCCCCAAACCCATGGACCCCCCCCAAACCCATGGGACCCCCCCCAGACCTATGGGACCCCCCCAGGACTGTCTGCCACCCCCACTATTAGAGCTTTGGGGGGAGGAAAGCACTGGGACCCCCTCACTATGGGGGACCCCTTTGGGAATCCTCTCTTGCCCCCCCCCCCCCCCCAATTTTAGAACCCTTTGGGTCCCCTGAACAATCCCCCCTTGGGGCCCCCCCACTTTGGGACCACCCCCCAGGACCCCGTAGGACCCCCCCCTACCCCTGTGGCTGTGGGTGGGTGCCCGGGGGGGGGTTCCCATGAAGGGTAAAGGGGACACGGGGGGATATTGGGGACACCGAGGGGGGGGGGCCACACACACCCCCTCCCATCATACCAGTACCCCCCCATCATACCAGTGCCCCCCCCGCAGTGGTGGGCCGGCGGGAGCAGGCCCGTGGCACCGTGAGCGTGCGGAGCGGGGACAACCGGCAGCTGGGGGAGCGCGACCTGGGGGGGGTCCTGCAGCGGCTGCGGGAGCTGAGGGACACTCGTGTCCCCAACGCCGAGGAGCAGTTCTGACCCCCCCCCAAATATGTGTGTGCCCCCCCCCCCCCCCGCCCCCCAATACCCATTAAAGCTGAGACCGGGGCAGCTCAGTGCATCTCCCACAGCCATTGTGCTTGTGGGGGGGGTCCTCAGAGCCCCCCCCCCCCCCCCTGAAACTTGGGGGTCCCCCAGCCCAGACTCCTGGGTCCCCAGGGTCCCCATTCCCTCCCCCCCACCCTGAAACTTGGGGCCCGCCCACCCCAACACTTGGGTCCCTATTCCCTCCCCGCAAAACTTGGGGTCCCCCCACCCCAAACATCTGGGTACCTATTCCCACACACCCCCCCAAAATTTGGGGCCCCCCCAAAACTTGGGGCCCCCCACCCCAACACTTGGGTCCCCATTCCCTCCCCCTCAAAACTTGGGGTCCCCCCACCCCAAACATCTGGGTCCCCATTCCCACCCCCCACCCCAACACTTGGGGCCCCCCCACCCCAACACTTGGGTCCCCATTCCCACCCCCACCCCCCCCACTCTGAACCCCTGGGGTCCCCATTCCCCCCCCAACACTTCGGGACCCCCCCAGGCACTTGGCTCCCCATTTCCCCCCCCCCCCCAGCCCCTAACTGGGCCCCTCCCACCCTGATACTTTGGGGGGGTCCCCCCAGCCTGGGATTTCCCCGTGTGTCCCCCCCAGATGCCTGGGTGCCCCCCCCAAAAAAAATGGGGGGGCGACGGGGGGTTGCACAACCCTGAGTCACGTCGCGACGGGTGTTGGGCAATCGGGGGGGGTGGGGGGGCCCCCAGGGCTCATGTGTCGTCCCCCCCCCCCTCCCCCCCCCCCCCATGGGCACCTGCCCAAGCTCGGAGCAGAATGGGGGGGTTCAGGGGCCCCCCCCAGGTTCTGGGGTGAAGGGAGGTGACCAAGGCCGTGACACCCTCCTGCCACCGCTGCTCGATGCATGGGGGGGGGTCCCCCAATGTGGGGTGGGGGGCACAATCTGTGCCACCCCCCCCCTTTGCTAGAAGAGGGGGGGGGTGTCCTCCATGGGTCGCCCCCCCCTCCCGTCCCCGGGGGTGACTCACGGGGTGGGGCGGCCCCAAAACGGGGTAAAAACCACAAAAATCTGTCTGCTTCCCCTTGCTGTGACGCAGGGGTCCCTGTGACTGGGGTGGGGGGGGTCCCCCACCCTGGGGGGGGGTCCCCACCGAGGGGGGGGGTCCCCACCCAGGGTGGGGGGGACCCACAGTGTCCCCAGAGTGGGGCCGGGACCCCCGCGGTGTCCCCAAGCCCCTCCCACCCCTCCCACGCCCGGCTGGGGTTATTAGGGGTCAAGGTCACATCTGTGGCTTTGTTTGGGGGGTGCAGGATGTGTGGCCCCCCCCCCCTTCCCCCTCCCCCCCCTCGGGGGGCCCCCCCCAAGCCGACGTCAGGCCGTGACTCAGCCCCGCACCCATCCCGGCCCCTTCATAAAGCGTTGGGGACGGTGGTGGCCCCACAGCGCCCGACGCCATGGCCGCCATCGGCCTCCTCCTCCTCCTCCTCGGTGAGTCCCGGGGTTGGGGACCCCCCCCCCCCTTGTGTCCCCCCACTTCTCCCTGTCCCCACCCCCGCCCCTGGGTCCCCTCCCCGGAAACTTGGGTTCCTTTCCCGGAAATTGGAGGGGTTCTTCCTGGATACCTGGGGCCCCTTCCCCAACATCTGGGGCCCCCCCAGACACCTGGGGCCCCTCCCCAGAAACATCTGGGTGTGTCCCCACCCCCCCCCCGGACATCTGGGGTCCCTTCCCCAACATCTGGGGGTGTCCCCCCCCAGACATCTGGGTGCCCCGCAGTCACTTGGGTCCCCTCCCCAGACACTTGGGGCCCCTTCCCCAACATCTGGGACCCCCCAGACACTAGGGTCCCCTCCCCAGAAACATCTGGGTCCCCTTCCTGAACATCTGGGTCCCCCCCCAGGCACCTGGGGCCCCTTCCCCAACATCTGGGACCCCCCAGACACTTGGGTCCCCTCCCCAGAAACATCTGGGTTCCCCCTGAACATCTGGGGCCCCTTCCCCAAACATCTGGGTCCCCTCCCCACTTTGGTCCCCTCCCCAAACATCTGGATCCCCTTCCTGAATATCTGGGGCCCCTTCCCCAACATCTGGGGCCCCCCCCAGACACCTGGGGCCCCTCCCCAGAAACATCTGGGTCCCCTCCCCAAACGCCTGCATCCCCTCCCCAGAAACATCTCTGTCCCCCCTGAACATCTGGGGCCCCTTCCCCAAACGCCTGGGTCCCCTCCCCAAACATCTGGATTCCCTTCCTGGATACCTGGGTCCCTGCCCCACGCGTTTGTGTCACCTCCCTGGACACCTGGGTCCCCACCCGCATGCCTGAGGTCCCCTCCCCGGATGTCTGGGTCCCCTCCTGGACACCTGGGTCCCCTCCCCGGATGCCTGAGTCCCTTCCCAAACATCTGGGTCCCCTCCCTGGACACCTGGGTCCTCTGCCCACACATCTGGGTCCCCTCCCCGTCACCTGGGTCCCCTCCCCATTGTGGGGGCTCCAACCCCACGGGATGGGGGGGGCTCCCCACTTGTGTGTGTGTGTGTGTGTCCCCCTGCTGACCCCGTCTGTGTGTCCCCGGTGACAGCGGTGACATCGGAGCAGCAGCAGCATGTGGCACAGGAGAGCGTGGACCTGCAGCACCCCGTCATTGTGGAGCAGCGTGAGGGCAAGGACAGGGGACATGGGGGGGGGGACACCTAGGGATGGGGACATGGATGGGGGGGACACCTAGGGATGGGGACATGGATGGGGGGGACATGGGGGGACACCCAGGGATGGGGACATGGATGGGGGGGACATGGGGGGGACACCCAGGGATGGGGACATGGATGGGAGGGACATGGGGGGGACACCCAGGGACGGGGACATGGATGGGGGGGGACATGGGGGGGACACCCAGGGATGGGGACATGGATGGGGGGGACATGGGGGGACACCTAGGGATGGGGACATGGAACATGGATGGGGGGGACATGGGGGGACACCTAGGGATGGGGACATGGATGGGGGGGGACATGGGGGGGACACCCAGGGATGGGGACATGGATGGGGGGGACATGGGGGGACACCTAGGGATGGGGACATGGATGGGGGGGACATGGGGGGACACCCAGGGATGGGGACATGGATGGGGGGGACATGGGGGGGACACCGAGGATGGGGACATGGATGGGGGGACATGGATGGGGGGGACATGGATGGGGGGGACACCGAGGGACAGGGACATGGATGGGGGGGACATGGGGGGACACCTAGGGATGGGACATGGATGGGGGGGACATGGGGGGACATGGGGGGACACCTAGGATGGGGACATGGATGGGGGGGGGACATGGGGGGGGACACCTAGGGACGGGGACATGGATGGGGGGACATGGGGGGGACACCTAGGGACGGGGACATGGATGGGGGGGACATGGGGGGACATCCAGGGATGGCGACATGGATGGGGGGGTAATAAGGGGGGGCATGACAATGGGGACAGCCAAAGCTAGAGACAGGGGGGACATAAGGACAGGGAGGGTTGAGAATGGGGGGACACAGTGATGGGGGGACACAGAGACAAGTGTCACAAGTGTCCCCTCTCCCCCCTCCGCAGTGCTGCAGCAGGAGCTGGACCCCCCCTTGCCCCCCCACATCCTGATGGCAGTGGCAGCCGCCACCCCCCCGCCACGCCACCGTCCCTCCGCCTGGCCCAACACCTTGGAAGGTTTCCCCCCTGCCTGGCCGGTGGCCTCGGCTGTCACCCGTCACTGCCACCAACCCCCCCCGGCCCCCCAGCCCCTTCACTGCCCCCCAACTCCTTCGCCCACCTCCGACGCCAGGCGGCCGCGCTCGACGCCTTCCGGCCCCGCCTCGCCGCCCTGCTGCCGCCACGACACCCCGCTGCCCTGCGCCCGCCGCGCCGTGAGTCCCCGGGGACACCGACGGGGGGGTGGGGGACAAAGTGACAACTTTGGGGGGGGGGGGGTCTGACCTGGCTGTCCCCCCAGTGGACAGACGTGCTGGATGGGTTCTGCACCGACGAATTCGGGGTGAAGACGCGACAGTTCCACTGCTGCCGCCGCCACGGGGCCGCGCGCCGCCGCTGCTTCGCCGAGGCCACCGCCGCCGCCACCGCCGCCGCTGTCACCACCTGGGACCCCCCCAGTGAGCCCCCCTTCCCCCCCGGGGAGCCCACGGCTGACAACCTGGGCAATATCTGTGGGTTACGGGGGCTGCGCCCCGGTCCCCCCGGGCCCTCCGGTCCCTCCGGCCCCCGCGTCCGCTTCCGCCTGCGCCTGGAGCGCGACTACGGCCGCTGCTGCCGCAACCAGAGCCTGGCCTGCGCCCGCGACGCCGTGAGTGACAGCGGGGGACACGGGGGCGAGGAGGGACCTGGGGGGGACACAGGGGTTTGAGGACTGGGGGGACCAGGGGTCTGGGGGGGACCCAGGTGACAAGGAGGGGACCCAGGGGTCTGGGAGGTGAGTGGGACAAGGTGTCCAGGGAGGGGACCCAGGGGTTTGGGGGGGACCCAGGTGACAAGGAGGGGACCAAGTATCCACGGACTGGGGGGGGACCTAGGTGTCTGGGAGAGGGGGACACAGGTGTCTGGGAGGGGACCCAGTGGTCTGGGGGGACCCAGGTGACAAGGAGGGGACCCAGGTGTCCAGGGACTGGGGGACCCAGCTGTCTGGGAGGGGGGCATCCAGGGGTCTGGGAGGGGTGACATAGGTGTCCAGGGAGGGGACCCAGGGGCTTGGGGAGTGGGGGGGACCCACGGGTCTGGGGGGGACTCAGGTGACAAGGAGGGGACCCAAATGTCCAGGGACTGGGGGGACCCAGGTGTCTGGGAGGGACCGAGGTGTCCAGGGAGGGGACCCAGGGGTTTGGAGGGGACCCAGGTGACAAGGAGGGGATCCAGGTGTCTGGGAGGGGGGGGACACAGGTGTCTTGGGAGGGGACTGAGGTGTCCACGGAGGGATCCAGGGGTCTAGGGGGACCCAGGGGTTCAGAGAGGGGACCCAGGGGTGTCCAGGGAGGGGACCCAGGGGTCTGGGGGGACCCAGCGGTTTGGGGGGGACCCACGTGACAAGGAGGGGACCCAAGTGTCCAGGGTCTGGGGGGGACCCAGATGTCTGGGAGGGGACCCAGGGGTCTGGGAGGGACTCGGGTGACACAGAGGGTACCCAGGGGCCTGGGGGGGGGCAGTCCCAGGTATCCAAAGGCTGGGGGGCCCTAGAGTGGCCCCCAGCTGACCCCCGTGTCCCCCCGCAGTGGCAGAAGGGGCTGGAGCGGTTCTGCCGGGAGGAGGGGATGGTGAAGACGGCTCAGCACCGGTGCTGCAAGCGCGGGGGGGGCCGGGCCCGGGCCGCTGCTTCGCCGCCGCCGCCCCCCACCCCGCGTACGACCGGGAGCTGCACAACGTCAGCCTGGCCCGGCCTGGCCCGGGGCTGCCTCCGCTCCCTCTGCGGGCCCACCCGCCTGCTCACCAAGAGGTGGGGACCCCCCCTGCACCCCAACACCCCCCCCGACACGGGAGGGACTCACACAGCAGGGCCCCCCCTGTTTTGGAGGGGACCCAGGCATCCAGAACCCTTCACACGCACCCCATCTCAGAGGGGAACCAGGTGTTTGGGGACCCCCCCCAATCTCAGAGGGGACCCAGGTGTTTGGGGACCTCCCCCAATCTCAGAGGGACCCAGGTGACTGGGGACCCCCCCTCACCATGACCCCCCCAATCTCAGAGGGGACTCGGGTGACTGGGGACCCCCCCCTCACCATGACCCCCCCATCTCAGAGGGGACCCAGGTTTCTGGGGACCTCCCCTCACCATGACCCCCCCATCTCAGAGGGGACCCAGGTGTTTGGGGACCCCCCCTCACCATGACCCCCCCCCAATCTCAGAGGGGACCCAGGTGTCTGGGGACCCCCCCTCACCATGACCCCCCCACCAGTCTTGGAGGGGACCCCCCCCAATCTCAGAGGGGACCCAGGTGTCTGGGGACCCCCCCTCACCATGACACCCCCCCCCCCCCCCCAGTCTCAGAGGGGACCCAGGTGTCTGGGGACCCCCCCCTCACCATGACCCACCCCCCCCCCCCCAGTCTTGGAGGGGACCCCCCCAATCTCAGAGGGGACCCAGGTGTCTGGGAGACCCCCCCTCACCATGAACACCCAGTCTCAGAAGGGACCCAGGTGACTGGGGACACCCCCCCCCCCCCCCATCTCAGAGGGGACCCAGGTGTGTCGGGACCCCCCCCCTCACCATGTTGACCCCCCCCCGCCCATTTCGGAGGGGACACAGGTGTCTGGGGACCCCCCCTCACCATGACCCCCCCCATCTGAGAGAGGACCCAAACATCTGGGTCCCCCCCCCCTTGTGACCCCCCAGTCTCAGGGGGCACCCAGGAGGTGACCCCCCCATGTCCCTGTCCCACAGGCGCCCGGTGCGGAGCTGCTGGGGGCTGTGACTGGGGGGTGCTGCTCGCTGCCCCCCGAAGAACAAAGCGCCTGCGCCCACCAACAGGTGAGTGCTGGGGGGGGTGGGGGGGGGAAGGAGGGTCCTAGGGGCCCCCCTAGCCACCCTGACCCCCCCTCTCTTTCTTGTCCCCAGCTGTCCCAGGGCATCGCCGCCCTCTGCGCCACCCCGCGGGACGCCTGCGCGACCCCCACGGCTGCTGCTCCCAGGGGGCCGCTGAGCGGCGCCGCTGCTTCGACACCGCGTACCTGGCGCAGGTGACACTGGGGGCCGCTGTGCCCCCTGGCCACGACGAGTAACGACCCCCCGAGATGAGGGGGGGGACAATAAAGGTGCTGTGCTGTCACCTCCCCGTGCCTCGGTGTCCCCCCGGGGCCCCCCGGGCGTGTCGGGTGTTTGCGGTGTCGGGGTGTGTCACGCTGTGTTTGGGTATCGGGGTGCGCCCTGGGCCAGGAAGGGGACCTGGGGAAGGGGGGGTGGCAGTGGGGATGCGTGGCCCCCTGCTGTCCCTCTACATTGCCAGGTCCCCACAGGGGCACTGTCACCCGTGGCCACCAGGGTGTCCTCATGTCCCTACAGACCCCCAGTGTCCTCAACAACCCCACCCCCCCCCACCCCCACACAGGGTGTCCCTACAGCCCCCCCCCCCCCCCCCCCCCCCCCCCAGTGTCCCTATGTCCCTCTGCATCTCTCAGAGTCCCCACGGGGTGTCCCCATGCCCCTACATCCCCCATGGTGTCCCTCTGTCCCTACATCCCCTGCAGTGTCCCCATGCCCCCCCTCCAGTGACCCCATGTCCCTATGCATCCCTCACAGAGTCCCCACATCCCCCTGGGGTGTCCCCATGCCCCTACATCCCCTGCAGTGTCCCCACCTTCTCCCCCACAGCCCCCCCTAGTGTCCCTATGTCCCCCACAGGGTGTCCCCTTGTCCCCCCCATATCCCTACATCCTCCCCAGTGTCCCCATGCCCCTACATCCCTCCCCACTGTCTCCATGTCCTCCTAGGGTGTCCCCATGCCCCTACATCCCCCATGGTGTCCCCACATCCCCCATATCCCTACATCCCCCACGGTGTCCCTCTGTCCCCACATGCCCTGTAGTGTCCCTATGTCCCCCCACATCCCTACACTCCCCTCCCAGTGTCCCCATGCCCCCCCAGATGTAAGAGAACACCCTGAGAAGGCTCTGGGGAGACCTTTTTTTCACCTTCCAGGACCTGGGGACATTCCAGGTCAAGTTATCCAGGGTTCTAAGCACCCCAATCTCATGGACAACATCCTTGCTCCTGTCCCCCCCAAACTGGGTGACCTTGAACTGTCCCTTCCCCCCCCCCCAAACTCTTCCATGATCCCACAAAACCTCCGGGAGCGGAGCCAAGCCCCCATTTCCCAGGTCCAAACTCACCCCCCAGCACAATGGGGGGGTTCCCCCTTCCCTGGGCTCTCACCGGCACCTCCTCTTCCCTCTTTTTAGCCACCACCACCCCATTCTGCTCTTTAATTACAGAAAATATTTATAATTCAGCCATTAATATTTACCAACAATGGAAATGTGGAATTTCCCCCCATTTTTTTAAGCTTTAAGACCCATTTACACCTATTTTTCCCCCGAGATTCACGAATTATTGAACCCAACGACCTTTCTAATTATTACCAACCCCCCTCCTCGCTCTCATCAAGATGAGAAGGGAATTAATTAAATTGATGGGGTCATTTTATCCAAAATTTATTGGGTTTAAGATGGGTGGGGCTCCAAGGACGGGCCGAAAAGTCGCTGGCGGTGCAGCCCCGGTCCGTCCGTGCCGTGGTCCAAGCCATCGCCCAGCTCCGTTTCGCTCAATGCTGCTTTCGTCTGAAGGAGCAGCCTGAGAAAAAGGGAATAAAACCCCAAAAAACCCCCAAAGAGAGCAGTGAGGAACGCTCCATGTCTCTTGGCTGTGATTTATGAGGCAAACAGCACCGTGGTTGTGGTGATTAACCCGCAGCCCCCCTCAGGGTTAAGATGGCGGCGGGACCCCCTGAGGGAACCCCAAGCCGGCTCGGTCACTCACCTTCTGTCAGCCTGGCTTTGCCCCCCGTGGGCTGGCACAGCACGGTGGAACACCCCACGCATAAAAACCACGGTCTGAGCGTGGCTGAACACCGTCGTGATCTTATAACAACCTGTGGGGAGAAGGGGAAAGGCGTGAGGGGACAAACGGGGAGCCGTTACCTCACATCTCCCACCCCGGCTCCCTCCGCCGCCCTACCCGGGCATTTGACGTCCATGAAATAAGAGTTGGGGCTTTGAACCAACCGCTTCTTCTTGTGCTTCCTCTTCTCCTCCTCGGGGGAAGGGTGCAGCAGGTCCTTCGCCAGCTAAAGGGGACACACAGACGCGCTCAGGGCCCGCCCGCCGCCATCTTGAGGCGGCGGAGATGGCGGCGGTCACTGCCCGCCGCACCGTGAGGGGACAAGGGGGATAACCAGGCCCGTCCCCACCCGCCTCGCTCCCTTCCAACCCGCGGAGCGGCGCGGGGCCCTGCGGGGAGGCCCTGGGGGGCCCGGACGGGGAGCGGGGCCGCACTCACGGGCATGTCGGCGTGGAGGCGGCCGCCACCGAAAAGGGAGCGCGGCGGAAGTGGGCGGCGGTATATCCGCGGCGGGGTTCCCCGCAGGGGCGGAAGTGTGGCGGCGCCATCTTGGGAAGGTCACAAGCGAGCGGCCATCTTGGGAAGGTCAGAAAAGAGGACATTGGGGGGGTTGCAGGGGCGGCCATGTTGGGAAGGTCAACGTGCGGCCATCTTGGGAAGGTCAGTGGTGTTGGGAGGCGGGGGGGAGACACACACACACACACCCCTCTCCCACGGGAGTCGTGACATCAGCGTATCGCGGTGATGTCATGAGGTTGGGTGACGTCACGCCGCGCGGGGCCGGGCTCCGAGTGAGTCCCCGCCCGTGTGGGATGGGGCCGGGCCGGGCCCCGGTGGCAGCGGCAGGGACGAGCGGCCCGGTGGCGGGCGGGGCCATGGCCAAGGCCTACGACCACCTCTTCAAACTGCTGCTCATCGGCGACAGCGGCGTGGGCAAGACCTGCCTCATCATCCGCTTCGCCGAGGACAACTTCACCTCCACCTACATCTCCACCATCGGTACGTGAGCAGCACCCCCGGGGGAACCCCCTCACCGGGACCCCCGGCTGTCACCGGTGCCACCACCGTCGGCCCCCGCCATCCCAGTCCCGTAACTCCATCCCATCCGCGTCCCTCCGGTGGGCTCGGGGATGCCGGGTGACCCCCGGGGGCCAGGACTTTGCCCATCCCGGGATGGCAGATGGTTACTGGGATACTGGGCAGCGGAACTGGGAGCGGAGCTGTTTATGGCAGCGCTGGCATCCCCCCCTCCCAGTCCGTCCCCTTCCTTCCCAGGGATCGACTTCAAAATCCGGACGGTGGATATTGATGGGAAGAAAATCAAGCTGCAGGTCTGGTACGTACTGGTGTGGGGGGGGCGTTATGGAATTGGGGGACCCCCCCCCGCTGCTTCCCACCCTCACCCCCCTCGTCTCCCCCCTCCCACAGGGATACAGCGGGACAAGAGCGCTTCAAAACCATCACGACAGCCTATTACCGCGGGGCTGTGGTACGGCAGGGGGTGCTGGTGGCCCCCAAAAGGGCTGGGGGAGCTTGGGGTGCCCCCCTGGAGTTGAGACACCCCACCCCCCCCCAAGGTGGAGGGTCCTGGCCCCGCTGACTCCGCTATCCTGCCAGGGCATCATCCTGGTGTACGACATCACGGATGAGAAATCCTTCGAGAATATCCAAAACTGGATGAAAAGCATCAAGGAGGTGAGTGTGCACCGGTGCTGGGGGGGGGGGACACGAAAAAGGGGGTGCTGGAGGTGGGGACACGAAAAAGGGGGTGCTGGGGGGTCCTGCCCGTCCTTCCCCCACCCCCAGAACGCCTCTGCCGGGGTCGAGCGTCTCCTCATCGGCAACAAGTGTGACATGGAGGGCAAGCGCAAAGTGCAGCGGGACGAGGCTGAGAAGGTAAGGGGGGGGGTGTCACTGTGGGGGGGGGGTCACTGTGGGGCTGGGGGGGGGGGTTGGTCCCCCCCATCCCATGGCTCAAAGTGGGGGTCCCTTTGTCCCGCAGCTGGCGAAGGAACACGGGATCCGTTTCTTCGAGACCAGCGCCAAGTCCAGCGTGAACGTGGAGGAGGTGAGAGGGGGTCCCAGATGGATGGGGGGGGGTGTGTGTGCCCCCCAAAATAGCAGCACGGGAAGGGGAGGGGGTCCCCAGGCACTGTCCCCGCTGACTGTCCCCTGTCCCCAGGCCTTCAGCACGCTGGCACGGGACATCCTGCAGAAATCCTCCCGGAAAGCGGTGAGTGGGGCCGGGGGGGGGGGGGGCCCGGTTAAGGGTGTCCCCCCCACTTTGTTCCGGCCCCCCCCCCCAACCCCCTCCCCTCCCTTTTCCAGGCCCCCAGCAGCACCAGGCCCCTGCTGGAGCCCGGCCCCCCGAGGAAGGCGGGGGGTAAATGCTCCCTGGGGTAGCGCCGGGTGGTGTCCCCCCCCCCGCACCGCCGCCGCTCCCCCCCCGCCTGTCCCGGGACAGCGCGGGCGCCTCTCCGGGAGAAGGGGGGGGGCGGGGGGGGAGGGGGCTGCCCCCCCCGCTCCGCACGTCGTGCCATAAAGCCCAGCTTGTGCCTTGCCCCGTCTCCGGTGTCTCTGTTACGGACGCGGGGGGAGGCGGGGGGACGCGGGCCCGACGGGGGGAACCGGGAACGGGGCGGGATGGGGCGGGGGGGGAGGCGAGCGACGGGGATGCCGCCGCGCTGGGACCGCGCCAAGCCACGCCCCTCCGCGCCAAGCCACGCCCCCTTCGCAGCAAGCCATGCCCCCTCCGCGCCAAGCCACGCCCCCTTCGCGCGAAGCCACGCCCCTTCGCGCCAAGCCACGCCCACCCGCTGGAGGCCACGCCCACTCGCACAACGCCCCTGCCGCTCCAACCACGCCCCGTCCCTCAAAGCCCCGCCCCTGAGCGAGGCTCCGCCCCACCCAGACCCCGCCCCTCGCTGCCGCGCTCTTCCCGTCGTCCCTTGCCGCTCCCAGCGGCCCCCGCGCCTCAAGATGGCGGCGCTGCCCGAGGCGCGGGGCCAGGCCCGGTAGTTCCGCCGCGCCGATGGGGCTCTGTGGTCCCGCAGGGCCGCGCTGCTGCGCACTCTACGCCGTCCTGGGTGCTCTGGTCTGCGGCCTGCGGTGAGCGGGCGGCCCGGGGGCGAAGCGCGGCCGGGTGGGGGAGGAAGCGCGGCCCGGCCTGGTCCGGCCCGGAGCGCGGCCCTCACGGCGTCTCTGCTCTCTCCACAGCCCGGCGGCGGCGATGGCGGCGAGCGACGAGCGGCGCTCGGGTACGTACGGGACCGGGGGCTCGGGGCGGTGGGTTCCCGGTTGGGCCCCGCACTCAGCGGCCGCGCTCTCCCCGCAGCGAGCCCGGTGGCCGCCACGCCGTGCTGGCAGGTGGAGGACTTCGTGGTGGCCCAGGAGTGCGCCCGCTGCTCCAGCTTCCAGGCGGTGAGTAGCGGCTTTGGGGGGCTCCCCTCACCCCCTCACCCACCCAGGGCTGCGTGGCGGGGTCGGGGGGGCCCATCCCGCCCTGGCACAGCCTCTGATGGGCCCCTCTTGGTCGCAGAAGACGATGGCGGAGTGTAACCCCACCGGCTTCATCGAGAAGATCAACTGCGCCACCTCCAAGAGGGACGAGTTCAAGAGGTGGGTGTGGGCACGGGGGTCACTGGGGGGGGACGAGGTGGGATTTGAGCCTGAGGTTTGCTTTTTTTTTTTTGTTTTTTTTTTTACATTTTGGGTTCCTCGCTCTCCCCGGGGGCGTAGCTGTCGCTCGGCGGTGATGGAGGCCCACGTTTTCTGGCGGTTCGTGGGCACCATGATGTGTGTCACCGCCGCTTCGCGGTGCTCGTGGTGTGTCGCCAGCGCGTGCTGGACAGGAAGGCGCTGGAGAAGGTCCGGAAGCAGATTGAGTCCATTTAACAGAGCCTGACCACCCTGGAGCAGAGGACTCTGCTCACCCACTGCTCCCAACCAGGGTGGGGGCCCCTGGGATAGGCCCTGCCCTGCTCTGTGAACACGGGGGGGGCCCACCGGGAGCTGCCATCCGCTGCCTCAGATGCCACCGGGGGTCCTGCCCGCGCGGGGAGCCCCTGGGGAGCGCGGTGTGTAATAAATCCTGATCATTGTCACTGGAACGACGCTGGCGTTTGTCCCCATGAGAGTGGGGGTGACACAGGGCTGTGCTACCAGTTCTACTCCCCCATTGGAGCCCTGGGGGGTGGCTTTGTCCCCCCATGTCCCCACCCCAGGCTCAGCACCGACCCTCTGACACGCATTGGGTTGCAAACCACGTGTGGGTTTATTCACCTGGGAATGGGGGGGGACTGGGGGCACACCCAGCACCCCCTGCTCAGGCCAGGCCGGGTGTCCCCCACCCCAAAGCACCACCCAGGAGGGGCTGCTCCCCGCTGCCTGTCACATCTCCTCCCCGTGTCCCCGTTTCACTGTCCCCGCAGCCCCTGGGGGGGTCTGGCCTGAGGAGTTGGTGCCCAGCTCCCTTCCCTGGAGGGGTCTCCCATCCGTGGGCCCCCCCTCGGCTCCATCTTCAACCACAGGTCCTCGCTCTTCCACCCACAGCAACCCTGGCACAGGGAACGTGGCGTCTCCAGCCGGTCCCAGCAGCTCCCCCCAGGTCAGAATATTCCTGGAAATCACTGTGGGAACCGGGAATGTCAGGGTGGGTGGCACTGGGGGTGGGGACGATGACATTGCCAGCCCTGCCAGCCTCCCCGTTACCTCCAGTGGGCCTGTGGCCACCCTGGCTGCCCCCGGGCCCCCAGCGGAAGGGGCTGTAGCTGGGGAAGAGGATGAGTCCCAGGGAGAGGAGCAGGATCTGCGGGGTTGGGGACAGGGATGGTGTGTCCCTGAGCGGTGCCAGGGACACCAGAGCGCCGGGGACACCGCTGTGCCCGCCGTGGTGCCGTACCAGGACGCAGGCGCTGGTCTGCGCCGCCTTGTTGGACGTCTGCTTGATCAGCGCCTGCAGCTGCCGCAGGAGGGACCTGTGGGACGAGGGGTCGGCGAGCGCCCAGCCCAGTGCCCCATCCCCATGGCCGTGCCCGTCCCAGTGCCACCGTGCCCACCACCCCCAGTGCCACGCTCACCCATTGCGCCTCTCCAGCTCCTGCACTTTTCTCCGTAGCTCCTGGTTGAGGGCTGAGCATGCAGCCACCCTGCCCGGGCAGAGATGGGGATGGGGGTGTGCCCCCCAGGGATGGGGGTGTGCCCCCCAGGGATGGGGTGTGCCCCCCAGGGATGGGATGTGCCCCCCAGGATATGCCCCCCATGCCCACCTGCTCTCCAGCCCATCCAGATATTCCTTCTTCCTCCTCCGGCTGTCCTGAGCCGACTGCTTATTCCGGATCTTTCTCCTCACCTTCTTCAGGATCCGCTCCTCAGCCTGGGGAGGGGGGGTACAGGGGTGAGCCCTGCCCCCCCATGCCACCCCCCACCCCCCTCAAAACCCCCACACCCACCTGGGTGAGGGGCAGGGTGCCAGGCAGTGTCACCCCCTCCTGCTCCAGCAGCCGCTTCTCCTCCTCAGTCAGGTGCAGCTGCGGGGAGATGTGACACGCCTGGGGACAGTCTGGGGGTGCCTGGGGGTATGGGGGGGGCTCGGGGGGGGGGTTGGGGACTCACCAGTGGGTTGGGGGGCACAGTGGGCAGCTCATTGATGATGCAGGAGCCGGGGAGCAGCGTGGGGCACAGCCAGTCCTCTGCAAGGGGGAGCGGTGGGCACGTTCTGCCCCAACCTGGGGGGCTGCTCTGCTCCCCCTTGCCCCCCCAAAACCCCCCCAGACCCCACTGACCCAGTTGGATGGAGACAACGCTGCCGTGCAGGGGGGTGCTGAGGTCGCAGACCACCTCGTAGAGGGTGGGAGGGGGCTCTGGGCTCCCATCCTGGGCGCTGTGGCTACCTGGGGAGGCGAGGTGGCCCCCCAAGCCGCAGACGTCGTTGGGGTTCACCATGGGGCGCAGCAGCTCCTCGGTGGTGCTGCCCTGTGGGTGGCAGGGGGACACCCATGGGGAGATGGGGACCCCTTGGGACACCCCCCCCCCACTCCCGGGGGGCTCCTCCCTGCCCCGCTCCCCCTTGGGCACCCACTCACGCCATCCTCAGGGGGCCTCCAGCCCTCGAAGGGTGGCTCCGAGCCACCGGGAGAGGGGACGATGCTTCCCGGGAAGAGCCCATCCAGGAGCTCCGGTACCTCCGGTTCCATCACCGGGGCTGGAGGTGGGGGGTCCCGTGGGACCCTCCCGGACCCGGGGTGTTGCTCCTGCCGGACCCTACCGAGGGGTGATGCGACCCTCTGCTGGCTCCGTGCCCTGATGGGTCCCCCCCCGGTGGCTCAGCCGCCCCCGTCCGGTCCCGGGACTGTGCACCAGGATCTCCGGTATCGTGGGCAGAGCCAGCCAAGTCCCACCCCCGGAGCCTTACACCGGGGAAAGGGCCGGGCTCCCCGCCCCCGCCAGGGCCTTCCCTCCCTCCCCGCCTCTGTCGGGGGCACCGGGCTGAGGCTGCCCCGGTACCGCGTCCCGGAGGCACCGGGGAGCAGCAGCGAGCGGTCCCCCGGGGGAACCGGGACCTCGGGCCGTTCCGCTGGAGCCGCCGGTGGCTCCGGACCCGGTGACCTCCCGGTAACGGGGTCCCGGAGGGGGTGTGGGGGGGGTACTGGATACGTGTGCGCGCCCTCGTGCTGTCCCGGGGCAGCGGGAGCGCGCCCGGTTTGCTCGTTTCCTATTGGCTGCGGCGCGCGTCACTCAGCGGCACCGTCGGGTTTGCCGCGTTCCTATTGGCTGCGGCGCTCGGTGCCGGCTCCGCCCTCTGGAAGGCCGAGGACGAGCGGTGAGTACGGGGCGGGGGGGGGGCACCGGGAACCGGGATGGGGACCGGGAACCGGAACCGGGACGAGTCCTGGTCCTTGATCCTGGTCCCGGATCCCGGTCCTTGATCCTGATCCCGGTCCCCAGTCCCGGTCCTTGACCCCGATCCCGGTTCGCGATCCCGGTCCCCGATCCAGGTCCTTGATCCTGATCCCGGTCCTGGTCCCCGATCCCGGTCCTTGATCCTGATCCCGGTCCCGGTCCTCGATCCCGGTCCTTGATCCTGATCCCGGTCCCGGATCCCGGTCCTTGACCCCGATCCCGGTTCGCAATCCCGGTCCCTGATCCCGATCTCGGTCCTCGATCCCGGTCCTTGATCCCGATTCTGGTCCCGATCCTTCATCCCGGTCCCCGATCCCGGCCCTTGATCCTGATCCTGGTCCCTGATCCCGGTCCCTGATCTCGATCCCGGTCCCCGATCCCGATCCTGATCCCGGTCCTTAATCCCGATTCCGGTCCCGGTCCCTCATCCTGGTCCCGGTCCTTGACCCCCGGTCCGTTACCGGAGCGCTGCCCCCTTTCCCCGGGCCACCCCGGGGATCCCCATCCCCACCCCCCGCGGGGTCCCGGGACGGGGGGGGAGGGGCGTATAAGTCACGGGGGCCGGGAGGCGTCACCGGGCGCTCTGACGGTCCCGTCCCGCCGCAGCTCCTCTTCACCCCGGGGATGCGAAGCGCGGTCCGGGCAGCGGTGGATCGGAGCTTTCCCCACCACCGCACCGGGCGCTGAGCTCCGGTACCGGGATGGCGGTGGGAACCGGCACGGAGATGCTGGCCTGGAGCCCCGGGACGGCGGCGCGGGTCCCCCCCGGTTTGGAGGTGAAACTGGGCTCGCTGGTGCTGCTGCTGCTGCTGCCCCTCGCCTGTGGCCTGGCCCCGCTCTGCTGCTTCCGGCACCCCCGAGCTCCGCCGGTACCGGGGGGTCCGGGGGGGACGGGGGGGCTCGGGGGGTCCGGGGTCTGGGGCATCCGGGGAGTCCGGGAGGGTTCGGGGGGTCTCAGAGGACCTGGGAGGGTCCAAGGGGGCTGGGGGATGCTAGGATGCTTGGGGGGGTCCCAGAGGTTTGGGGGGTCCTGGGGGTCTCAGAGGTGTGGGGGGGTCTGGGGAGTCTGGGGGGGGGTTCCGAGGTGTCCCAGGGAGGCTGGGGAAGGGTCGTGGGGGTCTCAGGGAGTCTGGGGTGTCCAGGGAATCCTGGGGAGTCTTAAGGGGGGTCCTGGGGGTCTCAAGGGTCTGAGGGGACCTGGGGTGTCCAGAGGGTCCTGGGGAGTCTTGGGGGGGTCCTGGGCATCTCAATGGTCTGAGGGGACTTGGGGGTGTCCAGGGGGTCCTGGGAAACCTTGGGGGGGGGGGGGTGTCTGAGGTGTCCTGGGGAGTCTGGGGGTGTCCAGATGTCCCAGGGAGTCTTAGGGGGGTCCTGGGGGTCTCAATGGTCTGAGGGGACCTGGGGGGGTCCTGGGAGACCTGGGGGGGGTCCGAGTTGTCCCAGGGAGTCTGGGGGGGGTGGTGTCCTGGGGGGGTCTCAGGGATCTGGGGGTGTCCAGGTGGTCCTGGGGAGTCTGGGGGGGGGTCCTAGGGAGTCCGGGGGGGGGGTGTCCTGGGAGTCTGGGATGAACTGAGGGGTTCCCGGGGTGCAGGGTTGTGGTGAGGGTCACAGTGGGGGTGGGGGGGGTGTCTCAGTTGTCCCCCCCCGGTCCCCCCAGACCCCCGCAGCCCGGTGCTCAGCCTGGTGAGCTGCTTCGCCGGCGGCGTTTTCCTCGCCACCTGCCTGCTCGACCTCCTGCCCGATTACCTGGCCAGCATCAGCGCCGCGCTCGAGGGGCTGCGCATCACAGTGAGCACCCGGGGTCCCCCCGGGGTCCTGTCCCCCCCACCACACAGCCTGACCCACCCAAGGGGGACCCTGGCTCTGCCCCGGGGGCTTCCTGGTGTCCTTGTCCCCAGGACTGGGGTGGGGGTCAGCTCTGCTGGGACAGTGGGGAGGGGGCTGCAGGGATGGGATGGCAGGGAGTGGGGACAGTGGGGAGGGGCTGCAGGGATGGGATGGCAGGGAGTGGGGACAATGAGGATGGGGGCAGCAGGGATGGGATGGCAGGGAGTGGGGACAGTGGGGAGGGGGCAGCAGGGATGGGATGGCAAGGAGTGGGGACAGTGGGGAGGGGGCAGCAGGGATGGGATGGCAGAGAGTGGGGACAATGAGGATGGAGGGGCAGCAGGGATGGGACAGCGGGGCCAGGCCGGTGGCAGCGGAGCTGCCAGGAGGGGACGATGGGGCCGGGAGGCCCTCGTGTCCCTCTGTGACTCATGGAAAGATCCTCCCCCTGCCCATGGCTTCCCGGCAGCCTCTGGCTTCCTTCCCCGGGGCTGGCGGTGCAGGCAGGGTTTGGGGTGCAGGCAGGGTTTGGGGTGCAGGCAGGGCTGGGTCAGGCAGGATTTGGGGTGCAGGCAGGGTTGGATTCAGGCAGGGTTTGGGGTGCAGGCAGGGTTTAGGGTGCAGGCAGGGTTTGGGGTGCAGGAAGGGTTTGGGGTGCAGGCAGGGTTTGGGGGGCAGGCAGGGTTTGGGGGGCAGGCAGAGCTGGGTGCAGGCAGGATTTAGGGTGCAGGCAGGGTTTGGGGTCCAGGCAGGATTTAGGGTGCAGGCAGCCCCTGCCTGTACCCAACCCCCCCTTCCCCCCCCCAGCTGCAGTTCCCACTCCCGGAGTTCATCCTGGCCATGGGGTTTTTCCTGGTCCTGGTCCTGGAGCAGATCGCCTTGGCACAGCAAGACCCCTCCTCATCCTCCCCTTTCCCAGAGGAGACCCGCTCCCTCCTCCCCACCTCCTCCATCCAACACCCCCCGGGACCTTCATCATCCTCCTCCTCCTCCTCATCCCCCCACCCAGCTCCCAGCTCCCCCAGTCACATCCTGCGCTCGGGCGCGCTGGTGCTGGCGCTGGCGCTGCACGCCGTGCTGGAGGGGCTGGCGCTGGGGCTGCAGGAGGCGGAGGGAGCGGTGCTGAGGGTCTGCCTGGCTCTGCTCCTCCATAAATGCGCCGTCGCCTTCAGCCTGGCCCTGAAGCTGCTGCGGGGGCGGCTGCGGCCACCGGCGGTGGCGGGGTGCTTGGGGCTCTTCGCCACCATGTCCCCTTTAGGGGTGGGTTTGGGGACGGCGGTGGCGGCTGGCGAGGGGCCGAGGCAGAGGTTGTGGAGGGGGGTGTTGGAAGGGTTGGCAGCGGGGACTTTTCTTTATGTCACTTTCTTAGAGATTCTGCCTCAAGAATTAGGGGTGCCCCGCCATCGCGTCCCCAAAGTCATCCTGCTCCTCGCCGGTTTCGCCCTCGTCACCGCCATCCTCTTCATCAAGATCTGAGATGCTGCAGCCACCCCCCCCCGCCACCCCCTCCTCCGTGCAAGTGCCCCCCCCCCTCCTGCACCCCCTCCTCCGTGCAAGTGTCCCCCCCCTCCTGCACCCCCTCCTCCGTGCAAGTGCCCCCCTCCTCCGTGCAAGTGCCAAAGTGCCACTCCAGGGTCCCTGTCCCCCCCCCCAGCCCGCCGTGCCCCCAGGACTGGTGCTGTCCCCCCCCAGGACCACAGGATGGGGGGTGGGTGGGTGTGTGTCCCCCCCCCCCCAATAACACCCACAAGTGCCCTTAGAGCGTGGGTGGGAGTGTTGGGGTGCACAGCCCCAGCCCCCCCTGCGCACCCCCCCCCCTCAATGAGGGGAGGGGTTGGATGGAGCAAATAAAAGACTGAACCTGACGGTGCTGGCTCTGCCTGTGGGGGGGTCTGGAAGTGGGGGGGTCCCCAATATTGGGGGGGTGATGTGGAAGGGGGACCCACAATATTGGGGGGGGGTGACATGGAAAGGAGGGGGGGGGCACAATATTGGGGGGGTGATAGTGCCGGGGAGGGGGTCACAGAGCCCGGGGGGGCCACAGGGGTCTATATGGGCTGGGGGGGGGGGGGGGGGGAGTCCAGGTCCCCTCAATTTGGGGGGGAGGGAGGGGTCTGCTGTGTTCCCCAGCCATGGGGGGGGGGGGGGCGGGGGGGGGCCTGTGACCCTACTGTACCCCCCCATCACCAATCCCCCCCCGCAACTCCAACCCCATCCTCCTGTCCCCCCCTCTCCCGGGTCCCCCCCTTCTCCCGGGTCCCCCCATTGCGCTGCCCCCTTCTTCCCCTCCCGTCACCCCCCGGCCCCGCCCCAGCCCGCCGCAGGGCGGGGGCCGCGCGGTGCACGCCGGGAGTTGTAGTCGGGCCCGCCCACCCCACCCCGCGCACCGCGGGGGCGCCCCCTGTGGGGAGAACCAGGGACTCCATTTCCCGGTAGCCTTTGCGGGCGCGCCGCGGGGGCTGCTGGGAGTTGTAGTCCCCCGCCCCCCTGCGGCCCAGCGGCCGGGTGCAGCCTGTGGACTCCCCGCCCCAGCATGCCCCGCGCGGCGGCGGCAGCGGCGGCGGCGGCCGGAGCGGCCCGAGCAGGGAAGATGGCGGCGGCGGGTGCGGGGGGCCGGGCCCGGGCCCGGTGCGGGTTCTTCAGCCGGTACCGGTGCTTCCAACCCGCGGAAGTTCAGCGAGAAAATCGCTTTGCAGAAGCAGCGGCAGGCGGAGGAGACGGCGGCCTTCGAGGAGGTGATGATGGAGATCTGCTCCACCCGGGTGAGCAGCGCCGCCGCGGCCTCCCCCTCTCCCTTCCCCCGCCGGATGCGCGGCGGGCCCGGGGGGCCCGGGGCTGGGAGGGGGCTGTGTGAGGGGCCGGGGGCTGGGAGGGGACCCGGAGCTGCGGTGGGATCTGCGGGCTTGGGGGGGGGTCCGGAGGTGGGGGGTGACCCTGGCCTTGGGGGTGTCCAGGGGCTGTGGGGGGACCTGGAGTGAGGGGGGGCCGGGGGTTGTGAGGGGGTCTGGGGGCTGTGGGGGGGACCTGGGGGTGTGAGAAGGACCGGGGGGGTTCCTGCGGCTGGGGGGGGTCCCGAGGTGTGAGGGGACCAAGGACTGTGAGGGGGGTCCGGGGGGGCTACGCGAGGACTCGGAGCTGTGGGGGGATCCGAGGGCTTTGGGGGGGGGCTGGGGGCTGGGGGGGGGTCGTGAGTTTCCAGGGGTTGTGGGGGCTGTGGGGGGGTGTCAGAGGGGTCCGGGGGGGGGTGAGGGTGCAGGGAGTTCGGGGTTCAGGGAGTTCGGGGGTGCAGAAGGAGGTGGGGTAGCGGGGGGGGGGCTCTGCTGTGGGTGCAGAGCCGAGGGGGGGGGGGCGCTCCATGGGTACCCAAAGTCCTGGGGGAGGGGGGGTGATGGTGTTTTAGGGGTGCAAAGATGTCTCTGCACAGCGCATCACCCCAAGGCTCGGGGGTGAGTCTACATTTGGGGTGCTGAGGGCCCCCCCCCCTTAGAGAAACCCCTTCTCGGGGTGCCCACCGCCCCCAGGGGGGGTTATTTTGAGTTCTCCCCCCGCCCGTGGGTTTCTCGCCGAGGCTTTGGCACGTGGCTCGCTCCGACCCGCGGCCGCCGCGCGCCTCCTCCGCTTCCGAGCTGGAAAAACCCCAGGGGGGGATTTGTGGGGGCGAGGAGGGGATCCCCATCCCCACGCCTCTGCCACGGGCTCCTACCCCGTGTCACCTCCAGTGACACTGGGAGGGAGGGGGGGGATGTGTCCCCGAGCACCCCAGGGTGGGGTGGCTTGGTCCTTGCCACCGATTCCCATGGGAAACAGCGGATGCTTCATCCCTGGAGATGCTTAAATTTAACTTGGAGGATGGGGAAGGGGATGTCCTTGTCCCCTTTTGTCCCCTGTGGGCTTCTCAGGGGGACCTTGGTGGCAGGAGGGCTGCTCCGGGGTGTGACGGCGGAGCTGGGAAGCGGTGAGGATCCGGCAGGGATATGGGATGGAGATGGGAGAGGAGCATGGAGTAAAGGCTCTTCCCAGTGACAGGGACAGCTCATGTGTCCCCCTGCGCTTGGGGACCGGGAGGAAAGGGGAGCAAAACCCCTCAGGGCTTTAAAAATCAAACAAAAAGGGGGTGTTTGGGTCGGAGAACCCCATCGGCGCTGGGGTCTGACCTGACATCCAGAGTCAGGGAAGGTGACAGTGTCCCCACCGCAGCATGCAGGGGGGGTTGTCCCCCCAGAGGTTTCATCCCAGTATGGCCCAGTGCATCCCGGTGAGTTTGGGAGTGGGCTGGAGCCTCCCGCAGCCTGTTTGCCCAGTAAACACCTGGTTAATGTGCAGCAAAACTGGGAGGAAAGGGGGGGGGGACACAGCAGGACTGTCCTACTGCCCAGTTTGGGGGTGCCCCCTCCTTTCCCCGTGGTGGGGGGGTCTGGGAGCCCCCCCTCAAGTTTTGCTTTGTGTTTCCTGGAGGTTTTTTGGGATTTTTTTGCCTGCCTGCTGCCTGATTTCCCGCAGGGACCCTGGCTCGGAGCAGGATCCCAAGACCTTAAGCCCCGGCGCAGCTCCTCGCGCTAATCCCGTGCTGCCAGCGCCGCCAGCTGTTGCCTAAATCTCCCTTTTTTTTTTTTTTTTGGGGGGGGGGTTGTTTTTTTTTTTTGCTTTTCCCTTTGGATCTGGATTTCACTGGTCTCAAGCTTGGGAATTCGCTGGCGTGGGTTTCCCTGCTCCAACCATTTCCAAGCTGCTTTTTTCTACTTCATCTCCTCATTCCCCAGGGGGGGTTTGGCTGGGATCTGGCATGGGGGTGCTGCTTGAGGACCCCCCCAAATCCGAAGAGAAGGTGGATTGTGATGCACTTGACCTCGGCTGCGTGCGCTGGGATGCTGGAGGAGGGGAACCCATCCCCTTGTGCCGCAGGGGGGGGACGATGGGGGCAGCCAAGCGCCTTCCTGCTGGGATGAGGAAGTCTGCACTGCTCGGGGGGGGTGGGTCAGACCCCTGCCTGGCTCAAAGGGGGGGTTCAGTGCCCCAGGACCCCCAGTGCCGTGGGGTTTTCCCCCACTGGTGAGCGCGGGGGGCCCAAACCCCGTTATCTCCCGTCTGTGGTTTTCGTGGCTCCTTCCCTTGGCCTTGAGCAGCGCCGGGAGCCGGTGAGCTGCCGTGCTGTGCCCTTCCTCCTCGAGCCCTGGCCCCAAGATGGGGGTGTCCCCCCTCCCCCCCTAAATCCCTCTGCTCCAGGGATTTGGGGTTCTGGTGGGAGCGCCGTGGCTTTCCCCTCTCCCCGCTGTTAAACCCGGCGGGGGCTCCGCATCCTTTCAGCGCCGCAGGGGGAGGAAAGTCCCTTGTGGGGCCTCCTCTGTGCTTGGTGGCTTCGAAGTCCAAGAGGCACCGGGCACTTGGAACCCTCCTGGCCCCGTTCCCACGTGATTCCTGAGGCTGTCCGGCTCGGGGGGGGCACCCAGCTCCCGTGGGACACCCCGAGGGGCGCTCGGTACCGTGCGTGGGGCGAGCTGGGAGCTCAGCTAGAGGAGAGAGGGCATGGGAATGCCCCCCCTGGGATGGGGACAAGGGATGTCTTGGGTGTAACAGGGCAGTTTGGAGGAGCCCCCCCCTCGATCTAATTGCACCCCCCTGCTTCTCCTCAGCTGCAGGCACAGAAGCTGAGGCTGGCACACAGCCGGGGGCCCTACTACAGCGGCTCCCTGCCCAACGTCAACCAGATCGGCAGCGGCGTCTCCGACTTCCAGGTGACTTGGGGGGGGGGGCTTCCCCAGGGTGGTGGTGGGGGGCTGGGAGGGGGGCAGCCACCCCTCCCCCCTCAATGCCTTGGGGAGGGGGTTCAGGAGCTGCAGGCGGGCACTGGGGGTGAAGAACGGTGGTGCAGGCGGCTGTTGGGGATGGATGGGGACAATGGGGACAAGGGGACGTTCTCCCCGGCGATGGGGTGGTTGAGAGGGGGCTGCTTCCCTCGCTGATGGAGTGGGGGGGCTCCTCCCCCCCCTCTCCCCCCCCTCACTGTCCTCCCCCTCCGCAGGGCCCTTTGCATTCGCCGCTGGATTCCACGCGCAGCACCCGGCACCACGGGCTGGTGGAGAGGGTGCAGCGGGACCCCCGCCGCATGATGTCCCCCCTGCGCCGCTACGTCCGACAGATATCCTTTATCCCGCGCCCTCCCGGGGCTCCCAGTGCTCCCAGTGCTCCCAGTGCTCCCAGTGCTCCCAGTACCTTGTCTCTTTGCCTCTCCGTACGGCCCTTAACGCGCCCCCCCACATCGACAGCTCTCCCTATGGACCCACCTACCTGTCGCCCCCCCCCGAGCCCAGCTGGAGGAGGTAAAGACCCCACCTTTTCTTGCTTCCCAGTACTTGGTTTTTGGGGTGCTGGTTCCCAGTCTGTTGGGGTCACTGGAGCCTGGGGTTTGCCTTGTGTTAAAGAGCACGCAGAGGGTTGGAACCTCATGCAGCGAGCTGGATCCACGTGGCTTCCCTTACTGGTTTGGGGTGGAAAACCAGACTGGGGGGGGGGGCTTTGATGCTGGGAGCTCTCCCCCTGCTCTGATTTGGGGGAGTTTGGGGGATTTTTAAGGATGAATGTTGTCATTGTGCCTAGAAGAGGCCTGTGGGGTGGCATCCCCCGCAGCAGGGTCCCACCTGAGGTGGGACACCCTGGGGCCTGGCTCTTGTCCCAGGGGGGTGGCAGGTGAGGATGGGGTCCTGGGGGGCTGTGGCTCTGTGTGGGAGCTCAGCTCAGCCCTTTTAGAGCTTGCTCAGGGTTTTATTCCCAAGGCCACCCTTGGGGACGGTGACTCCGGTGCTCCTCAGTGCCTGGCACAGCTCAGCTGCCATTCCCGTGCTCCAGGAGCCTCTGTGTGTCCCTTCCCCGTGGGGACAGCGGCGGTGACAAGTGCTGGGTGGCAGCCTTGGGTTGTGTCACTCCATGGGTCACGTTGTGTCTTGCACTTTGTCCCCTCGGCGCCGGTCAGTCCGGAGTGCCAGGGACGTGACCTTGGCCCCTGGGACATCTTTGTCCCCTCTGCCATCCTTCCTGGCTTCCTGGGGCAGAGCTTTGGCTTTTTTGCCCTAAAATAAGGGGTTGTCACTCAAGGCCACCCCCCCCAGCAGGACCTGGGGCTCTGAGGAGCTGTCCCCTCGCTGTGAATTCCCCACCCCAGGCTGGGGGGGGACTTTAGCCCTTGCCTCTGTGACACTTCCCCGGGCGCTGCTGGAGGGGGAGGTGGGTTTTGTCCCCCTGCCCTGGGCTTTGGGGACACCCTGGCATGCAGGGCGGGGGGGGTAAGACAGGGAACAGGGTGAGGATGGCATAGATCAGCCTCTGACACCGTGTTGAGGGGTGTCCCTCAGGGCTAAGGGGTGTCCCCTAGGAACAGGAGGTATCCTCTAGAGCCAGGGGGTGTCCCTTAGGGCCACAGGGTGTCCCTCAGGACCAAAGGATGTCCCCCAGGGCCAAAGGGGTGTCCCCCAGGGCCACAGGGTGTGCCTCAGGGCCAAGGGATGTCCCTTAGTGCCACAGGGTGTCTCCTAGGGTCAAGAGGTGTCCCCTAGGAACAGGAGGTGTCCCCCAGGGCCACAGGGTGTCCTCTAGGGCCAAGGGGTGTCCCCCAGGGCTGGCAGAGATGCCCTCGCGAGCCGCCTGCTTCCTCCCGCTGCCCTCAGCCCCCTCCCACGGGGGGCAGTGCCACCCTGTGCCCCCCCCTTTTTGCTTCCTCCCCCCATAACCCTGCTTTTTCTCCCCCCAAGGACCATGCCCTGGAGCAACTTCCCGATGGAGAAGGGACATTTGTTCCGGCTGCCGTCGGCTCTCAACAGGTAAGTGACATCTTTCTTCCATTTCCCCTCTCTCCACGCCTCTACCCGAGACCCCCAGGGTGGGCACAGCCCTGGTTGTGCTCTCACCAGTCCCCCAGGGGAAGGGCAGGGGTCTCCTGGCTGTCCTGAATAACAGGGGGGACCCCCAAGGATGGAGGTGACCCTGTGCAACCCTCACACCTCCACCTGCAGCCACTCTCAGCCCCCCCAAGGAGCTGCTTTTGGGGACACGGGTGGCCCCCCAGGGCTGGCAGGGGACCCTGGCTGGGCCCCGTGGGTGGGTGGGGAGGGAGCTTTCTGGCTCCCAGCTGCGCCGCGGCGGAACAATGTCCCCCTTGTGCGGGCCCAGGACACGGCGTTGGCTCGGGCGGCTCCTCCTCGCCCTCAGACCCAGTCGTTGGGAGCACGGGGGGGGGCAGAGCTGCCCCCTGCCCTCCCTGGGGGGGGACAGAGGGTCCCTGGGGAGACAGTGTCCCTGGGGGGGGGGGCAGAGGGTCCCTGAGGGGTCCAGAGGTCCCTGGGGGAGACTGAGGGTCCTGGGGGGGGGGGAGAGGGTCCCCAAGGGAGGCAGAGGGTCCCCAAGGAAGACTGAGGGTCCCAGGGGAGACTGAGGGTCCCTGGGGGAAGAAGAGGGTCCCTGGCGGGGGCAGAGGGGTCCCAGGGGAGACAAAAGGTCCCTGAGGGGTCCAGAGGTCCCTGGGGGAGACTGAGGGTCCTGGGGGGGGGGGGGGCAGAGGGTCCCCAAGGGAGGCAGAGGGTCCCCAAGGAAGACTGAGGGTCTCAGGGGAGACTGAGGGTCCCTGGGGGAAGAAGAGGGTCCCTGGGGGGGGGCAGAGGGTCCCTGAAGGGGACTGAGGGTCCCAGGGGAGACCAAGGGTCCCTGGAGGGGACAGAGGGTCCTGGGGAAGACAGAGGGTCCCTGAGGGGGGCAGAGGTCCCTGGGGGAGACTGAGGGTCCTGGGGGCAGAGGGGCCCCAAGGGAGACAGAGGGTCCCTGAGGGGGGCAGAGGGTCCCCAAGGAAGACTGAGGGTCCCAGGGGAGACAGAGGGGTCCCTGGGGGGGACAGAGGGTCCCCAGGGGAGCCCATCTTGCCCCGTGCCAAGGGTGGCAGAGCCACCTTTGCCTGCTCTCACCCACCGTCCCGGGGCTGGGGCTGTCACCCCTTGGGGCCCCTCCTGCCCCCAGACCTCAGTCCTCCCGCAGGGCTGCACACTACTGCCCCCCCTCCCAGGCACCCTCTGTCTTCACCAGGACATCCTCTGTCCCTCACACGGGAGCGTGATGATCTCCCCCTGGGACACCTACCAGTCCCCTCTCAGGGCCCCTCTGCCCCCCCCCAGCGGACACCCTCTCTTCCCCAGGGGACCCCCCCCCCCAACCTCCACCCAGCCACCTCAGCACCCTCACACCCCTCCAGGGTGACCACGTGGAGCCCCATCCCTCACTCGGTGTCCCCCAAGTGTCACCACTAACGGTCACCCCCTTTTCGTGCAGGTTTTCTGGATGGGGACACAGACAGTAAAGGTGAGTGTGTGCCCCCCCCCCTGCATTCTGGGGCAGGGGGACAATGTTGGGGGGGGTCTGTAGCCCCCACCCCACGCTGACCCCCTGCTCCCCCCCTCTCCTTTGCCAGTGTTTCTTTTCCAAGTGCCTCCCATCGAAGAGACCTTCGATGACAACAAGCATTCGCTGAAGCCCTGGGACACCAAGAAGGTGAGCGTGGAGGAAGGGTGTCACCCCCACATCCCCATCTAGAGGGGACACCACGGATTGGGGGGGGGCTCTGCCTCCTTCCTGCCCCCAAACTGGGGGGGTGTGTGGTTTGGCACCCCACCTTTGCTTCACTCCTCTTTGCTTCCACAGCTCTCCTCGTCCTCGGCACGTCCGCGCTCCTGCGAGGTCCCCGGGATCCAGTGAGTCCTGGGCACGGAATGGGGGGGCCCTGAGGGGGGGGGGGGTCTGGCAGTGGGGTTCCCACGCTGAACCCCTCTCTCTCTCTCTCTCTCTCTTTCCCCCAGCGTGTTTCCGTCCCCGGATCAGCCCGCCAACGTCCCCCTCATCCCCTCGGCCCTCAACACGGGGGGTTCCCTTCCTGACCTCACCAACCTGCACTTCCCCTCCCCTCTGCCCACCCCCCTCGACCCGGACGAGACCACTTACCCCAGTTTGAGTGGGGGGAACAGCACCAGTAACCTGGCCAACACCATGACCCACCTGGGCATCAGCGGCACCATGGGCCTGGGCACCAGCTACGACTCGCCAGGTGAGAGCTGGCCCCAGGACATCCCCCAAGGACCCCCCCAGCACCCCCAGAAGGTGCCAGGATCCCCCCACAGCACCCCTAGAACCACCCAGACCCCCCCCAGCACCCCCAGAAGGTGCTATGTCCACACCCAGGATGCCCCCCCAGCACCCTCAGAAGCTGCCAGGATCCCTGCAGCACCCCTACAACCACAGGATCCCCCCAGCACCCCTAGAACCACTGGAAACACCCCCCCCCCAGAAGCTGCCAGGATAACTGCAGCACCCCTAGAACCACTGGGACCCCCCCAGAAGCTGCCAGGATCCCCTCCCCAGCACCCCTAGAACCACTGGGACCCCCCCAGCACCCCCAGAAGCTTCCAGGATTCCCCCCAACCCCCCCCCCCCCAGCACCTCCAGAGGCTTCCAGGATTCCCCCCAGCACCCCTAGAACCACTGGGACCCCTCCAGCACCTCCAGAAGCTTCCAAGATTCCCCCCAGCACCCCTGGAACCACCAGGACCCCCCCCAGCACCCCAAGAATATGCCCCATTTCCCCCCCCAGCACCCTGCAGGACTTCAAGGAATGCCCCCCCCCCCCCCCCCCCCAAGCTGCCAGTGGCCACCATGTACCCCCCTCAGCACAGGGGGACGCCGGAGGTGCCATCCCATGGTGGCGTGGGGTGCAGAGAGGGGGTCCCCATGGTGGGGAGAAGAAGAAACCAGTCCGTGCAGGCGATGCTACTGGGAGCGGGGTGGGGAGAGCCGTGGGGTGTGATGGCATTGGTGGGGGGGTCCAGCCCCACCAGAGCACCCTGTGCCCCCCCCCTGGGGGGGTGTGTGTGTGTGTTTGTGTCTCTGTCTCCATCGTTTTGGTCACCTCTGTCACCTTCCATCCCACGTGGGGCAGCCGGGGAGCCCCAGCCCGGCCCGGGGAGGAAGCTCCTATGGCGTTGGGGTGATTCCCTCGGGGGGGGTGGGGGGGTAACAATGGTGTCTCTTGTTTTTTTTTTTGTCCCCACAGGACTTACCTCACCTATGCAGAGCTCCCTGAGTAACCCCAACCTCCAGGCCTCCCTTCGCAGCCCCTCGCTCCAATCCTCCCTGAGCAACCCCTCCCTCCAGTCCTCCCAGAGCAGCTCCTCCATCCCTTCCTCCCTCTCCAACCAGTCCCTCCCTTCTTCCCTCTCCTCCTCTCTCAGCAACCCCTCCCTCCCCACGTCCCCCCCGCACCAGCCAACCCATGCAGTCTTCCCCCAGTAATCCCAGTTTGCCCTCTGGCTTGAGCCCCTCTTCTTACCCCCCCCTGGTGCAGGCTTCCATAACCACCTCGCCCCGCCGACGGGTCCCGCTCAGCCCCCTCACCCTCCCCATGGGTGGAGAAACCAGGAGGCAGCACCCCAAACAGTTCTCACCAACAATGTCACCCACATTGTCCTCCATCACCCAGGTATGCATGGTCCATCCCCCCCCCCCCCTCCCTTCCTCCTCTTCCTCCTTCCTCCTCCTCTTCCTCCACTTACGTCTCGTTTCCATCCTCATCTCACCCACATTTCCAGGGAACCCCTCACACCTCCCCCCCAGATCCCACCTGGGGGACCCCTCCTCGCCAAGAGGGGGAGCTCCACCTGGTTATGGGATGGGGGGCACACACACACACACACACAGAGGCTGTGCCCCAGTTGGGGTGCCCCCCACCCCTTGTTTTCCCCAGAGGTGGGGAGCTGGGTGCAGGCTGCTGAGATTTATTTTTTTTTTTTGGGGTGTCTCAGATTGCTTTTGGGGTGTCTCAGATTGCTGTGATCTCCCCAGCCCGCTGGGGGAGATTGGGGGGGGGGCAGATCCTCACAACCTAACACCCCCCCCCCCCCCCCCCCCCCAAATTTCTGCTCATTCCTCAGGGGGTGCCCCTGGACACCAGCAAGCTGCCGGCCGACCAGCGCCTCCCACCGTACCCCTACAACCAGCCCGGCCTCCTCCTGCAGTCCCAGCCCAACCAGAAACCCTTGCACCAACCCCTGCAGACCCCCCCACAACCGACTCTGCCCCCAGCCCCACCGGCGAGACCCCCAGTACCACCAGTGCCGCCGCCCAGTGGGGCTGCCCAGCGCCCCTACGCCCCCCAGTACCAGGCTAACGCCTCCCTGCAGCAACTGGGACAGCCCCTGAGCGACTTCGGCTTGGGCAGTGTGAGTTTTGGGGAGGGGGGGGGGGAGGGATAATGGGGTCCCCCCATGGCACTGTGGGGCTCCCCTGGGTGGTTAATGGACCCAAAGCAAGAAATAAGCTGGGAAAAGTTGTCTCTGTTTGCACTTAATCCCAAGGACCCCCCCAGCACCCCCAGAAGCTTCCAGGATCCTCCCCCAGCATCCCTAGAACCACCAGGACCCCCCCAAGGACCCCTCAGCACCCCCAGAAGCTTTCAGGATCCCCCCCCAGCACCCCTAGAACCAGCAGGACCCCCCCAAGGACTCTCCCAGCACCCCTATAACCAGCAGGACCACCCCAAAGACCCCCCCAGCACCCCTAGAAGCTTCCAGGATCCCGCCCCAGCATCCCTAGAACCAGCAGGACCCCCCCCAAGGACCCCCCCAGCACCCCTGTAACCAGCAGGACCACCCCAAAGACCCCCCCAGCACCCCCAGAATCTTTCAGGATCCTCCCCAGCATCCCTAGAACCACCAGGACCCCCCCAAGGACCCCCCCAGCACCCCTGTAACCAGCAGGACCACCCCAAAGACCCCCCCCAGCACCCCCAGAAGCTTTCAGGTTCCCCCCCAGCACCCCTAGAACTTCCAGGACCCCCCCAAGGACCCCCACAGCACCCCTAGAACCACTAGGACCACCCCAAGACCCCCCCCCAGCACCCCCAGAAGCTTTCAGGATCCGCCCCCAGCACCCCTAGAACTTCCGGGACCCCCCTTAGGACATCCAGAAGCTGCCAGGACCCTCCCAGCACCCCCAGAAGCTTCCAGGATCCTCCCCAGCACCCCTAGAACCACCAGGACCCATCCAAGGACACCCCCAGCACCCCTAGAACCACCAGGACCACCCCAGCACCCCTAGAACCACCAGGACCCCCCCCCCCAGGACCCCCAGAAGCCCTCAGGACACCCCCCCCAGCACCCCTAGAACCTGCCAGAAAACTCTGAAAATTTTCTGGCTCTTTAAATTTTAAAATTAATTTTCTGCCTCTCTCTCTCTGCCCTCCCAGTTCGACCAGTTTGGAATGGGGGAAAGCCCTACCGGGAACAGCGGGGGCGGTGGCGGGGGCGGCAGTGGGGGTTTCCCCGAGGATTTGGGGTCCCTGAGTTACCCCCAAAGCGAGGTCCCTTACGACCCCCACTTCCCCAACCGCCAGAACCTGATGGGGAACTGCAGCCGCCACGGCCCCATCCCCAACATCATCCTCACAGGTGGGTGGGGGGCACCCACACCCCCTTTTAAATTTGGGGGGGGGGGGGGGGAAGGGGGGTAGGGTCTCAAAGAGGGGGTGCTGACCCCCTAAAATTCCCCATCCTCTTTCCCCTAGGGGATTCCCCCCCCGGGATCTCGAAGGAGATCGCCACGGCTTTGGCCGGCGTGCCGGGTTTCGAGGTGGAAGCGGCGGCGTTGGGACTGGGGGAGGATCTGAAGATCGAACCCCTCACTTTGGATGGACTCAACATGTTGAGCGACCCCTACGCCCTCCTCACCGACCCTGCCGTGGAGGATTCCTTCCGTACCGACCGCCTCCAGTGAGGGGGGGACCCCACAGACACCCCCATTTCGCCAGGCACCTCCGCGTCCCAGTTGATCCCAGTTGCCCCACTGCTGAGTCCTCCCAGTGGGATTTAAGGATTTCAGGCCAGTGGGATTTAAAGGGGGGGGGGATATGAACACATCCTCCCCCCCCAAACCCCAGTGGAAAAGGGGGTGCCCCCCAGACACCCCCATTTCGCCAGGCACCTCTGTGTCCCAGTTTATCCCAGTTGCCCCACTGCTGAGTCCTCCCAGTGGGATTTAAGGATTTCAGGCCAGTGGGATTTAGAGAGAGGGAGGGGGGGGGATATGCACACATCCCCCAAACCCCAGCAGAAAAGGGGGTGCCCCCCAGACACCCCCATTTCTCCAGGCACCTCCGCGTCCCAGTTTATCCCAGTTTGCCCACTGCTGAGTCCTCCCAGTGGGATTTAGGATTTCGGGCCAGTGGGATTTAAAGGGGGGGGGATATGCACACATCCCCCCCCCAAACCCCAGTGGAAAAGGGGGTGACCCCCAGACACCCCCATTTCTCCAGGCACCTCCGTACCCCAATTCCATCCCAGTTTCCCCACTGCTGAGTCCTCCCAGTGGGATTTAGGATTTCAATCCAGTGGGAATTAAAGGGGGGGGGAGGGGATATGAACACATCCCCCAAACCCCAGCAGAAAAGGGGGTGCCCCCCAGACACCCCCACTTTTCCAGGCACCTCTGTACCCCAGCTCCAGCCCAGTTTCCCCACTGCTGAGTCCTCCCAGTGGGATTTAGGATTTCAGTCCAGTGGGATTTAAACAGGGGGGTGGGATATGCACACATCCCCCCCCCCAAACCCCAGCAGAAAAAGGGGGTGCCCCCCCACTTTGGGGGTGGCTGTACATAGGTAGACACCCCTTGGGGAGAGAGGGGGGGGGGTGTTGTGTGTTGGGGGGGCCCTCGCGTTTATTTTTATTTTATTATTTTTCTGGATAATCATCATGTTTAAAGAGAAATCCCATCGTGTGTGTCCTCCCCCCCCCCTACAGCTGCACCCCCTATGTAGCCCCCCCCAGCCCCCCAACTTTCCCCAGCTGCCGGGGACCCCCCGGGATGTGTAGAAAGCACTTGTAACTTTGCCCCTCCCCCCCCCAAACTTTTGGGGGGACCCATCCATAAGTGGGGGGGGGGTAGGGGGGACACCTGGGGGCCCCCCCAGGACCTGTGTTTGTGTCCCCCTCCCCCCCCCCTCGCCCCTCCCCCCCCCCCAGGAGGGAGCCAGAGTGATTTATTATTATTATTATTTTTTAAAAATATATTATATGTTAATTAAATAGCCCCTGTGATGGCGTGTGGCTGCTTTCATGGGGGGGGGGGGGGGCAGCACCCCTCACCCCCCCAAGATTCGGGGGGGGATTTGGGGGGGGCACAAAGAGGGGGTTCAGCTCCTCCAGCCCCCCCCCCCCTTTGCCAGGTCCTTTGGGCTGGGGATGGGGGGGCAATGGGGTCCCCCGAGTTCCTGGGGGTGCTGAGGGGGGCGGGGGGTTCCTTGTTCTTGGGGTGCTGGGGGGGGGGCTGATCATGGAAGCTTCTAGGGGTGCTGGGGGGGGTCTTTTGGGGGGCGGGGGGCTCCTGGCAGCTTGTGGGGGTCCTTGGGGGTGGGTCCTGGGGGTTCTAGGGGAGCTGGGGGGTCCTGGAAGCTTCTGGGGGTCCTGGGGGGGTCCTGGTGGTTTTAGGGGTGCTTGGGGGGGGGGTCCTGGCAGCTTCTGGGGGTGATGGGGGTGTCCTTTAGGGGGGTCCCGGTGATTCTAGGGGTGCTGGGGGGGTTCTTGGGTGGGTCCTGGTGCTTCTAGGGGTGCTGGGGGGTCCTGGCAGCTTCTGGGGGTGCTGGGGGGGTCCTTTGGGGGGTTCCTGGGGGTTCTAGGGGAGCTGGGGGGCCCTATGGGGAGTACTGGAGGCACTGGGGGGGTTCTGGTGGTGCTGGGGGGATCCTGGGGGGTGCAGGGGTTCCTCCCGCCCGCCGGGGGTCGCTGTCGGGGCCGGCGGGGCCGGGGGGGCGCTCGGTGGCGGCCCGGTGGAGCCCAGCGGTGCGGCCTGGCCCGGCCCGGCCCGCAGGTACGGCCGGGGGGGACCGGGGGCTGCCCGGGGCCGTGGGACCGGGGGGCTTCTATAGGGCCTGTGGGGGCTGTGGGGCGGCTATAGGGCCTGTGGGACCGGCTATGGGGCCTATGGGGCCGGCTGTAGGGCCTGTGGGGTGGCTATGGGGCCTGTGGGGGGGCTGTAGGGCCTGTGGGGTGGCTATGGGGCCTGTGGGGGGGCTGTAGGGCCTGTGGGGTGGCTATGGGGCCTGTGGGGGGGCTGTAGGGCCTGTGGGGGGCTATTGGGTCTGTGGGGTGGCTATGGGGCCTGTGGGGCCCGGGTTAGGGCCTATAGGGCCGGCTATAGGGTCTGTGGGGTGGCTATAGGGCCTGTGGGGGCTGTGGGACCGGCTATGGGGCCTATGGGGCCGGCTGCAGGGCCTGTGGGGGGGCTGTAGGGCCTGTGGGGCGGCTATGGGGCCTGTGGGGGGCTATAGGGCCTGTGGGGGGGCTATAGGGCCTGTGGGGCTTCTATAGGGCCTGTGCGGCCCAGGGTAAGGCCTGTGGGGTGGCTATGGGGCTGGCTATAGGGCCTATGTGGCCTGGGGCGGCTGTGGGGCAACTATAGGGCCTGTGGGGCTGGCTACAGGGCCTGTGGGGCGGCTATGGGGCCTGTGGGGGGCTATGGGGCCTGTGGGGCCCAGGGTAGGGCCTGGGGGGCTTCTATAGGGCCTGTGGGGGGCTATAGGGCCTGTGGGGCCCAGGGTAAGCCTGTGGGGTGGCTATGGGGCTGGCTATAGGGCCTATGGGGCCTGGGGTGGCTGTGGGGCAACTATAGGGCCTATGGGGCAGCTATGGGGCCTGTGGGGCCCGGGGTAGGGCCTATGGGATGGCTATAGGGCCTGTGGGGTCTGTGGGACTGGCTGTGGGGTCTATGGGGCCGGCTGCAGGGCCTGTGGGGCGGCTATAGGGCCTGTGGGGCCCAGGGTAAGGCCTGTGGGGTGGCTATGGGGCTGGCTATAGGGCCTATGGGGCCTGGGGCGGCTGTGGGGCAACTATAGGGCCTATGGGGGCAACTATGGGGCCTGTGGGGCTGGCTACAGGGCCTGTGGGGGGGCTATGGGGCCTGTGGGGCAGAGGCTGGAGGGGACACGCTGCTGTGTCCCCCCTCCCCAGTCAGTGCTTGGCACCCCACGTGTGATGGGGGGACAGGGGGACACCGCAGTGTCCCCGCTGGGGGTGTCCGTGTGTGGGGCTGGGACCCCCGTGTGCCCCCCCCATCCCGGTGCCCCACGGAGGGGGGTGACAGCGTGGGGGGGGGCGGGGGTGACGTGGGTGTTTGCAGCCTCGGCCCCCGCTTCCTTCCCCTTTCCAACCCGCTCTGCTCAGCTCTGCGGCGGCCTCTGCGGACCCCTCCGGTGGCACCCAGGCAAGCTGGGGACACTGGGGACACTGGGGACACTGGGGACAGGGAGGGGGCGTGGGGAGAGGGGCCAGCTGCCAGCCAGGGGTGCACCCACCAAAATGGGGGGTGTGTGTGGGGCACGCCGTGGGTTGGGGGTCCTGTGTGTGAGGGGTGTCCCCCTGCAGCCGCTGTGCGTGGGGTGGGGTGCTGCGTGTGCCCCCCCCCAAACCAGCCATGGGGGTCCCCACCGTGTCACCCGGCGCTTCGCGGCGTGACCGGAAGCCTCCTCCCTTCCTGTCACCGGCGCTTTCGCCCCGTCAGCTCTGCTGGGCCCCACGGCCACCGGCTCACTGTGGGGCACCCCACAGTGCCAGCTGAGCCATGGGGCACCCCACGCTGCCACCTGAGCCGTGGGGCACCCACAGTGCCAGCTGAGCCATGGGGCACCCCACGCTGCCAGCTCACCATGGGGCACCCCACAGTGCCAGCTGAGCCATGGGGCACCCCACATTGCCAGCTCACCATGGGGCACCCCACACTGCCAGCTCACCATGGGGCACCCCACATTTCCAGCTGAGCCATGGGACACCCCACGCTGCCAGCTCACCATGGGGTACCCACAGTGCCAGCTGAGCCATGGGGCACCCCACATTTCCAGCTGAGCCATGGGGCACCCCATGCTGCCAGCTCACCATGGGGCACCCCACACTGCCAGCTGAGCCGTGGGGCACCCCACGCTGCCAGCTCACCATGGGGCACCCCACAGTGCCAGCTGAGCCATGGGGCACCCCACATTGCCAGCTCACCATGGGGCACCCCACATTGCCAACCTGCCACGGCAGAGGAGCATTCCCTGCTCCTTGGGGTCCCGGCGGGGGGTGTCGGGGCTGTGTGACAGGGGTGGGGTGTCACCCCTCCCGCTCTCTGTGCCCCCCCAGATGCCGTGAGCCATGGCGGACGAGAAGCCCCCCCAGCTGGTGGATTACTTCGTGGTGGCCGGACTGACGGACACGTCGCGGGCCCTGGAGGAGGAGAACCAGCAGCACCGCCCTGCCCGCCCCAGCGAGCCCATCACCGACGTGGCCGTCATCATCCGCTCGCAGGGCGAGGAGGTGCCCCACGGCTTCACCTGCATCGAGGCCACCACCTCGGGCCACCTCGTGGACCTCAACGCCGGGCTGCTCAACAACCCCCAGATGTTCATTTGTTACAAGAGAGGCCGGGATAAACCCCCCCTCATCGAGTTGGGGTGAATTTGGGGGGGCTGTGGCTATGAGGTGGGGTGCCCGTGAGCTCCTTGGGGGTCTCCTCACCCTTTTTCTCCATGCAGGGTTCACTACGAAGGCAAGGACCGCCCGAAGCCGGGCTGTAAGATCCTGGACACGACGCCCTACAGTCGCTCTGCCAACCTGAATTCGGGGGGCCCGGGTCACCAACGCACCTTCCTGACGTACCGCCGGGCCACCGAACCCCCCGGCCACAACACCTTGGGGGTCACCGACATCTGCCTCGTCATGCCCAGCAAGGGGGAGAGCACCCCTCACACCTTCTGCAGGGTGGATAAGAACCTCAACACCAGCATGGTGGGTGTGGGGGTCCCCTCTTAGCACAGCTGGGGTGCCCCCCTTGTTGGTGGCTGACCCCCCAAGCCCTCACTGCTCCCTCCTTGCAGTGGGGTCCTGCGCTGTACCTGTGCTACAAGATCGCCATGGCCAAGGCAACACGCTGGTCTACGAAGCAGGTAGAGATTTGGGGGGGTCAACCTCAGATCTGGTCTACGAACAGGTGGAGATTTGGGGGGGTCAGCCCAAATCTGGTCCACAAAGACAGTAAAGATCTGGGGGGGTCAACCTCAAATCTCGTCTATGAACAAGTGGAGATTTGGGGGGGTCAACCTCAGATCTGGTCCATGAACAGGTGGAGATTTGGGGGGATCAACCTCAAACCTGGTCCATGAACACGTGGAGATTTGAGGGGGTCAACCTCAGATCTGGTCCATGAACAGGTGGAGAACTGGGGGGGTCAGCCCCAAATCTAGTCCGTGAACAGGTGGAGAATTGGGGGGGTCAACCTCAAATCTGGTCAATGAACAGATGGAGATTTGGGGGGGGCCAGCCCCAAATCTGGTCCACAAAGACAGTAGAGATTTGGGGGGGTCAACCTCAGATCTGGTCCATGAACAGGTAGAGGTTTGGGGGGGTCAACCCCAGTTGCGTGGTGCCCACCTTCAGCCAGATGGGGAGGTGCTAAGGTGAGGTGCTAAGGTGAGGTCCGTCCGTCTGTCCACCCAGGGCTCTTGGGCCGTTACCCCCAGCAGGACAGCGACTCCTTCCCTCTACCCGAATCCGTGCCCGTCTTCTGCTTGCCCATGGGGGCCACCATCGAGAGCTGGCCGGCCGACACCAAGTACCCGCTCCCCGTCTTCTCCACCTTCGTCCTCACCGGCGCTCTGGTGACAAGGCAAGTTACGGGAGGGGTGGGTGTGAGGGGTGGGTGTGAGAAAAGGGGGGGCCCCCCTGACCCCCCCAGCCCCACGCAGGTTTACGGGGCGGCCATCCAGTTCTACGAAGCCTTTCCCCGGGAGCGACTCTCGGAGAAGCAGAGCCTGAGGTTGGGGTTGTTGAGCGTCGTGGACCGGCAGCCGGTGTCGGGACGTTCCCTCCAGACCCGGAAAAGCATCTGTGTCCTCTCCCACTGGCCTTTCTTCGACGTCTTCCGCAAGTTCCTCATGTTCATTTATCGCTACTCCATCTCCGGGCCCCACGTGCTGCCCCTCGAGACGTGAGTGCTGGCAGGCTGGGGGGGGGGTGGGGTGGGAGGTTTTTGGGGTGCCCCCTTGCACCTCCCTGCTGCTCACAGACCCCTCTGTCCCCCCCCAGGCACATCTCACACTTCATGCACAACGTCCCCTTCCCGTCCCCGCAGCGACCGCGCATCCTGGTCCAGGTGAGTCCCTGTGTGTCCCCCCCGTGCTGTCCCATCGCTGTGTGTCCCCCTCATGCTGTCCCCATCACTGTGACCCCCCATGCTGTCCCCATCGCTGTGTGTCCCCCCCATGCTGTCCCCATCACTGTGTGTGTGTCCCCCCCCCCAGTGCTGTCCCCATCACTGTGTCCCCCCATGCTGTCCCCATCACTGTGTGTCCCCCCAATGCTGTCCCCATCTGTGTGTCCCCTCCATGCTGTCCCATCACTGTGTCCCCCCCCGTGCTGTCCCCATCACTGTGATCCCCCATGCTGTCCCCATCGCTGTGTCCCCCCCATGTTGTCCCCATCACTGTGTGTCCCCCCATGTTGTCCCCATCACTGTGTGTCCCCCCCGTGCTGTCCCCATCGCTGTGTGTCCCCCCCGTGCTGTCCCCATCGCTGTGTGTCCCCCCCGTGCTGTCCCTATCACTGTGTCCCCCCCATGCTGTCCTCATCACTGTGTGTCCCCCTGTGCCGTCCCCATCACTGTGTGTCCCCCTGTGCTGTCCCCATCATTGTGTGTACCCCCCCCATGCTGTCCCCATCACTGTGTGTCCCCCCACCTCCAACCCCCCGTGGTGTCCCCACAGATGTCCCCATATGACAACCTGCTGCTGTGCCGCCCCGTGTCCTCCCCGCTGCCGCTCAGGTAGGGATGGCTGCGGGGTGCCAACCTTGGGAGGGGGGGGCACACACAGGAGGGGGACACGGGGTGGCTGAGTGACACCCCCCCCCCCCCAAACCCCGCAGTGGCGCCAGCTTCCTGACCCTGCTGCAGAACCTGGGCCCTGACAACGCCGTGGCCCTGCTGGTGGCCGTCCTCACCGAGCAGAAGCTCCTCATCCACTCCCTGCGCCCCGACGTCCTGACCAGCGTGGGCGAAGCCCTGGTGGCGGTGAGTGCTGAGAGAGGGGGGGGACACAACGACACGTGTGGCATTGGGGACCAACCCCCCTTATTCCCCCCCCCAAAGCCCCGTGGCGCTGACCCCCCCTCATCCTGTCCCCAGATGATCTTCCCCCTGCGCTGGCAGTGCCCCTACATCCCGCTGTGCCCGCTGGCGCTGGCTGACGTGCTGTGTGCCCCCGTGCCCTTCATTGTAGGAATCCACTCCAGCTACTTTGACCTCTACGAGCCCCCCCGCGACGTCATCTTCGTCGACCTGGATACCAACACCATCTTCCAGTGAGTGACCCCCAGTGCGGGACCTTGGGGAAGGGGTTTCCACCTGGGGAGATGCCAAGGGTCCACCTTGGACCTGGGCACTTGGGGAAGGGTTTTTTTCCACCTGGGGAGATGCCAAGGGTCCACCTTGGACCTGGGCACTTGGGGAAGGGTTTTTTCCCCACCTGGTGAGGTGCTGAGGGTCCACTTTGTGTGTCCAGTTCTTGACCTGGGCACTTGGGGAAGGGGTTTTCCACCTGGTGAGGTGCCAAGGGTCCACCTTGGACCTGGGCACTTGGGGAAGGGTTTTTTCCACCTGGGGAGATGCCAAGGGTCCACCTCATGTGTGCAATTCTTGACCTGGGCACTTGGGGAAGAATTTATTCCCACCTGGGGAGATGCCAAGGGTCCACCTTGCATGTGCAATTCTTGACCTGGGCACTTGGGGAAGGGGGTTTCCACCTGGGGAGATGCCAAGGGTCCACCTCATGTGTGCAATTCTTGACCTGGGCACCTGGGGAAGGGGTTTTCCACCTGGGGAGATGCCAAGGGTCCACCTTGGACCTTGGCACTTGGGGAAGGGTTTTTTCCCACCTGGTGAGATGCCAAGGGTCCTCCTTGCGTGTGCAATTCTTGACCTGGGCACTTGGGGAAGGGTTTTTTCCACCTGGGGAGATGGCAAGGGTCCACCTTGGACCTTGGCACTTGGGGAAGGGGTTTTCAACCTGGTGAGGTGCCAAGGGTCCACCTTGCGTGTGCAATTCTTGACCTGGGCACCTGGGGAAGGGGTTTTCCACCTGGTGAGATGCCAAGGGTCCACCTTGGACCTGGGCACTTGGGGAAGGGGTTTCCCACCTGGTGAGGTGCCAAGGGTCCACTTTCTTTGTGTCCCCCCCTTTGCCAGGAGCGAGGAACGCAAGCTGCTGTCCCCCCGCTCCCTGCCCCGCCGACCCTGCAAGGTGCTGCTGGCCTCTCTGCACAACCTCTCCCAGCAGCTGGATGAGAGTGAGTGGGGGGGGGGATCCCCAGCAGGGGGGGGGACACCCCAAAACCCATCCACACTCTGAATCCTCCCCCCCCACTTTCCCTTTGATTTCCACAGTGTACAGCGGGCCGGGGGAGGAGGCGTCGCTGGAGCTGCTGCTGAGCGACGCGGCGGCGGCGCGGGGACGCCGGGCACAGCTGGAATTGGAGGCCAGGGCGGCTTTCCTGCGCTTCATGGCCTGCGCCCTGCGGGGGTACCGCTCCTTCCTGCGCCCCATCGCCCCCGCGCCCGCCCCCGCCGGCCGCGACGCCGGCAGCCTCTTCGCCCTGCAGGGTGGGTGCGCTGGGAAAGGGGCTTGGGGGGGGGAGTGGATGTGATTTAGGGGGGGTTTAACCCCATGATGTGTGTGTCCCCACCCCGTAGGGTTCCTGAAGTCGCGGGAGAGGGCGTACCACCGTTTCTACGGGCAGCTGCTGCGCACGCAGCTCTTCACCCAGTTCATCGAGGACTGCTCCTTCGCCAGCGACCGCGAGCCCTGCCTCGAGTTCTTCGACACCTGCGTGGATAAGGTGGGGCCCCACCGCCTGCTCGTCCTGCGTGGGGGTCCCTCAGCCCACGCCTGGTGACACCCTGTGTGTCCCCCACCCCACCCCTGGTGACACCCTGTGTCGTCCTCCCCTCCACCCCTGGTGACACCCTTTGTCCCCCCCCCCATCCATGGTGACACCCCATGTGTCCCCCCACCCCTGGTGACACCCCATGTGTCCCACCCACACCCCCGATGACACCCTGTGTCCCCCTCACCCCTGGTGACACCCCCCCGTGTGTCCCCCCCCCACCCCCTGGGTGACACCCTGTGTCCCCCCCCATCCCCCTGGTGACACCCCGTGTGTCCCCCCCCACCACCCACCCCTGGTGATACCCCGTGTCCCCCCTCACCCTCCACCCCCTGGTGACACCCCTGTGTCCCCCCCCCCACCCCTGGTGGCACCCCCGTGTCCCCCGCCCACACCCCCCCTGGTGACACCCCATGTGTCCCACCCACACCCTGGTGACACCCTGTCCCCCCACCCCCCCACCCCTGGTGTCCCCCCCCAGGTGCAGGCAGAAGCTGGAGAAGCCCCGAGGACACCCCGCTGATGGAGCTGGATGACCCCCGGGGGGGGCGAGCACACCGTCTTCATCACCCCCCCCGAGCACGCCGGCGGGGGCCTCGACGGGCACCCGAGCTGCACCGCGCTGCGGTACCGGTGAGGGGACCCCCCCCCCCCGCTTTCACCCCCCCTCCAACCCCCCCAGTCCCCCCCCCAACTCAACTTCTGCTCCCCCCACCCCCAGCTACGACGGGTTCCCCACCCTGCGCCCCGAGCTCCTGGAGCCCCCCCCGGGACCCACTGGTGGCCCAGTTGTGCCAGGCCAGGAGCAGCGCCCCCAGCAGCCCGGCCTCCCGCGCCCGCACCAAGCAGGTGAGCGGGGCCAACAGTGCAATGAGTTGGCCAGGCCTCAGCAGGGACAGGATGGCGAGGGGGGTGCAGGATGCTGGCTGTGCCCCCCTCCCCCCCCACGCTCTCAGCTCCCTCCTCTTCCTCTCCCTCGTCCCCAGGAGATGAAGGTGGCCCAACGCGTGGCCCAGAAATACTCCTCAGTGCCCGACATGTGGGCCAAGTGCCTCTTGGGGCACTGCTACGGGCTCTGGTTCCTTTATTTGCCACCCACGTCCGCAGCCGCCCCCCGCCAAGCTGCGGGGCTGCTCCAGCTGGCCTACGACGTCCTGCGCAAGATGGAAGCTCACAAAGTGGTGCTGCCACGACGAGGTCGGTTGGCGTTTTGGGGTTGGGGGGGGGGGGGACAACCCCTCACCTTGGGCACCCCTCATCACCCCCTGCTTGTCCACCCCCAGGTTTGTTACCGTATCCTGATGCAGCTCTGCGGGCAGTACGGGGAACCGGTGCTGTCGGTGCGGGTGCTGCTGGAGATGAAGCGCAGCCGGCATCGTGCCCCAACACCGTCACCTACGGCTACTACAACAAGGTGATGGTGGGGACACCCCCTGGGGGGGGGGCTAAAAGGGGGTTCCCTGATGGTTGCTTGACCAGAGGTTACCCCCCTCGCAGGCGGGTGCTGGAGAGCAAAATGGCCGGCGGGCACCCAGGGCGGGCGCACCTGCGCTGGGCCAAGCTCCGTAACGTGGTGCTGGGGGCCGCCCAGTTTCGGCAGCCCCCTCCGGCAACGGGAACGCCGGGGCTGCCCCCGCCGCCCCCCCCAGGTAGGTGGGGGATGAGGTGAGGGGGGATAAAAGTGGGGTTTGCTGTCACCGTGCTGACAGCCCCCCCCTTTGGTCCCCATCTCGCAGCCCCCCCCGGCGCCCCGTCCCAGCCTGCAGCGTCAGACCACGTGGGCGCGGGCGCAGCGCTGCGGGACCCCCACCCCCCTGCTCCCCCGCCTCGTCAAGAGCGGCAAGGCCTCAAGCTTCCCCGCCGGCGCCCACACGGTGAGGGGAACCGGGGGGGCACCGGGGGGAACCCCCTCGTTACCCTCGGCCCCCCGCTTCTCTTCCTATAGCCCTGGACCCTCTCTCCCCCCCCGGCTGCGGGGGTCCCCCCCGGTTCAGCCGACGGGAGCCTGTCGGACGTCAGCTTCGCCACGGACGAGAGCGACCGGGGGGGACGAGGGCTCGGCGGGGGAGCGGGGGGGCCGCGGTTGGGGGTACCCCACGGAGGGGATTGGCAGCCAAACTGCAGCAGCTGCTGTCCCCCCGGGAAAACGGTCCCCCGCGCGGCCCGGCCACCAGCGCCGAGCTCTCCCCGTGGGGCCCCCCGGGACGGCGACGCCGCGCGCCGGGGCTCGGAGCAACGGGACGGGGGACCCCCCCGCCACGCCGCAGCCCCGCCGACAGCCTCCTGCGCCCGCGGGGAGCGCCCCGAGTCCACCGCCTCCGAGTGTTACTTACAGCGCGCTCCCAGGGGGGGATGCTGGCTGTCTGTCTGTCTGTCTGTCTGTCACCTCGCTGATGTGTGCCCATCCCCCTCCCAGAGCTCTGTCTCGCTGGGCAGCGAGCTGGACCTGTCCGACGCCTCGGTGGGCAGCGCCGGTGTCCCCAAATCCGAGCCACCCGGTGACAACGCAAGCGGGCAGGAGCCGCCTGCCGTGGAGGTGAGTTTGGGGGGGGGTGGTCCCATCCCACTGTGTCCCCCCCCCAACCCAGCTCAGTGTGGGGGGGGTGACGGTGTCACCGCTGTCACAGGTCCTGCTGTCCAGCTGCTCGCGGTGCCAGGGCTGCGGCGCGCCTCGTGTACGACGAGGAGGTGATGGCAGGCTGGACCTCCGATGACTCCAACCTCAACACCACCTGTCCCTTCTGCGCCCGCTCCTTCGTCCCCTTCCTCACCATCGAGATCCAGGACTTCCAGCTGCCCCCCAGGTGGGACTCCCCACACCCCCCTGGGAGAATCACTGATGTCCCCCCAGCCTCCCCTGGGTGTCCCCAACACACCCCTCTTTGCTGCCCACCCGTGTCCCACCTCCTTCCACCCCTCAGGGGGAATCCCTAATGTCCACAGACCCCCCGGTGTTCCTAACCCCCCCCCCTTTGCTGCCCCCCTGTGTCTCCAGTGTCCCTAAGCCCCCCCTCTTTGCTATCCCCAGTGTCCCTAACCCCCCCCCTTTGCTATCCCCAGTGCCCCTAATCCCCCTCTTTGCTGCCCCCCCAGTGCCCCTAACCCCCCCTCTTTGCTGTCCCACACCCTCCCACCCTCAGGGGGAATCCCTAACACCCCCCTCGGTGTCCCCGATATCCCCAAACCCCCTCTTTGCTGCCCACCAGCATCCCCCATCCATCCATCCCTAACATCCCACATCCCTCACCACTGCCCCCCCCTCCATTCCCATAACACCCCCCCCCTTTTTCTCCGTGCAGCTCTGCCGAGGACGGCTCCACCCCCCCTCCCACCACCCAGGGACCTGGTGCTGAGCGACCGCCGCCGCTGCCTGGCCCTGGATGAGCCCGATCCTGAGCTCTGCAACGGCTGTCCGGATTTGGGGGTACAGAGAGAGAGAGGGGGGGAACAACCACCATGACACTGGGGGGGTGTCAAGCATCCCAGCAGTGTGCCTCCCCCCCCACCCCACAGGTACCTACGGCGGTCTGGAGCGAGTGGCTTTCGCTTACCTGAGCCCCTTGGTGCTGAGGAAGGAGCTGGAGAGTTTGGTGGAGAACGAAGGGGGGGAGCTGCTGGCGCAGCCGGAGCTGGTGGACAGTCACCCCATTATCTACTGGAACCTCATCTGGTACTTCCAGCGCTTGGACCTACCCAGCAACCTCCCCCTCCTCCTCCTGGGCTCCCACCACGTCACCCCAGCCCCACAGGTAAAGCGGGGGAGGTTTTGGGGGAGGGGTGTGTGGGGTGTGTGTCTTAGGGGGCTGCCAGGCTCCCGTGCCCACCCTGCCCATCCCGCAGGCACAGCCCCCCGAGTCCCCCCGCGTGCGCGTCCGCCTGCTCTGGGACGTCCTGGCCCCCGAACCCGATAGCTGCCCCCCGCTTTACGTCCTCTGGGCGCCTCCACAGTGAGTCAGTGGGTGGTGATGGGGTCCCCCCTCCCCATTCCTGCGGAGGAAGCGGGGTGGTGCTGACCCACCCCCCCCCACCCCAGGTAATGTCCCCACCCGGCTGCGGTCCTGGCGCCCCCACGGCCACCCCTTCACGCTGGCTTTCCTGGAGGCCATCCTGAGCCACGTGGGGCTCAACGAGGTGCACAAAGCCATCGCCCTCTTCCTCGAGACAGTGGCAGCCCCGGGGGGACCCCACCACCTGCAGAGGTAAGAGTGGGGACCCCCCCTAGACCCCCCACATCAACACCAGCCACCCCACCTCCCCACTCTGCCTCCCCAGGAGCATCTACCGGGAAATCCTTTTCCTCACGCTGGCGGCACTGGGCAGGGACCACACGGACATCGGTATGGGGGGCTCGGGGAGCAGTGTGGGGGGTACTGGGGGGGCAGTGCTGATGTCCCCCCCTCTCCTTGCAGCCGCCTTTGATAAGAAGTACAAGTCAGCTTACAACAAGCTGGCGGGGAGCCTGGGCAAGGAGGAGCTGCGGCGGCGGCGGGCGCAGCCCCCCAGTTCCAAAGCCATCGACTGCCGCAAGAGCTTTGGGGCCACCCTCGAGTGCTAGAGGTGGACCCCCCTTTTCCCCAACCCCACCCCACCCCCCCCCTTGGAGATGAGGGTTGGGGGTCCCAGGCCAACACCCCCCCCCATTCCCCTGCCTCACAAAGGGTTTTATATGTCAGTGTTAATATATTTTTATTTATTTATTCCCCTCTGCCCCCCCATCTCCACCCTCTCCCCCAGCACTGCCCCACACCTGGAGGGGTTTTGGGGGGTCGGGGGGGAGGTTTGGGGGTCACCCCCCATCCCCACCCCCTCGCACTGTGCAATAGGAGCCCCCCCCGCCCCGGGGGTCTGTAAATAAAAGCTGCTGTGGTATTTTCCCTGCTGCCTCCCCCGGGCGCCTTCTTGGGGGGCGTCGAAGTGGGGCCCACACCCGAGGTGGGGGGGCGGTCCCCGGTGCCGTGAGCCCACCGAGAGGGGGTGGGAAGCGGTGCCAGGGCCTTGGCCTGTGGCCACGGCAGCCATCTTGGGGCCTGGCGGAGGCCTCGGGGCTGCTGCGAGGCCTCCTCAGCGCTGGGGCCCTGCCCGCTGACGGTGACCCCGGGGTGGGGTGGGGGGATAGGTGCGGCCTTGCCCGGTACTGGGGCCTACACCGGCGTCGCACCGGGCCACGTGCACCCCCGCAGCGGGCGCCACGTGGGCCGGGACCGGGACGGGTACGGCGGCCGCTTTGGGCCCAAATTCCCCCGTGAGGAGCGCGGGTGGGGGGGGGGCGGGGGGGTGTGAAAGGGAGTGGGGGGGGGTGATTTTTTGCCCGCCGACACCGCGCGCGGCCGGCGGTACCCGGATGTCCAAGGCTCAGGGACCCATTAAAGGCGCCCCGCGGGGAAGCTCGGTGGCTTCCTATTGGTGGAGCCGCGCGTCAATCTTCGCGCCCGCCCGCCAGTAAGAAGCGGGGAAAGGAACCGGCGAAGAGGCAAACGGATTCGATTGGTGGAGCGCCGCGTCCGTCATCGCGCCGAACCAATAGACGTCGCGTTTAAGGTCGGGAGGCGGGGCGAAAGCGGCGGGGCCGTTGCCCAATCAGCGGCATTGTTTGTGGTGGTGCCGGCTGCGCTCCGCGGCGGCTGCTGGCTGCGGCGCCGCGTCTGCTCCGCCCGCCCGGCCCGGCCCGGCCCGGCCCCGGCTCGGCCCCGGCTCGGCCCCAGGGCACCAACCGGCGCCCCCGGCCCCCTCGGCCGGCGCCCCCCGAGCCAGGTGAGGGTTGCGGGGGCGGAGGGGGCCGGGCCCGCGGGGGCGGGGGTGGCGATGTGGGGTGGGGGTGGGGGGAAGCAGGGCCTGAGGTTTGGGGGGGGGGGGCGAGCCCAGGGGCTGAGGGAAGGGGGTGCCTGAATTTGGGGGGCAGCGCTCGTGGGGTTTTGGGGGGGTTCTGGTGGCAGGAGGCAGAGCCCCGGGGATTTGTTGGGGCAGAGCGCATGGATTTGGGGGGGCGGTGTGCCTTGGGGGGGGCAGAGCTCAGGGATTGGGGGGGGAGGGGGGGGGCAGATTCGAGGAGTTTTGGGGGGGCCGAGCTCAGATTTGGGGGTGGGGGGGGAGGGAGCAGAGCCGAGGGATTTGGGGGGGGGCAGAGCCGATGGGTTTGGGGGAGCAGAGCTCAGATTTGTGGGGGCAGAGCTGAGATTGGGGGAGGGGACAGCCGAGGGCTTTGGGGGGGACACAGCTCAGGTTTGGGTGGGGGCACAGCTCAGAGGTTGGGTGGATGGAGCTGAGGGGTTTGGGGGGTGCAGAGCTGGGAGGTTTGGGGGGACAGAGCTCAGATTTGGGGGTGCAGAGCTGGGAGGTTTGGGGGGACAGCTCAGATTTGGGGGGCAGAGCAGGGGGGTTTGGGGGGGCAGAGCAGTGGGATTTGGGGGGGCAGATCTGAGGGGTTTGGGGGGACAGCTCAGATTTAGGGGGCAGAGCAGGGATGTTTGGGGGACAGAGCAGTGGGGTTTGGGGGGACAGAGCTCAGATTTGGGGGGGACAGAGCAGAGCGATGTGGGGGGCAGAGCAGTGGGGTTTGGGGGAGCAGAGCCCCCCGCCTTCTAGTGCCGATCTCAGGGGGGGTTCGGGGGCCCAGGGATTGGAGGGGAGCTGCAGGGTTGGGGGGGGCCACAGAGCCCCAGGGGTTTGGGGGGGACAAGGGGGGGTGCAGGGGCTGGCCCAGCCCTCAGGAATGGGCGAGGAGAGCTGGGGGTGGGGATCCCCCGCGGTAAAACGGGGTGTTGGCTCTTCCTGCAGGGCTGGGGGGGCCGTCCCTGCCCGCCTGGGGACCGTCTGCGCCGGGGGCGGTGACAGGGTGAGGGGGGGGGGGTGCTGGCTCCGGGCCTGGCGTGCGTGGGGGGTCCCCGGGGCGAGGGGGAGCGGGGATGGAGGGGGGGGGGGCACCTCCCCTTAACCAGAGGTGATGGAGCTGCCTCTCCTTCCACCTGGAGGTTTGGGGGGGCGCGGGGTCCGTGTGTCCCCCCCCAGCCGTGGGGTTGGGGAGCGATGCTGAGATGGAGCGACCCTCCAGGATGGGGGGGTTGGGGGCTGGCTGTCCCCCCCCTGCTGGCACCCAGAGGGGACCCCCCCTTTGTTCCCTCCTCTTCTGCTGGGTTTCCTTCTGCTGTTCCCCGTTCCCTCCCCGGTGAGGCCATGGGGGGACCTCGATGGGGTGATGGGGGGACCTCAGACCATGGGGGGACCCCTCGGTGAGGTGATGGGGGACCTCGATGGGGTGATAGGGACCCCTTGGTGAGATGATGGGGGGACCTCGGTGAGGCCATGGGGACCCCTCGATGAGGCTGTGGGGGGACCTCAGACCATGGGGGGACCCCTCGGTGAGGCCATGGGGGGACCCCTTGGTGGGGGCCATGGGGGTCCTCAGACCATGGGGGGACCCCTCGGTGAGGCCATGGGGGGACCTCAGACCATGGGGGGACCCCTCGGTGAGGCTGTGGGGGACCTCAGACCATGGGGGGGACCCCTCGGTGGGGCCATGCTGGGCAAGGGGGGGGCAGCCAGGAAAACTTTCCCACCTGGAGTCCTGGAGCTGCCACCTCCTTCCAGACCCCCCCTTTCCTTGGGTGGGGGGGGCATGGCCCCCTCCTCACCCTGCATATGGGACCTGGGTGACACCGTCCCTCTTCCCTTTGCACGATTGTCCCCAAAATAAGATGGTTTTGGGGTGGGGTGGGGTGTGCTGGGGGGGGTGTGAGGAGGAGGAGGAGGTTTGGGCGGGTGGCTGCGAGCGAGGAGGAAGAGCGACAGCATATGGATGCGATGGGATTGATTCCTTTGAGCTTCCTCGCCTTCTGTTTGCTGAAATCACCCCCCAACCCCCAAAAAAAATTTAAAAAAAAAAGGGATTTTTAATTATAATTGTAACTGCTGACAGGGTGGGGGAGGAAAATGGAGGGGGGGGGCACACACACAGAGCCTGTGGGGCTCTGCAAGGAGGTGTGGGAGGTTTTGACTCTTTTTTTTTTTAGGGGGGGGTTTGTAGGGTTGTGTGTGGTTGGTTACTGGTGGTGGTGGGGGGGACACCCCCATACTGTGTCCCCCCCCTCGCTATGTGGTCCCCACCCCCCCCTTGAAGCGATGCTCTGCGGGCAAACACGTGGGAGCTCGGCGAAGCCTCGGCGTTGGCGGCGCCGTGGGTGGGTGTCCATCGGGGTGCACCGCCCCCCCCAAACCCCCCCTCCATCCCATAATTTAGGAGCATTTCACACCATTCCCTGTTTTTCCGGGTCCATCCCCACGGGAAGGAGCCGTGAGGACCCGATTCCGTTCAGGCTGACGGGGAGCATCCATCTTTGGTTTGTTCCTCTTCCCACCCCCCCCCCCCCAGTTCCCTTCGGAGCATCCCAGGCCTTGGCGTGCTCCCAGGGCTGGATTTTTTTTGGGGGGGACACACACACATGGGGGGGTTATTCCCCCCCCCCCTTTTAAAATATTTACTGGCAGAGTGGAATCGGTGGAGTGAATTAAACTGAAGATGCTCTCGGAAGAGGCTTTTTCTGCCAAGGTTTTCTCCGGAGGGAGCGGCGCCGCTCGGAGTATGGGGGGGGGGGTGTGATGGTTTTGGGGTGACTCACCTCCTTTTTGGGGTACTTTGTCCTCTTTATTGGGGTAGCTCGCTCCCCTTTTTTGGGGTAACTCGTTCCCTTTTTGAGGCTAGCTCACTCCCTTTTGGGGATAACTCATCCCCTTTCTGGGGGGAGCTCACCCCCCCCTTTTTGAGGTTAGCTCACCCCCCTTTTTGAGGTTAGCTCACCCCCCTTTTTGGGGTAACTCACCCCCCTTTTTGAGGTTATCTCACCCCCCTTTTTTGGGGTAGCTCATCCCCATTTTTTGAGGTAACTCATCCCCATTTTTTGGGGTAACTCATCCCCTTTCGGGGAGTAGCTCACCCCCCCTATTTTGGGGTAGCTCACCCCCCCTTTTTTGGGGTAGCTCACCCCCCTTTTTTGGGTAGCTCACCCCCCTATTTTGGGGTAACTCACCCCCTTTTTGAGGTAACTCACCCCCTTTCTGGGCATAGCTCACCCCCCTTTTTTGGGGCTAGCTCACTCCTTTTTGGCATCACTCCCACCCCTTTTTTTGGGGGATAACCCCCCCTTTTTGGGACTGACACCCCTTTTGGGTGTGGGGGGGGAACCTTGGGCGAGCAGCCCCGCTCACCCCATCTCAGGTGGAACCCCGTTACCCCTCTCCTTTGGAGGAACCCCTGATATTTAAACCATTTTAGCAACAAGAACGACAAAAAATATTAAAATCCCTTTTTTTTTTGTTTTTTTTTTACAACATATTACACCCCAAAAGTGAGTTTTATTTAGGGGTGTTTAGTTGGGGGGGGGTTTAAAGCTTCTGGGGTGCAAGCACTGAACGCAGGGCTCTGTGTCACGGCAGCAGAAGGGTTCTGTTAAATAAAAAGAGTTTAAAAAAGGAGAAATTGGTCATAAATCTCATCCCTGTGCACAGCTCCCACCTCTTGGGCCCTGCCCCGTCCTGCTGGCTCCCACAGCTGGAGCATGGAGAAGGAACTTAGTTGTCCACGCAGCCACCGTCGTGTTTTGGGGATCCCTTTACTTCTGGACTGCTGGGATTTTGAGGGGTTCACCCCAAGGTTCTGCTCCTTAATCTCCAGGTGGGACCCCCACATCTGTAATGGTGAGGGCTCCATGGCTGAGGGTCCATGATGGTCCATGATGGGGATCCATGATCATCCATGATGGGGATCCATGATTAGGGTTCGATGATGGGTTTCCATGGCCTGTGGTCCATGATGGGGATCCATGACTGCTGGGGGTTCGTGGCTGGGGATCCATGATGGGGATCCATGACGAGGGATCCATGATGGGGTTCCATGGCCTGTGGATCCATGATGGAGATCCATGACAAGGGGTCCAGGATGGGGGGCGGTCTGTGACTGGGGATCTGTGATGGGGATCCATGACAAGGGGTCCGTGATGGGGGTCCAGGATGGGGCGTCCATGGCTGGAGTTCCATGATGGAGATCCATGACCAGGGGTCCATGATGGGGATCCATGGTGAGTGGTCTGTGGCTGGGGATCCATGACAAGGGGTCCAGGATGGGGGGTCCGCGGCTGTGGATCTGTGATGGGGATCCATGACAAGGGGTCCATGATGGGGATCCAGGATGGGGAGTCCGTGGCTGGGGATCTGTGATGGGGATCCAGGATGGAGATCCATGACCAAGGGTCCATGGTGGGGATCCATGATGAGGGGTCTGTGACTGTGGATCCATGACAGGGGTCCAGGATGGGGGTTCTGTGGCTGTGGATCCGTGACGGGGATCCATGACCAGAGGTCCGTGATGGGGATCCATGATGAGTGGTCCATGGCTGGGCATCCATGCTGGGGATCCATGCCAGCAGCATCTCAGGGTGTGATGAAAGATGTATCGAGCCTGTGTTTTTCTCTCCGTCACCTCATGGACAGACTTCCCAACATTTCAATAATTCAGATAATTTGGTTATTTAAAAAAAATAAATCACATTTCTCTGCCACCACTGCGCTTTCTTCCGGGCGCTTCCGCGGAGCTGCGCGTCCCCACGGAGCCTCTGCCCGGGGACAGAGACTCCTTTTGCCGTGCTTATTGCGCGGGGTGGAGTCGAAATCCTTATCTGGGTCATTTGTAAAAGAGATTTACTTTTTTTTTAAATTTTAATTTTAATTATTTTATATTTTTAATTATTTTTTTTTTCCCCCTCACGCTTGGGGTGGGCCACTGGTTTTTATTCCAGACCTGAAGGGACACTGGTGGCAGTGCTGCTTGTTGCCCTGCTTTTCTTGGGTTAAAGCTGGAAATGAACGTGGTTTTGGGCCTGATTTGGAGAGAAATGGTTTCCTGGGTTGATCGAGGGTGGGTGATGTCCTGGATCCGGTGTCAGTGTCGGTGGGGCTCCAGAGAGAAGCCACCTCGTGCTGGTGGGGAGACCCCTGTGTGTGTGAAGGTTTGTTGGGGCATCACAGCCCCCATCCTTGCTCTGGATGGGTTCCTCATCCCTATTTCCATCCCATCCCTTTGGATCTCTCCCTTTGGGATGCCCAAAATCTGGGGAAGAGGCTCCAGCGCTGGGCTTTATTAATTATTATTATTATTAATCTCCATGATTTTCCTATCAATGCAACAAATCTCTTCTAATTACTCCCTCTCAGCCGGGATTATTTAAGATATTAAGGAAAGGAGGGGTTGGGATAACTCCAAACTTCAGCTCACCGTTAATTTTACACCTCCCATCCCTCGGACGCGGAATATTATGGGATTATCTGTGCTAACGGTATCCAGAACGCGCCTGCAATCCTTCTGAAGGTCCACCACCACCGTCTGGAATTCGGAGGGTGTGAGGAGAGGGCGCTTCCACCCCTCCTCTCTATAATTAGACCCCAGGCTGGGAGGGAGGAGGCCATAAAGAGCCTCGAGGGCCGTTGCCCGTCGGGCCCGTGAAGCCACATCCATTTTATTTCATCCCTAATTTTGGTGGCGTGGTGGCAGCGGGGGGATTCCAGGTTGGGTGACGACGGTGGAGCCGTGCAGGGATGGCTGGAGAGGTGCTGAGGAACAGATGTGAGGTGCTGCTGCTCAAGTTTGAGCGTGTATTTTGGGGCTGGACCCTGGAATTGGAGAGTTGTGATGGTAGGGTCATAGCAGGCATCGCTTGAGCGCCCTGCCCTGGTTCCTCCAGGTCAGAGGAGCATCCTCAGGGATGGTTTTGAGTTGGGAGAGGGGAGAGAGCGACGTTAAAACACCGTGAAGGTGGTGATGGAAAGCAGAAGCTGCAGAAATTGTGGATTTGGGCTCAAATGAGCTGTCTCTCCTCCGGTCCTGTGACTTCCAAACCTGAAGACAAAACGTTTAAATACTTCTCTTTCATTCCAGTCAATGCTTTGGGTCGGTAGCGGGGGCTCCAAACAGGATCCAGAAATATTTCTTGGGAAGAAACAGGCTCTCCCTCACCAAACCTCCATAAATATTTGCAGGGAATGGAAACCCTTCTGCCTGCTGTGTCTCAAAGCGTTGCATTTCCCCCCTCCAAAGCTTTCCAGGCTCGATGTTGCGGCGTGGGGTGGCCGGCGTTCCCCTGGGGAGCAGGGGGGTGCATCCCTCCTCTTCCTGAGCCAGAGGGGTCTTGAGAAGCGTCCTACAGCAATGGGATGGTGGAGGAAAGAGGCCGGAGCTCTCCTTGCTCTCTGGGTGTGTTGGGATCAGGCTTTTCATCCCTCTTGGTCACATCCCTACCAGCAGGGAAGGGGATGGAAGTGTGTTTCTTCAGGCTCCCAGCGTGGAAGGAGGTTGTATCCTGGAATACCTCTTGTTGAAGACCAAATCTACCTCTTTTTCCCCCCAAATGCTTTGCTCTGGCGAGATGCTTTGGGGTGTCCATCACCTCCGGCTCGTCTATCTCCTCCCATCTGCAAGAAGCTTTGTCATCCACATCATGGACTGGTTTGGGTGTGCAGGGACCTCAAAGCTCATCCCATTCCCACCCCCTGCCATGGCAGGGACACCTGCCACCAGCCCAGGGTGCTCCAAGCCCCGTCCAAGCTGGGAGGGGGCAGCCACAGCTTCTCTGGGCAACCTGGGCCAGGGTCTCACCACCCTCACAGCCAACAATTTCTGCCTAAGATCTCATCTCAATCTCCCCTCTGCCAGTTTAAAGCCATCACCCCTCACCCCGTCACTCCCTGCCCTTGCCCAAAGTCCCTCCCCAGCTTTCCTGTCCCCCCCAGGCACTGGAAGGAGCTCTAAGGTCCCCCCAGAGCCTTCTCCAGGCTGAACCCCCCAACTCCCTCAGCCTGTCCCCAGAGCAGAGCTGCCCCAGCCCTCCCATCATCTCCATCCCCTCCTCTGGACCCACTCCCCCAGCTCCGTGTCCTTCTGGTGGTGGTGGCCCCAGCACTGGACACAGCACTGCAGGGGGGGTGTCACCAGAGGGGGAGCATCACCTCCTTGGCCCTGCTGCAGTTTGTAGGAGAGAGATAATTCCCTTCCCTGAATTACCCAACTTGTCTCGCTGCGGTGGGGCTTCGCTTTGCCTTTTGTCTGCAGCAGGGACACTGTTGGAGGAGAAGAAAATGAACTTAGTGCCTGGGAAGACAAAAGAGCTGAAACTCCACCGTGGAGCGGAGGGAGGGAGGGGAGAGGGCAGGACTTTATCTCGGAGCTTTGCTGCTCACAATGTTTTGGGGTTGGGTTTTGTCATCTGGAGTTAGAAATTTAAATTTATTGTTTAAAAACGGTGCTTTTCTCCAGACATGTATTTATTTTCCCACTCGAGTCGCTGAGAATTATACCCACGAATCCCAGGCACGAACCACATAAAGTTAATGAAACTCCCCAGCACCTTTGGAAGTGTCTCCAGGTGTCGTCGCTCCCTTCCGCGCTCCGGGAACGTCCTCGTTCCTCCGGGAGGGACGGAGAAACTCCTCAACCTTCCCCCTGCTACGGAACCCACGGGGGTTTTAAGGTTTGTGTTTGTCATGGGTGGGTGAAGGTCTGCACCAGGGCTGGGGTAACTGGTTATCTGGGTGTCAGCTCAGCCGCTCCCAGTTTGTTCCCAGTTTAAAACCATGGTGGTTTGTAGTGGTAACCCGCAGCGGGGTGTGGAGGTGGTGCTGTTGTACCTGGAACGAAGCTGTCAGCTCCTCAAAAGTCCTTTCCCGTTGTCCCCAGCCAGGAGATGATGCTCTTCAGATCTTTTGGGTTTTAAGAGGGGAATTTGGAGTGAAAGGAAATCAATCGGATGCAGAACTCCCAGTTTCAAAATGGTTGCTTGGTAATAATCCCCCGTCGTTAAATAAGTCCCAACCTAATGCCTTCTCCCCTTCTGTGAATCACTGCTTGCTGCCTGTTCAGATCCCTCATTCTAATTTCATCTGATGGTTTTTTGATGGTGGGGACCCCAGAGCTGGACACAGAGCTCTGGGGTGAGGGTCTCATGAGAGTGGAGATGAGGCAAAGGCCAGAGCTGAGCCTTGGTTGGGTTGTGTTTTAGAGAGGGTTGATGTTTTGGAGGGGTTAACCCCAGGTCTGGACTGAAGTAGTGGGGGGGTGGTTGTGAGCAGCCCGTAGAAAATTATTTGAAATCACTGGTGACCCTTCCCTGGTGAACGTTGTTCTGCTTCACCTGAGCTTGCTGGTGAAACCTTGTTGACCAGTTCCTTCACCTTGTGATTGCCTGGCTCTGAATTAGAACTGAATGGCAAATTTAAAAAAGAAATAAAAAATATCATTCCTTCCCTCTTGGAGTCATCTTCCAGTTTTACCAAGACGTTTTCCCAAGTCCTTGTTGTGAGTCTGAAGCCGGATTGCGATGCTGACGATCATCTGCTGGGGAAGGAAGGAAGGAAGGAAAGAAAGGCCAAAACCCATGAAGAGGATGGAATTTGGTGCAGGATCCCTCAGTTTTGGAGGGGAGAGGCAGTGTGGATGAGTGGAAGAGACCTCTCAGCTCCCCCAGTCCAACCATTACCCCAGCACTGCCAGGTCCCCACTGCCCCATGGCCCTCAGCACCACATCTCCACAGCTCTGAAATCCCCCCAGAGATGGGGACTCCGCCACTGCCCAGTGCTGGGGAACCCTTTGGGGGAAGGAATGGTTCCCAGTACCAAATCTAACCCTGCCCTGGGGCAACTTGAGGCCATCACCCCTTGTCTTGTCACTGGCTACCCTCCTTTTGGGGAGTTGTAGAGTGCAATGAGGTCTCCCCTCAGCCTCCTCCTCTCCAGACTGAACGCCCTGGACTGGTGTGTGGTGGTCACATCATGAGCTGAGCCTCACCCTGCTGTTATTTAGGTGCCACTCTACGTTCACCCTTCAACAAATGTCTTTAGAATTCAAACTTCCCGAAGATTTCATCCCATTAAATTAACTCCAGGTGATCATACCCTACTTTTCCGATCTCCTGATCCAGTTCCCCGGGAAAGCTCGAAGGTTTTGCCCCCCTGGAGACCTTTCCCACCCCATCCTTCACCTGTGATCTCTGAGAATCGCTGTAAAATCGTCAACGAAGAGAAGACCTCCGGGAACGGGGGGAGATTTCTCCACCGTGGATCACCTGCGGAGGATGAATTGGGTTCGGGAAACGGAGACGCATCAAAGCATCTATTGTTAGAGCTTCGTCAAAGGCCTTTTCATCCTGGAAACAGAGGCACCCAGAGGATGGGTCCTTGTGAAAGGACCCAAAAATTCAATTAAATGAAGCCCAGGGATGTTTTATCAATATCTGTCCCCATCCTGGTAGTAAAGGTCCTTCAGAAGCCTCGTGGCAGCGGGATGAAGGACGGGGCAGAGGGAGAGATGTGAGGCATCTTCAACCAGACCGGGGTTGTTGGGAATGGTTTCATCTCCGCCGAGTCTCCGCGTGCCTTGAAACGAGGACAAAAGGTCTGGAGGAAGATGGGGTGTATGGGAAAGGTGTGAAACTGTTCTAAATAAAACAGAGAACGGCAGCGGCTGAGGAAGCTGAGGAGAGGTTTTTGCGGTGGTGGGCTGATGTCGGTGAGGAGGTGAGATGCTGAGTCGTGGAATGGTTTGGGTTGGAGGAGACCTCTCAGCTCCCCCAGTCCAACCATTAACCCAGCACTGCCAGGTCCCCACTGCCCCATGGCCCTCAGCACCACATCTCCACGGCTCTGAAATCCCTCCAGGGATGGGGACTCTCCCACTGCCCAGTGCTGGGGAACCCTTTGGGGGAAGGAATTCTTCCTCATTTTTCCCAATACAGGCAGAATTTCCCCAGAGGGAACCATTTGAGGTGGCGCAGTCTCCTCCGTGATACCAGGTGATGTTTCTCCATGATATGAGGAAGAAATCACAAGCTGCATGGGCAGGGACACCTCCCACTGGACCAGCTTCCTCTAAATCCCATCCAGCCTGACCTGGGTGTTGGTGAGATGGCTGCCTCCAGCCCCATGGAGGGGCTGTACCCACCAGCGATGATGATGACCTACCAATAATGATGACACCCCACCAGTGGTGATGATGACCTACCAATAATGATGACACCCCACCAGTGGTGATGATGCCCCACCGGTTATGACACCCCACCAATGATAGTGACGCCCCACCAACGATGATGCCCCACCAACGATGGCGCCCCACCAACGATGATGCTGCACCAGCGACAATGACCCACCAACGATGATGACCCACCAGCAATGATGCCCCACCAGTGATGACCACCAACCATGACACCTCAAATGCTGAGAATTTCTTCACTCCATCTGGAAGATTTCCCAATTTAATACCTTCTTTTTTTTTTTTCCCTGAAAAGACCCCAAACCACCTCATTTCTTCAAGCAGAACCTCAAGATTTTTGAAGTCTTCTCGGCCGTGACGCGCTTGGGCTTCACCATAACTTCATTCCCCTGTGACCTCCCGCTTGCTCAGTGCGTTTTCGGTGGTCGCAGCCCAGAAAATCTTTATTTGGGCCCAGACCACCCCTTCATTAGTTGACAAATCTATAATAACTACCACGTAATTAAAGCCTAATTAGTTATTTCATCCCTTTGTAAAACAAATTGTTCCATTTTATCTACTAAAGGCAAACTCTGCGTAGCAGTGGTGCTTGGAGTAGCATCGAAACTCTTCTTAATTACGAGCTTCTCTGCAGCCCATAGGTTGAGCAGATACGTGCTCGTTAGTGGGTGTTGGAGACGACACGGTTACTTGTGCGCTGTGCAGGAGCTTTCTTTGTAGGTTCTGGTGTCATCGGTTCTTTTCAGCCGTTCCATAACACCATGGGTTTTCGTTGGGTGAACCCCAAGGTCTTCCCCGTTGGAAAGGAACTGTACGTGGTGAAATGCATGGGAGATAGAAATGATGGGATCATGGGATGGTTTGGGTGTGAAGGGA
>CM051654.1:1104108-1106608 GCA_028020825.1 Podargus strigoides
ATATAAGCCAATGCAATAATAAAAACAGTGCAAATACAGTTACAGTTTATAATACTCGTCCCCCCCCCTCTTCCCACCCAACACCCCAAAAAAAACCACCCCCCCACCCCCCCCCTCCCCATCCCCTCCATGCTCAGCGCTCTGCAACCCCCCCTTTTTTTTTTTTTAATTTTTTTTAATTCCCCCCCCCCCCCCAGGAAAAAAAACCCCAACTTTAAACACCACCCCCCCCAAAAAAATAAAATAAAATAGAAATAAAATGGGACACCCCCCCCCCTGCCTCCGGGGCTTTGCTGGTGCCGCGGGGGGGGGTCCGAGTTTGCGTGAAAAAGGCACAAGATTTGGGAGGTGGCCGCCGCCACCAGTGCATCACCCGGGGGGGGGGGGAAAAGGGGGGGCCACCAGTCCATTTTGGGGGGGGGGTGTGTTTGTGTGTGTCCCCCCCCCCCCCATTTTTCTTTTTTTTTTTGTTGTTTTTTATGTGTTTTTTAAAATTTCCCCAGCACCACGTCCTCCCCCCGCCCCACCCCCCCTTATGACCACCCCCCCCACGCCGAGCTGAGCCGCCGGGACACCCCCCCCCCCCCCCCCCCCCAGTACCCCCCCCCCAAATTTTTGCACGTTTCATGTCATACACACGAGGTCACACTAACGAGGACGCGACGATTTCCACAAAATTGGCTTTCCTGGTTTGTCTTTTTTGTTGGGTTTTTGTTTTTTTTTTCCTTTTTTTTTTTTTCTACACAAATGTACAATTTTCGTTATTTTCTTCCTTTTTTTTTTTCTTTTTTTTTCTGTGTTTTTCTCCTTTTTTTTTGCTCTTTTTTTGTCGTTTAACGTGTCAAGAAATAGCTTATATACACGGATGAGTCCTTGTTATAACATCTCGGCAGCAATATCAAGCTAATGAAGAATTGGGGGAGGGGTACAGGTTAGGGGGGGGGGGGGGTGGGGGGGACAGGTTATGCCATAGGAGTTGAAAATAAAAAATAAATTTCCCATTTTCACAAGCGGCTCTAAAGAAAAAGCAGGGGAAAAAATCCTTATTTCTGGATTAATTAATTAATAATGGGGGGGTTTTAATGGTTTTCACATCCCTGGGGGGGGTGTGGAGGATTTGAGGGGGGGGGGGTTGGAGGATTTAGGGGGGGGCTCAAGCCAAAAATTAATAATAATAATAATAATAATAATAAAAAAACTGTTAAACCTGCACAGGTCACAGTCAAAATATTGGGGGGCTGCTCCCCCCCACCACCCCCCCCCAGGTATGGTTTTGGGGGGGTTATTTTGGGGAAGGGGGGGGGGGGGAACTGCCTGCAGACCCCAGGGCTGAGGCGCCCAACCACCCCCCCCCCCCCAACACTGTAAAGTTGGGGGGGGGGGTTAAAAAAAAAAGGGGGTGCCCCCCCCCCCCCCAACCTCACCCCGATTCCCCCCAGGGGGTGAATTTCACTTATAGCACCATGAGCGTCGTTCTCCATCAGTGTCCCCCCCCCCATAATCTGTGTGTGTCCCCCCCCCCTTCTGTGTGTCCCCCCCCCACCAGGAGTATTGCACTTGGGGTTTTTTATTTTTTTTTTTACTTTTTTCCTTTTTTTTTAAATAAATTTCATCATTTCATCTCAACCCATGAGAATGGCACTTGAGCGAGGGGGGGGGACAGGGGGGGACAGCTCAAAGGGTCCTGGAAGAATGGTGGGGGGGGTAAAATAAGCTGATAAAAAAAAAAAAGACACCCCCCTCCAAATAACCAAAACTTCAGGTTTAGCCCCCAAAAATAAAACCCCACAAAGTGCTCCTGTGGAAGCCAAAAAAAAAATGGGATTTTTTTTGATAAAAGGATTTTTGGGGGGGGGGGGTGGTTTGGGGGGGGGGTGGTTTGAAGGGGGGGGGTAGCTAAATAAGATTAAAAACCAAGGAAAAAAACCCACAAAATATATATATATGTATATATATACGTCACTACTCGTCACTACCTTCCAACCCCCCCCCAAAATTAAATCCTTGGGGGGGGGCACCCAGACTCCTTGGGGGGGGTGTGGGGGGGTGGTTTAAGTGCTCATTGAATTAAAGGAGGGGGGGGGGGCTGCTGGTGGGGTGGGGGGGTCCCCCTTTGTGTGTCCCCCCCCCCATCAAGGGGTGTTTTTTTGGGAGAGAAGGCGCCTTGTGTGTCCCCCCCCCCCCTCCATTAAGGGGGGGGGTCCCCCCATATTGGGCAGTGCCCCCCCCCCCCCCCAAAAAAAAAGCTGGATTGCACGAGAAATATTTTAATTTGAGGGGGGGGAAATGTTAAAAAATAAAGGGAATTAAGTAAAATTTAATTAAAAAGTCTTGGGGGGGGGTAAAAACACCACACACGAACTCCCCCCCCCCCTTTGGATTTGGGGGGGGTGGGGGGGGACATGGGGGGGTTCTCTCTGCTGGGGGGTGCTGGGGGGGGGCCCGGGGGGGGGCCCGTTAAGTGCAAATAAGAGCTTTTCTCAGACTTTTCACGGCTCAT
>CM051654.1:1111608-1139733 GCA_028020825.1 Podargus strigoides
TGGGGTTTGCTCTGTGCCCATGGGGTTTTCTCCCTGCCCATGGGGTTTTCTCCCTGCCCCTGGGGTCAGCACCCAGCTCCCCAGTGCCTGGAGAGGGTGGGCCCAGCCTCTGCCCTCCCCTCCACCGCAAACACCCACAGCAAAGAGCAGAGTCCAGGGCTGGGTAAGACCAAACCCCACTCTCTCACAGCCTCTCACTGCAGATTTGGGTGTTTGGCAAAGGTAACACAAAAACCAGCAGGTGGGAGCACCACGTTACGGCGCTCAAAGCAAACTGCAGCCCCCCTGGGCTCACCTTGGCTGTCGATGACGCTCTGCACCACCTCCTCCAGCCCCACCATGTAGATGAACTCGCTGTTGGCCGCGCTGGGTAAGAAATGCAAGAGGGGGGCAGGGGGTTTCGGGGGGGGGATCTCCAGCAACGTCTTCTCGAGCTGCTTGCGCAGGGCGAGCTTGGCGGCCGCCTGGGAGTTGGCGGCGTCGTTGAGAGCGCTGGGGCTGGGGAGAGGGGACGACACGCGGTTGACGGAGCCAGGCTGGATGTGAGAGGCAAGGTTCATGTAGATGGCTGAAGACGACGTACGCTGGCAAGGAACAGAAGAACTCGATTGCTGGGAAGGGGGAGAGAGGAGAAATACAGAATGTTAAGGCAGTTCCCAACTGTGGAATCCATGGAATTGTCTGAGCTCCAGAGCTCCCCCAGCCCAACTCCCCTGTGGGACAGCAGGGTCCCCTCGAGCACATCCCTCAGGGCTGCACCCAGGCCAGGCTGGGAAAGCTCCAGAGAAGGAGACTGCACCCCTCTCTGGGCAGTGCCAGTGCTCGGCACCCTCACCCCAAAGAAGTTCTCCCTCATCTTCCAATGGAACTTCCTCTGGTCCAGCTTGTGCCCATTGCCCTCGTCCTGGCACTGGGAACCACTGGGAAGAGTCTGGCTCCGTCCTCCCTCACCCCCCTTTAGGTATTTATAAACATTAAATCACCCCTCAGCCTTCTCTGCTCCAGGCTGAAGAGTCCCAGCTCCCTCAGCCTTTCCTCCCAGGGGAGATGCTCCAGTCCCCACTCATCCTCGCTGCCCTCCCCTGCACTCTCTCCAGTCGTTCCCAGTCTCTCTGGAACTGGGGAGCCCAGAACTGGAGGCAGGATTCCAGCTGTGGCCTCCCCAGGGCAGAGCAGAGGGGACAATGCCCTCCCTCACCCTCCTGGCCACACAGTGCCCTGTGCAGCCCAGGCTGGCATTGCCCTTCTTGGTGGCACGGGCACATCGCTGGCTCAGGGATCATTTCCTGCCTGCCAGGACTCCCCCAGACCCTTCTCCTCAGAGCTGTCCCCAGCAGGTCCCCCCTCACCTCTCCTGGTGCTGGCTCAGCCCCTGCTGTAACTTGGGATGAGCCAAACTGTTTCCTTACAGCCCCTCCCTCTGCCTGGAGCTGTGACAAGAAGCCAATGGGGGGGGTGGGGGGAAGAAAAAAAGGCAGAGAACCAATTTAACCCCAGTTAACCCCGCAGGAAAATTAATGGCAGAGCTTCTCAGGGCTAACTGGTGCCAGTTGAAATAAGCAGCTCCTTACTGGCTGGTAGGTGATGGCTGGATTCATGCTGGGAGTTGTGGTGCGGATGAGGCCAGGTTTGGGAGGAACCCTCTGCCCTTGTAACTGGGCAGGGTTCGGGGCGATCACGCGCTGCGACATCAGCATGTGGGGCAGGGTGGTGTTTGTGGCAGACCTAATGACGCTGTGACCCTGTCCAGGAAAGAAATGAGGAATAAATCAGTCAAATGAAGGGAAAATTAGAATTTTGTAGGGTCCTCACCAGGCTTTGCAACACCTCCTGTCTGACAACTTTCTTCCCCCTCTCCCTAAAGCCAGCTTGGATGGGGCTTGGAGCACCCTGGGCTGGTGGGAGGTGTCCCTGCCATGGCAGGGGGTTAGAACTAGGTTACCTTTGAGGTCCCTTCCCACCCAAACCACTCTGTGATTCCCTCCTAGGTTTGTTCCAGGCGAGGTCCTTCGCCGTGGCACGTAAGAAAAGCTTCCCAAAGATGGGCCCAACAATGCATTTCCTCTCCTCCCCAAGCCCTTTTCCTTCACCAGCCCCATCCCACTGCAAAGCCACGAGGGATGTGACCCCGTAATCGCTGCCACAGCGAAGGAGACGAATGCCACAAAGAAAGAAGATGGTGAATGGAGGGAGCAAACCAGACCGAAATTCAAAGTCTTTTGGCAAAAAATCTGCCACTTCTGAAGCAGCAGGAGCACCCAGACCTCCCCAAACAGCTGGGACAGGCACGGGGTGTTACAAGGAGGGCTCAGGCTCTGTTCATCAGCTTCAGAGACCACCTCATCTGCAGAGAGGACTCCCCAGCCCGACCCTGGGACACCAGGATTGCGCTCCCGGCGCTGCGAGCTGCCAGGATTTATCGACCTCTTGGACAAAAGCACCTCAGTCAGGCAGTGTCACACAATCAGCAAAATCATAGTTTTTTGTAGGAAAAAAAAGGGGTGGCAGGAAGTCTCACCTGTAATGTCCTTAAGTTCTGAGGCTCAACCCCCTGAGCTCCAGGCCTGGAGGGCAGCTTGGACAGTCCCTGCTGTCCCACGTGAGCAGGAGATGGTTGGACAATAGACGCCGCGTTCTGGACAACCGGAGTCTGGATTGAGAGCAAATGAGAACTGCAATGAGGGCAGGGAAAGGCAAACCATGGCCAGAACCAGAGCGGAGCGACCCTCATCGACGCCCCACCTCAGAGCTGCGCAGGTTGGTGGTCTCAGGTGGGCTGTGGGTTTGCTATCCACACATTTGGGTACGGAACAGCAGGCAGGAGGACAAACCCAGAGCAAAAGAAGGTCCAGGAGCATGGCCAAGGCTTTGTGTTTGCCCTCTACAAGGCTTCTGCAAGGCCAAAACCCTTCCCCATCTCCCACCCAGCCCCAAGGACGTCGCTCAGAGCTTCACCTTCTGTACCACGTTCTCCTTTTGCAGCTGACTTTGCCTCAGCTTCTTCAGCAACACCAGCCTGGCTTCCTCCAGCCTCAGCTCATCCCGAAGCTGCTTGATGAGCTGCTGTCGCTCCTCTATGCTCTTCCCCTGCAAAGAGGCAGGAAAAAAACCCCAACAATTCAACCACAGCTGGAACCTCCTGCCTGTGCCTTGGTGGCAAGAGAGGGTGGGGATGCTTTAATCCAAGCAAGGATGCACCCAGGGTGCTGCTCCCAAATCCTTCAGAAAAGCAGAACCCAGCCCTGGGCTGGAGCAGTCACCCAGGAGCTCCTTACCTTAAACATTTCAAGATTGGCTGCTTTAAGTCTTTCCTCCATACGAGAGCTGGAACGGGGACTGGATGCTTCATTATCAGAGAGGACAATAATATCTGGGGAGGGGGTCAGTCGTCCCCTGTCCTGGTCACTGCGGAACGGGAGGAAAAATGAAACCCTTGAGTCACAACACTGAGCCATGAGGAGGAAATTTGGGAGTGGGAGAAAACCCCCTCCTCTTTGCAGCACAGCTGGGGAGAGGTGGGTTCTTCAAAGCACACAGGATGCAAACCCTGAGCGAGCAGCCGGGTGTTACTAACGAGCTGTGGAGTAATTAAACAGAGGGACCCGAGCGAGATGAGAGGGAACAAGGGGGGGGATGCTCCATACTCAAGAGTGATTCCCCACAATGCTGGAGGTGAGAAAGGGCAAAACCCCTCAATTAAAAGAAATATAAATACTCCAAACCTATCTCAACACCGATCTGTTTTCAAAAGGCCACTCCAGAAAGGGAAAAAACCTGTGATTAAATAACCCTGTGGAGAGTCATAAGATCCAATTGAACCGTGACCTAGAAATCACTCGACGAAAGGAACAGCCACGACAACAAGAGCCCGACGCCGGGAAGGGAAAAAATATTAAAAAGAATCCAAATCAGTGCTGTAACCCAGCAGCACCACAATGCTTGTGGGGGCAGCGTTCAAAGGGGACACTAAGAAAAGGTCTTTGTTAATGGGATGGGGCTTGGAGAGCCTTGGGAATCGTGGTGGGTTGGGTGGGGAGGGACCTCAAAGCTCATCTTGGTCCAACCCCCCTGCCATGGCAGGGACACCTCCCACTGGGCCAGGTTGCTCCAAGCCCCATCCAACCTGGGCTGGGATGGAGCAGCCACAGCTTCCCTGGGCAACCTGTGCCAGTGCTCCCCACCCTCAGGGAAAGAACTTCTTCCTTCGATCCAGGCTAAACTCACCCTCTCCCAGCTCCCACCCATCACCCCATCACTCCAGGCCCTTGTCCAAAGTCCCTCCCCAGCCTTCCTGTACCCCCCTAAGGTCTCCCTGGAGCTTTCTCCAGGCTGAACACCCCCAAGTCCCTCAGCCTGTCCCCAGAGCAGAGCTGTCCCAGCCCTCTGCCCATCTTGGCAGCCTCCTCAGGACTCGCTCCACCAGCTCCAGATCTTTCTTGTGTTGGGGGCTCCAGAGCTGGACCCAGGATTCCAGGGGGGGTCTCAGGAGGGCAGAGCAGAGGGGGAGCATCCCCTCCTTCCACCTGCTGCCCACACTTCTCTTGATGCAGCCCAGGACACGCTGGGCTGTGAGTGGGCACTGAGCTTCTCATCAACCAACACCCCTAAACCCTTCTCCTCAGAGCTTCTCCTCCTCCTCTCTCCATCCATTCCCACCCCAGCCTGGGTCTCTGCTTGGCCCAGGGGCAGGACCTTGCACTTGGCCTCGTTGAACTCCATGAGGTTGACCTGGTCCCACCTCTCCAGCCTCTCCAGGTCCCTCTGGATGGATCCCTTCCCTCCAGCGTGTCACCACCCCACACAGCTTGGTGTCACCAGCAAACTCAGGAAGGTGCTGAGTGTCCAGGACTGCAGCTGTAAAGGTGCTGGGCACACCAACACCGAGGCAGACGGACTTATCTCTCTGGAAGGACACACAGATTATCTTATCCAACACTTTTAGCTTGGAACACCCCGGGAGGAAGCACGGAGCTGAACTCCAGAGGGGATGAGGGAGCAGGACACTGGCTGCTGGTGGGGCTGTGCTGGGTTATGGGTGAATCAAAGCTGTGGGAGCTCCTGGCTGCACCCAGACACAGCTCTGGGGGGGGGTTGTGGGTGTGTTGTCTCAGAGCACTCCCCAGACGTGGTACTGCTGATCAATAGATATCCTGCTCTCCTGCATCTCCCTTCAGCATCAACGGATGCCGCGGGCAGGACCCAGCCCAGGGGTTTTCCAGCTCCTGTTCACTCTCTGCTCACTGGTGGCAGGAGGGTTTCCAGCAGGAATTGAGTCTGTGGTCTGGCCCAGAGCATCCCATGGAGGTTGTTAGCTCAAACCCACCCAAGGCAAAGCAACCTGCATCCACAGAGCTTTGCATTTAACCCAGCCAAAAGGAAAAAGCTGCTTTGGGATGAGTCTCCCAGAGCTCTCAAGCAGCCCATCACCCCCCCATGGCATTTCACCCAGCTCCTGCTGCCACCTACCCAAGGTGTTTGTCACCAAAGCATGGGTTGGGGCACATCTGCACACAAAACCACTTGGGAAGAAACGAGTCCCCACCAACTCCCAGCCACCATCCCCTCAACAGAGCTTCAAATATCAACCAGGAGGAGGAAGGATTTGGGTAAGAAGCTCTCTGGAGGGTTCCCTACCCCCATCAGCACCAGGACTGCTCACACGGACCCCCCCAAAACCAAGTCCTTTATTTTGCTGCAAGCCTCAGGATGTGCTTGCTTGGAGTAACAGCATCCCCAGTGCTCCGATGGGAGGGACCTGAGCCAGCCCAGCACGGAGCACAACGGCTTGTCTTGCTCCTCCTGCACCTTCAGCCACAGCCAGGGTAACAAAGCATGGGATTTGGGTTCAGGATTTTCCTAACTTAATCTTGCAGGAGCATCCAGATACGTCTGGGCTGGTTTATTTACATTGCACCGAGGGAGAGCAAAGGCAGTGTGAGAGCCAGGCAGGGGAAACCAGAGCCATCCGTAAGGGATGGCTGGATCCCTCCAGGGTGGTTTATTTACTTTTGTCGAGGCCAGAGCTGAATTACAACAGAACTACTGGGAGGAGGAGGATGTTCCCAAGCAAACTCCAGCTTACTGACCCCTTATCAGCCCATTAAACACCCCTTGGCCTTATTTCTCTTCCTGGAGACACTTTTCACGCTCAGTTCTATCAACTAAATGACCTTAAAGGTCCTTTCCAACCCAAACTGTTCTGTGACTCTATGAAAACATGCAGCAGAATTTTTCTACCTCTTTTTTAGGGGCGATTTGGAGCAGCTCTGCTCTGGGGACAGGCTGAGGGAGTTGGGGGGTTCAGCCTGGAGAAGGCTCTGGGGAGACCTCAGAGCACCTTCCAGTGCCTGGGGGGGACAGGAAAGCTGGGGAGGGACTTTGGACAAGGGTATGGAGTGATGGGGTGAGGGGTGATGGCTTTAAACTGGCAGAGGGGAGATTGAGATGAGATCTTAGGCAGAAATTGTTGGCTGTGAGGGTGGTGAGACCCTGGCCCAGGGTGCCCAGAGAAGCTGTGGCTGGAAGGGTTCCAGGCCAGGTTGGATGGGGATTGGAGCACCCTGGGCTGGTGGGAGGTGTCCCTGCCATGGCAGGAGTGGGATGGGATGAGCTTTGAGGTCCCTGCACACCCAAACCACTCTGTGATTCTATCATTTCTTTACAATCACAGTTACTGATCCCAGTGTCCACCTCCAATGGACTCCCCATATCTCATCCAACATCACAGAATCACAGAATCATCTTGGTTGGAACAGACCTTGAAGACCTTTGTGTCCAACCATCAACCCAACACCGACAGTCCTCGACCACACCACAGCCCTGAGCGCTGTGGCAACACAACTCCAACACCTCCAGGGATGGGGACTGCCCCCTGCCCTGGGCAGCCCCTTCCAGTGGCTGACAGCCCCTTCTGGGGGGAAATTCTTCCTGATATCCAGCCTAAACCTCCCCTGGGGCAACTTGAGGCCATCACCCCTTGTCCTGTCGCTTGTTCCTTCGTTAAAGAGACTCATCCCCACTTTTCCACCCCCTCCATTCAGGGAGTTGTAGAGGGTGATGAGGTCTCCCCTCAGCCTCCTCTTCTCCAAACTGAACCCCCCAGTTCCCCCAGTCACTCCTCATCACACCTGTGCTCCAGACCCTTCCCTTCTCTGGACACACCCCAGCACCTCAGTGTCCTCACAGCGAGGGACCCAACACTGAACACCGTACTCAAGGTGTGGCCTCACCAGTGCCTCTCCAGGCTCAACAACCCCAATGCCCTCAGCCCACCTTCAGCCCATCTCAGTGTTCCTCCTCTGGACCCACTCCAGCACCTCCACGTCCATCCTGCCCCGAGGACCCCAGAGCTGGATGCAGCACTGCAGGGGTTGGTCCCCACCAGAGCCCTCCCGGCGGCGATGCAGGAGATGGTTGGTCCATGTCATTAGTGACTTGGGTTCTCCACCCTGGCAGAGCACGGGATTGCTAACGAGCTGGAGTGGTCAGCACTTACCTTCTCCGCGCGCTCATATCCACCGGCTCGTCGTTAATGTTCTCCTTCCCCGGCCTCCCTGCAGTCCTGCCATCCCCATGGGACCTAAGGCTCCCGTTGAGCTTTTCTTCGTAGACTTTCACCCCGTCCTGTTTCACCGGGAGCTCGTGGGGCACCTCGATGCCCGACAGGTCTTTCCTCTTCAGCAGTGCCAACATCTTCAAGCGCTCCATGGCCTCGTGCCCTTCCATTTTCAACCTCTTCGCCAGGACGTCGTCCCGATCGTCCGCTTGGTCCAAGCTCCGCTTCAAGAGGTTGAGGCGCAGAGCATCTTCCGTCATTCTGTCCATCCTGTGGGACAGAGGGGTGACATGAGGACGCAGCACCAAGACAAACAGAAAATGGTGGTGGCAGACCTGGTTTAACTTCTCCACCACCCCCCCCCCTCCAGGGGACCCCACAGCCTCACTCACCCCTCGGGGTGCACCCGACCTCCCACGCGCCGGCGTGCGGGGACCTGCCGGCAGCGGCGCCGCGAGGATTTCAGTCCCCAGCCTCCAACCAGCCAAGCTGGGAGTTTCCCAAGCACAAAGAACCACAGACACTCAACGGGCGAGAGCACCCCAAAACCCTCGAGAATGGGGGCACAGCCCCTGGTTCCACATTAAAACCCCACTGGCTGTGACTCCAAGGGCAGGGAGCTGGAAGACGCTCCAGGCACGCACCCAGCTTTGGTTTTTTTAAGGCTTTTTGGCAGCTTTGTGCCATGGGATTTGTTTCCCCAGGTGACCCAAGGCAGGGTTTGAACACCACGGCACGCTCGAGTTCAGCAACCAGCTTCCAAAGGAGAGAGAATCCCTCCTCAGGAGTTTTTTTTTCCTCCCCTCCTCTTTCTAGGCTCTCCAAGTCGGTCGGCGAGGAACGCGGAGGCACTTTCTCTCCCTCAAAGGATCTGAGCACCCCACCCACACTTGCTCTCCTCCAGGTGTAAAAAACACCCCGTGGCAAACAGATGCAGTGAAAAAAAACGGGGAAGGAGCCGCAGAGCCCATCCCAACCCCATCCCAGGTTGGTAACAAACCCATCTACAACCAAATAAACCCCCAAGAAGCCAAGGGAGCTCCACCTTAAAAAGAAGGGAAGACCAGCTGGGTGAGGTCTTTACCTACCGACACGCAGACTTGGGGTGATGGAATTAAATGAGAATTAAAGCGTGGCTTTAGCTCAAGAACACCTCACAGGGGCTCCCTGGTATGGTCTGAGCTCAAAAACGAGGGCGAAGTGGCCGAAATTCTCCGGCGCTTTCGCTCCTCCGCGCAGGTAGGAGCTTCCTAAACTTGGCTCCAAGTCACTCCCGAGATCAACCTTCACCCAGCCAAATCCCTGCCAAGAAAACCTTGTCCTGGCTCAGTTCTAAATCCCCTTTAATTACACCTCTTCCGCCGCCGCACGAGTTCAGCTGCAGCATCGCTACGGTTCCGAGGAGAAAACTCACAATAAGGGGAGGGGGGGGGTTTAACAGTCATGGATGGCAGCAAAAAAAAAATAAAATAATCAATGCAAATGTGGAATGTGATAGGTTAAAGAGGTTTGAGCTGGGGGAGCACCTTCACCTCCTTTCTCCCCGCCGTCTCCGCAGGGCAACGCACGTCTGCTGCAACCAAATATAGACAGACAAGCACGGGCAAGCTGAGGAAGAGGCTCAAGATGCTGCTCTCCACCCCCATCCCTAAGAAGTGACCCCGGGTGAAATCCAAGCTGCGAGAGGCGGCGGGGTTTATTTAACACACCGTGGGATCCGTGAGAAGCTTCACCGCAACCCCAGGGTCCGGAGCCGGGAAAGCGCCGAGCTTCAATTAACTCAGCCATGAAAGGGCTTCCAAGGCTGCTCCCTTCCACTTGGTGGCTTTTGGGAGATGAAAGCAAGGGAGGAGGAGGAGGAGGAGGAGGAGGGAGAAGTCCCAGATACCTGGCAGACAAAGGCTGACGCACGGGGAGGGAGCACAGGAGGTTTTTAACTCGGTGTTTGCTCGAGGACACGTTAAAAGCATCCTTAGATAGCGGTACCTCGCTCAACTCATCCTGCAGGTCCTTCCCTCCCTGCTTCATCCCTGTGGGATGAGCTGCAAAGGGAATCTGGCACGAGAAATCACCCCAAAACGCCACAGACTGAGGACAGGGGTGTTACACCTGGGTACTGAGGAAACCTCGTGCTGCTTCACCCACATTTTCCAGCACCAAGACAAACTCCTTGCAGGCTCCTCCTGCCACCCCATCCCCGTGGGAAGGTCAGAGACCAACCAGTCCCATCAACAAAGTGGGGTTTTGGGTGTCCATCACCTCCATGGATCCACCTTGCTCCATGGTGAGAGCAGGACCACGTCCCCCTTTCAGCATCCCTGGAGTCACGCGGAGCCGGAGCATGAGATGTCTTGGAATGTTTGGGAAACACCACCTCAGGATGCAGAGAAGGTGGGAAGTGAAGGTCTTGGCTGAGCAAACAACGTGGCAGCCTCCAGGAACTGATGGTGACCACATCAGTGGTACCCCACACACCCACGTGTGGGAGGAGGGAAGGATGGATCAAACTCCCTCTCGGAGATGGTGCCTGCAAACTCCTCCATAAGCAGCTTTGGGGATGAGAACCAAATCAAAAGCTCTGTTATCAGAGAAAAAAAAAAGGACCACAAGTATGCAATCCTTTCAAGAAGTGGCTTCCCCGGTAAGGAGCACGCGCTCGCAGCCAGCTTCAATAAAAATTAAATTAAGCTTGGGATTCTTTTCTTGAATGGGGCCCTTCAGCTGGGGAGGGGGATGGGGAAAAACTGCAGCTTTCCTGGGAGCTCTGGGAATTTCCAAAGCACCTCGAGTGGGGGGGAGTTAAAGGAGAGGACTCAGCTTCACCCAGAAAACGAGGAGAAAAGAGGAGAAATTGGTTCAACCACAGCAAACGTGGAACCTCAGGACTCAGAACCGCTCGGTGCGACCTCAGAGGAGAGGTGAAACCCCCCCAGGGTATGCAGCACCTCCTTTTTACCAGCAACCCCTAAGAAACCCCACCTATAAACGAGGAAAAACAGAAGGATTTTGGGATCTGAGGAGAGGAACGGGTCCAAGGGCTGGATGGGAGGCACCAGGTACGACGGCCTCGCAAACCGGATCGTCCCGCCTCGCTCCCCCGCGGCGCAGAAGCCGGTTCGACCTCTCAGGAGCTTGATTTGAAAGGAAAAATAATACATAAACGGCGAGAAAATTCGCTAAATGGTGGTAAAAAAATCCCTCGGGGGCAAAGGAGAGAAGTTTTGTTCCTGATTTGATAACGGAGTGGGATTATCTCCAGCGGCAGCGCGGGATAATTGTCCTGACTCCACCCTGGAGTCAAGTTTGGAGCCATCCAAGAGGAGAGGGGACACCTTGCTCAAGTCCCAGTGTCACCAGGAGGTCCCAGAGATGAAACAACACCGGTGCTGGAGTTAAAAAACCTTCAAGGAACACCAGGAAAACGCTGGGAATGAACCCAGGCAGCGATGGGAGCATCACCACCCCCATCACTCATCCCAAAGCCCCCGAATCTGACGCCACCAAACCTCCTCCTGTGTCCCCCCCCAGTTGGAACCCCACTTTTCCAGCGTTGTCACCCCCTTTCCAGGCTCACCTTCATCCTCCACTGACAACACCCCTCCGCGCTGCTGGAGCTGTAGGTGGTTTTCACAGCACCCCCCAAGGGGGGGAAAAAAACCCCAAAAAACCCCAAAAAACCCTGAAGAAGGTGGGATCAAGCAACTGGAATTTGGCAGCAGAAGTTCATCCCAACTGGAGTTGATTCAAGGAAACCCCCAAGAGATTCCAACCTTTCCCCTTTTAGGGTTTCTCTGGTGTTTTAACCCCCGTTTTTTGGTGTCTTCCTCGACTCCCACGCGTGGTCCAGCCGCTCCGGACCCTCCAGGATTAATTGCTGGGTTGGAATTCAAAAAAAACCCACCCAAGGAATCCTCCAATTTCTCCCTTCTGGGTGTGATCCAGACCAGGAGGTGCCACCTACGCTTCTCCCTTCTCGTCGGAGCGAGGAGCCCAAGGTCAAGGCTGCGACGTTCCAGAGTCACGACGCCGCTGCCGGAGGCTTCCGCTGCCTCCCAGGACGGAGCTTCCCGGCTGCCCACGCTCCCCAGGGATCAGCTGAGAGCCCAGGACACGCTCCCAACCCGTGGCATTTCATCAAAGGGATATCATCCCCCCCCCCAGCCACGCGGGTCCGGCGACACGAGGTCTCCCCCAGTCTCCCCCAGTAATAACCAGTCTCGTCGCTCGTCGCAGGCTGTAAGATCCCACTGGGATGTGCTGAGGGTGAGATGGGTGGGGGGGAGTCACTCAGGGTGGTTTGGTATCGTGATGGAAAGCCAAGCTGGTGGTGGAGCAGACTCCCTGCAAAGCTGAGCGGGAGGATCCCGGTGGGGAGCGGCGGCGGAGGACGTGAGGACGCGCAGGAGCATCCCAAGCTCCCCTCCAAAAGAGTTATTTTTCTAGAAATACTCAATTTCTGCTCTTCCCAAGCACAGTGTCACTCCAGCCACGTGCGCGGATCACCACGGCTCCAGCAGAGGAGGATGCTCTGCCCCTCCCACGCGGGTGGAGGAGAGGTTTCCAGTCACCAGCAGCATCCTTCAGCCACCGGTAAATCCCACGTGCCAGACCCAGCCTAAATCCAGACTTCACACCAGGTTTGTTTTTTTTTTTTACCCCAGTAGGAATAAATCCCAGTGGGATGAGACTGGGAAGCGCCGTGGGTGATTCCCCCGAGGGGCACCGGGCACCTCAGAACCACCTGGGGCTGCGTTGGATGGAAAAAGGGAACGGGTTGGAGGACAACAAACACATCTGTAGCACAGAGGGGAGCGTGGAAGAGATGTGGGAACTCCAGTACCCAACCCCAACCTCCACACCTTGGGGTTCCCACCACCAGAAGGACGTGGAGATGGTGGAGCAGGTCCAGAGGAGGGGATGGAGATGATGGGAGGGCTGGGGACAGGCTGAGGGAGTTGGGGGGTTCAGCCTGGAGAAGGCTCTGTGGAGACCTTAGAGCATCATCCAGTGCCTGGGGGGGACAGGAAAGCTGGGGAGGGACTTTGGACAAGGGCATGGAGTGATGGGATGAGGGGTGATGGCTTTAAACTGGAAGAGGGTGGAATGAGGTGAGATCTTGGAGCAGAAATTGTTGGCTGTGAGGGTGGTGAGACCCTGGCCCAGGTTGCCCAGAGAAGCTGTGGCTGGAAGGGTTCCAGGCCAGGTTGGATGGGGCTTGGAGCACCCTGGGTTGGTGGGAGGTGTCCCTACCCACGACAAGGGGGTGGCACTGGCTGAGCTTTGAGGTCCCTTCCCACCCAAACCACTCCACGATTCCACGATCTGTGATGCCTGCAGCCCCAGGATGAGGTCTCTCCACCACCACCACCACCACGGACCTTCCACAGGAGAACCACCACCACACCATGGGGTCATTCATAGATTAAAAAACCCCATCTCTTGGTGGAACACAAGCTCATCCTGCGGGGTGCTGGGAACTAAGGTGAGATCCAACCTACCTGAGCCACCCAAATCCCCTGGTGGCCTTAAAACCACCCCGAGTCCATCGGAAAACCACGGCATTCCCATGATTTTTTTTTTTTTGGCTCCTGGCACCAGGGGACTCAATCCTGTTTCTTAGGAGCTGCTGAGAACCCAGCACAGTCACAGCTCTGACGTCTTCGTTTCCATCTAAGCCGAGTTAAAAAACCGACGTCGTAAAACAAAAAAAAAAAAAAACCAACAAAAAAAAAAATCCCTGCGTTTGGCCACAAAATGGCTGGCTTCCCCCGGCGAGCATTTCCACACAATGCCATAAAAAAACCCAAAAAAATAAAAAAAATTTTAAAAAAAGGATAATCACCTAAAAAAAAAATGGTAATTATGAGTTAAAAGAGAATGGGGTGGGGAGAGGTGGAAGAACGACGATGGGAAAGAGAGGTTAAAAAAAATAAAATAAGAAATAAAGGAGAAATGATGGTGAGGAGAGGTTAAAAAAAAAAAAGGAATAAAGGAGAAATGATGGTGGTGGAATAAAATTGTGCTGCTCTTGGAATCCTGATGGCCACGAAGTTGTAAAATCCGACTCCGCGCTGGGATTATTGAGAAATCCTCGGGGGGGGGGAGGAGGAATTTTGCTGCAGGTGAAGAAAATCCGTGAGGTCCTAAAGCTGGGAGGGTTTTAGGGAGAGGAGGAAAACCCAGAGCCCTGAAAGCAGCTTTAACAAAGAAGGAAGGAGCTGAGAGAGGCTCGGAACCACGGCGAGAGTGAACGCGGAGTCATTCATAAAATATAGAGGGGGGGGGGTGTGGGGGGGGGACTGCCACCCCCCCAAAATTAGGGAATTAAAGGGGAATTAAAGGGAATTAAAGCACGAAGACAAAAGGAATGTTTGGGGAGATGCACCCCCTCCTCCAAGGCTCACGGTTGTTAAACGTCCCCCTTCCCACTGGGGGATACTGGTGTGGCCCCCCCACCCCTCCACCCCCCCAGCAAGGGAGCAAATTAATATTAATTAACTAATAAAATAGGAATTGATGAGTGGAACCTCAGTGGGGAGGAGAGGGGGGGCACAACCCCAATCAAAGTCACCCCCACCTCGAAGATCCCAAATTGCCACTTTTGGGGCAAAAAAAGGGGGTTCCAGTCCCAGCTTGCCCAGCAAAGTTGGTGGTTTTTAAGTCAAGTTGATTGATTAATAATTGAATTAATTTATTCTGAAAGTTGAATTGAATGATTAATAAAGTGGAATTTATTTATTCTCAAAGTTTAAGTTATTTATTCTTAAAGTTTCCTTTATTTATTCTTAAAGTTTCCTTTATTTATCCTTAAAGTTTAATTCATTGATTAGGAAACTTCACTGATTAGGAAAGCTTAATTAATTAAGCCGTAAAGTTTCAATTATTGATTAGGAAAGTGGAATTTATTTATTCTTAAAGTTGAATTCATTCTGCAAGTTGAATTAATTTATTCTTAAAAGTTGCATTTATTGATTATGACAGTTGAATTCATTCATTGTTAAAGCTGAATTGATTGATTAGGAAAGTTTAATTGATTGATTAGGAAAGTTTAATTGATTGATTAGGAAAGTTTAATTGATTTATCCTTAAAGTTTAAGCTATTGATTAGGAAAGTGGAATTTATTTATTCTTAAAGTTTAAGTTATTTATTCTTAAAGTTTAATTGATTGATTAGGAAGGCTTAAGTTATTTATTTTTAAAGTTTAAGCTATTGATTAGGAAGGTTTACTTAGTCTTAAAGTTTAATTTATTGATTAGGAAAGTTGAATTTATTTATTCTTAAAGTTGAATTTATTTATTCTTAAAGTTGAATTGATTGATTAGGAAGGTTTACTTAGTCTTAAAGTTCAATTTATTGATTAGGAAGGCTTATTTATTCTTAAAGTTTAATTGATTGATTAGGAAAGTTGAATTTATTCATTCTTAAAGATGAATTTATTTATTCTTAAAGTTGAATTGATTTAAAGTTTAAGTTATTTATTCTTAAAGTTGAATTGATTGATTAGGAAAGGGTTTATTCAGTCTTAAAGTTGAATTGATTGATTAGGAAAGGTGAATTGATTGATTCTTCAAGTTATTTATTCTTAAAGCTGAATTGATTGATTAGGAAGCTTTTTAATTAATTAGGGAGACAGCTAATTGATTATCATGCTTCTTTTATAAACCCACAAACCTTCCTCCAGCTCCACGGGGGAACCCACCCGCGATGGTACGAGAAAAAAAATATATATATAATAAATGATATTGGGGGGGGTGGTGGGGGGGTGGGAAGAGGGTTCACCCCCCCTCACCCCCCCTCCTCCTCCTCCAGCTCCCCTCCCCGCGCGTGGGGGCCGAGCCAGGCGGGGATGACGCAGGGTCTGAGCCCTTTATATAACGCGGGAGCGATTCCCCTCTTTGTGAGCCCGGGGGGCGGCCACGCGCGCTCCGCCGTGGGCAGAGGGGCTGGGGTTGGCACGGGGGGGCGGGGGGGAAAGGAGGAAATGGAACAAAATCGGATTAAATGAAATTAAATAAAAGGAGAGGGGGGGTTGTATCAAAGCAGCAAGGCTACAACGGGGGAAAAATACGGGTTTTAATTTATTTTAATAACGTAGCGGAGAGGGTGGGTGGGTTTTGAGGAATTCCAGCGTGGAGTGAGGTGGGGTTTTCTGATTTTTTTTTTTGATTTTTTTTTGATTTTTTTTTTTGGGGGGGTGGAAATAAAGAAGGGGATGGCTCCACCAGCAACAGGGTTAGTTTCCTCCTTTAAAATAATTCTTTAAATTACGTTTAGCTGCCAAAGTCCTGGTTAAAAAAATTAAATGGGGGGAGAGAGAGAGAGGAAAAGCAGAGGTGATAATCCATAAAAGGCTTTTTTTTTTGGGGGGGGGTAAAAAATATATATATTTTTTAAAAAAAGGAGAGTCTAAAGAATACTTACAGGTATAATATTCCTGCTGCCTCCTCTAGTTGTCAAAGAAAATTAGGGAGAAAAGAAGGGGGGGACGGGAGAGGCTGGGAGGGGGGGAGCAGGGTGGGGGGCGAGGGAGAGACGTGGGGTGTCGGGGAGGGGGGGCGGAGGAGCGCGGGGGTCCCCGTGTGCCATCCCCCTTCTCCAGGGACCTGCAGGAACCCTGGCTGCGAGCGGGCACTTCCCTGCCAATCATGCGCCGTACTGTTATATTAAACAAAAGGAAAAAAAAAAAAAGGGGGGGTGGGGGGGGTTGGGGGGGGGGTGCTTACTTTTACCCGTGATGCTTTGCGGGGTAAAGGGGAAAAAAAAAAAAAAAAAAAAAGAGTAAAAGAAAAAAAACCAGTTGCAGCCGGTTTGTAACCTCAGGACATGGAATTATCTCTTAATTTATTTATTTTTTTAGATATAGATGATTTTTTTTTTTTCAAGTGGGTGGCGGCGTACGAGTGAGTCGGCGCGGTCATCGTCTCCCCACCCCCCCCTTAAAGTTCCAACCCCCCCCCCCCCCCCCACCGCTGGCCCCCCGCCAAACTTTGTCTTCATTCATGAGAGCTCCTTCCCCTCTCTGATGGTATTTTAACCATTTCCTTCCCAAAAAAAGAACCAACCCCCAAGCGGTCGGGTCCCCCTCGATGCTCCCTACAAGGCACATGCCAAGCTTTGTTCTGTGTGTGTGTGTGTCCCCCCCCAAAATTAAACTGCACCCCAAGGTTGGGTATGGAGTCAGAGCATCCCATCCTCGCCATCGCGCGGTCACGGCAGGCTGGGACCAGTGAAGACACCAAGGGATGGCGGCGAAGGCGACCGAGGCATGAGGGTGGTGGCATCATCGCTGGCTGGGAGAGGGCACCTCCCCATCACTGGGACGGCAGAGCTGGGCTGGAGCCCTGGTCATGGATCCCCATCATGGATCCCTCGTCACGGATCCCCATCACGGATCCCCATCATGGACCCCTGGTCATGGATCCCCATCATGGATCCCTGGTCATGGATCCCCGTCATGGACCCCTGGTCATGGATCGCTGGTCATGGATCCCCATCATGGAACCCTAGCCATGGATCCCCATCATGGATCCCCGTCATGGATCCCCGTCATGGATCCCCGTCATGGACCCCTGGTCATGGATCCCCAGCCATGGAACCACAGCCACAGACTCCCCATCATGGACCGCCAGCTATGGAACCCCATCATAGACCCCTCGTCATGGATTCCCAGTCATGGATCACCATCAAGGATCCCCATCATGGATCCCCATCATGGACCCCTCATCATGGATCCACAGCCACAGACCCCCCATCATGGACCTCCAGCAGTCATGGATCCCTGTCATGGGACCCCCGGCCATGGAACCCCATCACGAGCCCCTGGTCATGGCTTCCCAGCCATGGATCCACAGCCATGGACCGCCCCCCATCATGGACCCCCAGCAGTCATGGATCCCCATCATGGACCCCTCGTCATAGATTCACAGCCACAGACCCCCCATCATGGACCTCCAGCAGTCATGGATCCCTGTCATGGGACCCCTGGCCATGGAACCCCATCACAGACCCCAGGTCAAGGACCCCCAATCATGGACCACTAGTCACAAACCATCACGGATCCCCAACAGTCATGGATCTCCATCATGGACCCCCAGTCACGAACCATCATGGATCCCCAGCAGTCATGGATCCCCATCATGGACCCCCAGTCACGGACCCCTAGTCATGAACCATCATGGATCCCCAGCCATGGATCCTTGGCCATGAACCCTCAGCCATGGAGTCCTGACCGAGGACTCCCCATCATGGACCCCCCCTTCCAGTGCCGTGTCCAGCTCTGGAGTCCCCAGCATCAGAAGGACATGGAGCTGTTGGAGCGGGTCCAGAGGAGGTGGGAACAGGAGGATCTCCGAGGTCCCTTCACACCCAAACCATCCCATGATCCCATCATTTCTACCTCCCGTGCATTTCACCACGTAAAGTTCCTTTCCAACGGGGAAGACCTTGGGGTTCACCCAACGAAAACCCATGGTGTTATGGAACGGCTGAAAAGAACCGATGACACCAGAACCTACAAACAAAGCTCCTGCACAGCGCACAAGTAACCGTGTCGTCTCCAACACCCGCTAACGAGCACGTATCTGCTCAACCTATGGGCTGCAGAGAAGCTGGTAATTAAGAAGAGTTTCGATGCTACTCCAAGCACCACTGCTACGCAGAGTTTGCCTTTAGTAGATAAAATGGAACAATTTGTTTTACAAAGGGGTGAAATAACTAATTAGGCTTTAATTACGTGGTAGTTACTATAGATTTGTCATCTAATGAAGGGGTGGTCTGGGCCCAAATAAAGATTTTCTGGGCTGCGACCACCAAAAACGCACTGAGCAAGCGGGAGGTCACGGGGGAATGAAGTTATGGTGAAGCCCAAGCACATCACGGCCGAGAAGACTTCAAAAATCTTGAGGTTCTGCTTGAAGAAATGAGGTGGTTTGGGGTCTTTTCGGGGAAAAAAAAAAAGAAGGTATTAAATTGGGAAATCTTCCAGATGAAGAAATTCTCAGCATTTGAGGTGTCATGGTTGGTGGTCATCACTGGTGGGGCATCATTGCTGGTGGGTCATCATCGTTGGTGGGTCATTGTCGCTGGTGCGGCGTCATCATTGGTGGGGCGCCATCGTTGGTGGGGCGTCACTATCATTGGTGGGATGTCATAACTGGTGGGGCATCATCATCATCATCACTGGTGGGGTGTCATCATTGTTGGTAGGTCATCATCATCGCTGGTGGGTACAGCCCCTCCATGGGGCTGGAAGCAGCCATCCCACCAACACCCAGGTCAGGCTGGATGGGACTTAGAGGAAGCTGGTCCAGTGGAAGGTGTCCCTGCCCATGCAGCTTGTGATTTCTTCCTCATATCATGGAGAAACATCACCTGGTATCACGGAGGAGACTGCGCCACCTCAAATGGTTCCCTCTAGGGAAATTCTGCCTGTATTGGGAAAAATGAGGAAGAATCCCTTCCCCCAAAGGGTTCCCCAACACTGGGCAGTGGGGGAGTCCCCATCCCTGGGGGGATTTCAGAGCCGTGGAGATGTGGTGCGGTGCTGAGGGCCATGGGGCAGTGGGGACCTGGCAGTGCTGGGTTAATGGTTGGACTGGGGGAGCTGAGAGGTCTCCTCCAACCCAAACCATTCCACGACTCAGCATCTCACCTCCTCACCGACATCAGCCCACCACCGCAAAAACCTCTCCTCAGCTTCCTCAGCCGCTGCCGTTCTCTGTTTTATTTAGAACAGTTTCACACCTTTCCCATACACCCCATCTTCCTCCAGACCTTTTGTCCTCGTTTCAAGGCACGCGGAGACTCGGCGGAGATGAAACCATTCCCAACAACCCCGGTCTGGTTGAAGATGCCTCACATCTCTCCCTCTGCCCCATCCTTCATCCCGCTGCCGCGAGGCTTCTGAAGGACCTTTACTACCAGGATGGGGACAGATATTGATAAAACATCCCTGGGCTTCATTTAATTGAATTTTTGGGTCCTTTCACAAGGACCCATCCTCTGGGTGCCTCTGTTTCCAGGATGAAAAGGCCTTTGACGAAGCTCTAACAATAGATGCTTTGATGCGTCTCCGTTTCCCGAACCCAATTCATCCTCCGCAGGTGATCCACGGTGGAGAAATCTCCCCCCGTTCCCGGAGGTCTTCTCTTCGTTGACAATTTTACAGCGATTCTCAGAGATCACAGGTGAAGGATGGGGTGGGAAAGGTCTCCAGGGGGGCAAAACCTTCGAGCTTTCCCGGGGAACTGGATCAGGAGATCGGAAAAGTAGGGCGCGATCACCTGGAGTTAATTTATTGGGATGAAATCTTCGGGAAGTTTGAATTCTAAAGACATTTGTTGAAGGGTGAACGTAGAGTGGCACCTAAATAACAGCAGGGTGAGGCTCAGCTCATGATGTGACCACCACACACCAGTCCAGGGCGTTCAGTCTGGAGAGGAGGAGGCTGAGGGGAGACCTCATTGCTCCAAAAGGAGGGTAACCAGTGATGGGACGAGGGGTGATGGCCTCAAGTTGCCCCAGGGCAGGGTTAGATTGGATACTGGGAACCATTCCTTCCCCCAAAGGGTTCCCAGCACTGGGCAGTGGCGGAGTCCCCATCTCTGGGGGGATTTCAGAGCCGTGGAGATGTGGTGCTGAGGGCCGTGGGACAGTGGGGACCTGGCAGTGCTGGGGTAATGGTTGGACTGGGGGAGCTGAGAGGTCTCTTCCACTCATCCACGCTGCCTCTCCCCCTCCAAAACTGAGGGATCCTGCACCAAATTCCATCCTCTTCATGGGTTTTGGCCTTTCTTTCCTTCCTTCCTTCCTTTCCCAGCAGATGATCGTCAGCATCGCAATCCGGCTTCAGACTCACAACAAGGACTTGGGAAAACGTCTTGGTAAAACTGGAAGACGACTCCAAGAGGGAAGGAATGATATTTTTTATTTCTTTTTTTAAATTTGCCATTCAGTTCTACTTCAGAGCTGGGTAATCACAAGGTGAAGGAACTGGTCAACAAGGTTTCACCAGCAAGCTCAGGTGAAGCAGAACAACGTTCACCAGGGAAGGGTCACCAGTGATTTCAAATAATTTCCTATGGGCTGCTCACAACCACAACCACCCCACTACTTCAGTCCAGACCTGGGGTTAACCCCTCCAAAACATCAACCCTCTCTAAAACACAACCCAACCAAGGCTCAGCTCTGGCCTTTGCCTCATCTCCGCTCTCATGAGACGCCCACCCCAGAGCTCTGTGTCCAGTTCTGGGGTCCCCACCATCAGAAAACTGTCAGGTGAAATTAGAATGAGGGATCTGAACAGGCAGCAAGCAGTGATTCACAGAAGGGGAGAAGGCATTAGGTTGGGACTTATTTAACGACGGGGGATTATTACCAAGCAACCATTTTGAAACTGGGAGTTCTGCATCCGATTGATTTCCTTTCACTCCAAATTCCCTCTTAAAACCCAAAAGATCTGAAGAGCATCATCTCCTGGCTGGGGACAACGGGAAAGGACTTTTGAGGAGCTGACAGCTTCGTTCCAGGTACAACAGCACCACCTCCGCACCCCGCTGCGGGTTACCACTACAAACCACCATGGTTTTAAACTGGGAACAAACTGGGAGCGGCTGAGCTGACACCCAGATAACCAGTTACCCCAGCCCTGGTGCAGACCTTCACCCACCCACGACAAACACAAACCTTAAAACCCCCGTGGGTTCTGCAGCAGGGGGAAGGTTGAGGAGTTTCTCCGTCCCTCCCGGAGGAACGAGGACGTTCCCGGAGCGCGGAAGGGAGCGACGACACCTGGAGACACTTCCAAAGGTGCTGGGGAGTTTCATTAACTTTATGTGGTTCGTGCCTGGGATTCGTGGGTATAATTCTCAGCGACGAGTGGGAAAATAAATACATGTCTGGAGAAAAGCACCATTTTTAAACAATAAATTTAAATTTCTAACTCCAGATGACAAAAACCAACCCCAAAACATTGTGAGCAGCAAAGCTCCGAGATAAAGTCCTGCCCTCTCCCCTCCCTCCCTCCGCTCCACGGTGGAGTTTCAGCTCTTTTGTCTTCCCAGGCACTAAGTTCATTTTCTTCTCCTCCAACAGTGTCCCTGCTGCAGACAAAAGGCAAAGCGAAGCCCCACCGCAGCGAGACAAGTTGGGTAATTCAGGGAAGGGAATTATCTCTCTCCTACAAACTGCAGCAGGGCCAAGGAGGTGATGCTCCCCCTCTGGTGACACCCCCCCTCTGCAGTGCTGTGTCCAGTGCTGGGGCCACCACCACCAGAAGGACACGGAGCTGGGGGAGTGGGTCCAGAGGAGGGGATGGAGATGATGCAGGGCTGGGACAGCTCTGCTCTGGGGACAGGCTGAGGGAGTTGGGGGGTTCAGCCTGGAGAAGACTCTGGGGGGACCTTAGAGCACCGTCCAGTGCCTGGGGGGGACAGGAAAGCTGGGGAGGGACTTTGGACAAGGGCATGGAGTGATGGGGTGAGGGGTGATGGCTTCAAACTGGCAGAGGGGAGATTTAGATGGGATCTTGGGCAGAAATTGTTGGCTGTGAGGGTGGTGAGACCCTGGCCCAGGTTGCCCAGAGAAGCTGTGGCTGGCAGCCTCCCAGCTTGGACGGGGCTTGGAGCAACCTGGGCTGGTGGGAGGTGTCCCTGCCATGGCAGGGGGTGGAATGGGATGAGCTTTGAGGTCCCTGCACACCCAAACCAGTCCATGATGTGGATGACAAAGCTTCTTGCAGATGGGAGGAGATAGACGAGCCGGAGGTGATGGACACCCCAAAGCATCTCGCCAGAGCAAAGCATTTGGGGGGAAAAAGAGGTAGATTTGGTCTTCAACAAGAGGTATTCCAGGATACAACCTCCTTCCACGCTGGGAGCCTGAACAAACACACTTCCATCCCTTTCCCTGCTGGTAGGGATGTGACCAAGAGGGATGAAAAGCCTGATCCCAACACACCCATAGAGCAAGGAGAGCTCCGGCCTCTTTCCTCCACCATCCCACTGCTGTAGGACGCTTCTCAAGACCCCTCTGGCTCAGGAAGAGGAGGGATGCACCCCCCTGCTCCCCAGGGGAACGCCGGCCACCCCACGCCGCAATATCGAGCCTGGAAAGCTTTGGAGTGGGGAAATGCAACGCTGCGAGACACAGCAGGCAGAAGGGTTTCCATTCCCTGCAAATATTTATGGAGGTTTGGTGAGGGAGAGCCTGTTTCTTCCCAAGAAATATTTCTGGATCCTGTTTGGAGCCCCCGCTACCGACCCAAAGCATTGACTGGAATGAAAGAGAAGTATTTAAACGTTTTGTCTTCAGGTTTGGAAGTCACAGGACCGGAGGAGACACAGCTCATTTGAGCCCAAATCCACAATTTCTGCAGCTTCTGCTTTCCATCACCACCTTCACGGTGTTTTAACGCCGCTCTCTCCCCTCTCCCAACTCAAAACCATCCCTGAGGATGCTCCTCTGACCTGGAGGAACCAGGGCAGGGCGCTCAAGCGATGCCTGCTACGACCCTACCATCACAACTCTCCAATTCCAGGGTCCAGCCCCAAAATACACGCTCAAACTTGAGCAGCAGCACCTCACATCTGTTCCTCAGCACCTCTCCAGCCATCCCTGCACGGCTCCACCGTCGTCACCCAACCTGGAATCCCCCCGCTGCCACCACGCCACCAAAATTAGGGATGAAATAAAATGGATGTGGCTTCACGGGCCCGACGGGCAACGGCCCTCGAGGCTCTTTATAGCCTCCTCCCTCCCAGCCTGGGGTCTAATTATAGAGAGGAGGGGTGGAAGCGCCCTCTCCTCACACCCTCCGAATTCCAGATGGTGGTGGTGGACCTTCAGAAGGATTGCAGGCGCGTTCTGGATACCGTTAGCACAGATAATCCCATAATATTCCGCGTCCGAGGGATGGGAGGTGTAAAATTAATGGTGAGCTGAAGTTTGGAGCTATCCCAACCCCTCCTTTCCTTAATATCTTAAATAATCCCGGCTGAGAGGGAGTAATTAGAAGAGATTTGTTGCATTGATAGGAAAATCATGGAGATTAATAATAATAATAATTAATAAAGCCCAGCGCTTGGAGCCTCTTCCCCAGATTTTGGGCATCCCAAAGGGAGAGATCCAAAGGGATGGGATGGAAATAGGGATGAGGAACCCATCCAGAGCAAGGATGGGGGCTGTGATGCCCCAACAAACCTTCACACACACAGGGGTCTCCCCACCAGCACGAGGTGGCTTCTCTCTGGAGCCCCACCGACACCGACACCGGATCCAGGACATCACCCACCCTCGATCAACCCAGGAAACCATTTCTCTCCAAATCAGGCCCAAAACCACGTTCATTTCCAGCTTTAACCCAAGGAAAGCAGGGCAACAAGCAGCACTGCCACCAGTGTGCCTTCAGGTCTGGAATAAAAACCAGTGGCCCACCCCAAGCGTGAGGGGGAAAAAAAAATAATTAAAAATATAAAATAATTAAAATTAAAATTAAAAAAAAAAGTAAATCTCTTTTACAAATGACCCAGATAAGGATTTCGACTCCACCCCGCGCAATAAGCACGGCAAAAGGAGTCTCTGTCCCCGGGCAGAGGCTCCGTGGGGACACGCAGCTCCGCGGAAGCGCCCGGAAGAAAGCGCAGTGGTGGCAGAGAAATGTGATTTTTTTTTTAAATAACCAAATTATCTGAATTATTGAAATGTTGGGAAGTCTGTCCATGAGGTGACAGAGAAAAAAACACAGGCTCGATACATCTTTCATCACACCCTGAGATGCTGCTGGCATGGATCCCCAGCATGGATCCCCAGCCGTGGTCCCCTGGTCATGGATCCCCATCATGGACCCCAGTCATGGACCACTCATCATGGATCCCCATCACAGATCCCCAGCCATGGACCACTCATCATGGATCCCCATCATGGACCTCTGGTCATGGATCCCCATCATGGATCCACAGCAACGGAACCCCCATCATGGATCCACAGCCACAGACCCCTCATCATGGATCCCCATCATGGACCCCTGGTCATGGATCTCCATCATGGAACCCCAGCCACGGACCCCCCATCCCAGACCCCTCATCATGGATCCCCATCATGGATCCCTATCCTGGACCCCCATCACAGACCCCTTGTCATGGATCCCCAGCCATGGACCACTCATCATGGATCCCCATCACGGACCCCTGGTCATGGATCCCCATCACAGATCCCCAGTCACAGACACACCCCCCATCCTAGACCCCTTGTCATAGATCTCCATCACGGATCCACAGGCCATGGAACCCCATCATAGGCCCTTCATCATGGATCCCTCATCATTGATCCCCATCATGGATCCCCAGCAGTCATGGATCCCCATCATGGACCACAGGCCATGGAACCCCATCATCGAACCCTAATCATGGATCCCCATCATGGATGATCATGGATCCCCATCATGGACCATCATGGACCCTCAGCCATGGAGCCCTCACCAAGGACCCCCCATTACAGATGTGGGGGTCCCACCTGGAGATTAAGGAGCAGAACCTTGGGGTGAACCCCTCAAAATCCCAGCAGCCCAGAAGCAAAGGGATCCCCAAAACACGACGGTGGCTCCGTGGACAACTAAGTTCCTTCTCCACGCTCCAGCTGTGGGAGCCAGCGGGACGGGGCAGGGCCCAAGAGGTGGGAGCTGTGCACAGGGATGAGATTTATGACCAATTTCTCCTTTTTTTAACTCTTTTTATTTAACAGAACCCTTCTGCTGCCGTGACACAGAGCCCTGCGTTCGGTGCTTGCACCCCAGAAGCTTTAAACCCCCCCCCCAACTAAACACCCCTAAATAAAACTCACTTTTGGGGTGTAATATGTTGTAAAAAAAAAAAAAAAAAAACAAAAAAAAAAAGGGATTTTAATATTTTTTGTAGTTCTTGTTGCTAAAATGGTTTAAATATCAGGGGTTCCTCCAAAGGAAAGGGGTAACGGGGTTCCACCTGAGATGGGGTGAGCGGGGCTGCTCGCCCAAGGTTCCCCCCCCACACCCAAAAGGGGTGTCAGTCCCAACAAGGGGGGGTTATCCCCCCAAAAAAGGGGTGGGAGTTATGACAAAAAGGAGTGAGCTAGCCCCAAAAAAGGGGGTGAGCTACCCCCAGAAAGGGGGTGAGTTACCCCAAAAAAGGGGGGGGAGTGATGCCAAAAAGGAGTGAGCTAGCCCCAAAAAAGGGGGGTGAGCTACCCCAAAATAGGGGGGTGAGCTACCCCAAAATAGGGGGGGTGAGCTACTCCCCGAAAGGGGATGAGTTACCCCAAAAAATGGGGATGAGTTACCTCAAAAAATGGGGATGAGCTACCCCAAAAAAGGGGGGTGAGCTAACCTCAAAAAGGGGGGTGAGTTACCCCAAAAAGGGGGGTGAGCTACCCCAAAATAGGGGGGGTGAGCTCCCCCCAGAAAGGGGATGAGTTACCCCAAAAAGGGAAAGAGCTAGCCTCAAAAAGGGAACGAGTTACCCCAAAAAAGGGGAGCGAGCTACCCCAATAAAGAGGACAAAGTACCCCAAAAAGGAGGTGAGTCACCCCAAAACCATCACACACCCCCCCCCCATACTCCGAGCGGCGCCGCTCCCTCCGGAGAAAACCTTGGCAGAAAAAGCCTCTTCCGAGAGCATCTTCAGTTTAATTCACTCCACCGATTCCACTCTGCCAGTAAATATTTTAAAAGGGGGGGGGGGGGGAGGAATAACCCCCCCATGTGTGTGTGTCCCCCCCCAAAAAAATCCAGCCCTGGGAGCACGCCAAGGCCTGGGATGCTCCGAAGGGAACTGGGGGGGGGTTGGGAAGAGGAACAAACCAAAGATGGATGCTCCCCGTCAGCCTGAACGGAATCGGGTCCTCACGGCTCCTTCCCGTGGGGATGGACCCGGAAAAAACGGGGAATGGTGTGAAATGCTCCTAAATTATGGGATGGAGAGGGGGTTTGGGGGGGGGGGTGCACCCCGATGGACACCCACCCACGGCGCCGCCAACGCCGAGGCTTCGCCGAGCTCCCACGTGTTTGCCCGCAGAGCATCGCTTCAAGGGGGGGGGTGGGGACCACATAGCGAGGGGGGGGACACAGTATGGGGGTGTCCCCCCCCCTACCACCAGTAACCAACCACACACAACCCTACAAACCCCCCCCTAAAAAAAAAAAGAGTCAAAACCTCCCACACCTCCTTGCAGAGCCCCACAGGCTCTGTGTGTGTGCCCCCCCCCTCCATTCTCCTCCCCCACCCTGTCAGCAGTTACAATTATAATTAAAAATCCCTTTTTTTTTAAATTTTTTTGGGGGGTTGGGGGGTGATTTCAGCAAACAGAAGGCGAGGAAGCTCAAAGGAATCAATCCCATCGCATCCATATGCTGTCGCTCTTCCTCCTCGCTCGCAGCCACCCGCCCAAACCTCCTCCTCCTCCTCACACCCCCCCCCAGCACACCCCACCCCACCCCAAAACCATCTTATTTTGGGGACAATCGTGCAAAGGGAAGAGGGACGGTGTCACCCAGGTCCCAGATGCAAGGTGAGGAGGGGGCCATGCCCCCCCCACCCAAGGAAAGGGGGGGGTCTGGAAGGAGGTGGCAGCTCCAGGACTCCAGGTGGGAAAGTTTTCCTGGCTGGCCCCCCCCCTGCCCAGCATGGCCCCACCGAGGGGTCCCCCCATGGTCTGAGGTCCCCCCACAGCCCTCATCGAGGGGTCCCCATGGCCTCACCGAGGTCCCCCCATCGTCTCACCAAGGGGCCCCCATCACCCCATCAAGGTCCCCCACGGCCTCACCGAGGGGTCCCCCCATGGTCTGAGGTCCCCCACAGCCTCACCAAGGGGTCCCCCCATGGTCTGAGGACCCCCCATGACCTCACCGAGGGGTCCCCCATGGTCTGAGGTCCCCCCATGGTCTGAGGTCCCCCCATGGTCTCATTGAGGGGTCCCCATGGCCTCACCGAGGTCCCCCTATCGTCTCACCAAGGGGTCCCTATCACCCCATCGAGGTCCCCCCATCACCTCACCGAGGGGTCCCCCCATGACCCCATCGAGGTCCCCCCATGGCCTCACCGGGGAGGGAACGGGGAACAGCAGAAGGAAACCCAGCAGAAGAGGAGGGAACAAAGGGGGGGTCCCCTCTGGGTGCCAGCAGGGGGGTGACAGCCAGCCCCCAACCCCCCCCATCCTGGAGGGTCGCTCCATCTCAGCATCGCTCCCCAACCCCACGGCTGGGGGGGGACACACAGACCCCGTGCCCCCCCAAACCTCCAGGTGGAAGGAGAGGCAGCTCCATCACCTCTGGTTAAGGGGAGGCGGCCCCCCCCCCACTCCATCCCCGCTCCCCCTCACCCCGGGGACCCCCCACGCACGCCAGGCCCGGAGCCAGCACCCCCCCCCTCACCCTGTCACCGCCCCCGGCGCAGACGGTCCCCAGGCGGGCAGGGACGGCCCCCCCAGCCCCGCAGGAAGAGCCAACACCCCGTTTTACCGCGGGGGATCCCCGCCCCCAGCTCTCCTCGCCCGTTCCTGAGGGCTGGGCCAGCCCCTGCACCCCCCCTTGTCCCCCCCAAAC
>CM051654.1:1863671-1946136 GCA_028020825.1 Podargus strigoides
CGTTATTCCCTCCTCAGCTTCTTTTTTTTTTCATCCCCCTCTTTATTATCTCTTAATTAATCGCTCCGCTTTCGCGCTTAGCGGATAATTACACCCTCCTGGGCACCCAGGCTTCGTTTTCCCAGTTAGGAATGGGCATGGAAGTTGGGAGGAAGGGACAGAGGGGACCATCCCGGGATGGCAGCGTGACCCATGTCACCCCCAGATGGGTGATGCCCCCCGCCCCCTTAATCTGGGTACCACTCCAATAGGGGAGGATGCTCTGAGTTAAGGCTATGGGGAACTGGGATCCAGGATGGACTTTGACTGGGATACTGGGATGATGGGATGGGAGGTGCCGGCGTGGCGTGGGACAAAGCGGAGGAGGTGATGCCAGGCGGGATTTGGGGTCTCTGGTGCCAAGGGGGGGGGGTGGGGGTGGGAAGGATTTGGAGAGCGAAACCATTGGGGGAAGGCGCAAGGAGGGGGGGGGGGGGGGAGAAAAAAAATAGGTGGGGGAAAGAGAGAGAGAGAGAGAGAGGCCTTTCTGCAGGGCTGGGACATAAAGGGCTGCCAGGGTTGCCATGGCAACGGGTGGATTATGATCCAAATGGAAATCAAAATAAGAGGGGGGGTTGGGGGGGGGGGGGAAGAAGGGGAAAGGGAAGAGTGGAGTAAAGGAGGAGGGGAGGAAAAGCAACTTTTTATTTCCAGTGGGTTGTGTGCGCCTTGGAGGGTTGCCATGGGAACGGCGAAGGAAAAAAGGGGGGGGGGGAAGTGTGCGTGGGTGTGCAAGGGAGAGCGTGGGCGTGCAAGGGTGTGAGAGGGGGGGCGTGGGTGTCTGAGCCCACGAGGGAGAGCGTGCGGGCACGTGGGGTGTGCGAGGGAGGGTGTGGGTGTGCAAGGGAGCGTGGGTGTGCAAGGGAAGGCGTGGGTGTGCAAGGGAGCGTGTGTGCATGTGGGTACGCGAGGGAGCATGTGTGGGTGTGCAAGGGAGCGTGGGTGTGCGGGGATGTGCGAGGGGGAGCGTGGGTGTGCAAGGGAAGGAGTGGGCGTGCAAGGGAGCGTGCGTGCGTGTGGGTGTGCAAGGGAGAGCGTGGGTGTGCAAGGATGTGCAAGGGAGCACGTGGGCGTGCAAGGGAGCATGGGTGTGCAGGGATGTGCGAGGGGGAGCGTGGGTGTGCAAGGGAGGGCGTGGGTGTGCAAGGGAGCGTGTGGGTGGGTGAGGGAGCATGTGTGGGTGTGCAAGGGAGCGTGGGTGTGCAGGGATGTGCAAGGGAGCACGTGGGCGTGCAAGGCAGCGTGTGAGCGTGCAAGGGAGCACGTGTGCACGTGGGTGTGCAAGGGGGGGAGCGGGACAAAGGCTGCCCCCCCCCCCCATCACTGGGCACCCCCCACCCATGGGAGCTGTGGGATGGGGGGGGGGGGGCACCCCCTCCCCACGTCACCTTTTGGGGGGGGTGTTGGGTTGGGGGGGGGGGCTCCAGTCTGGGTCCCCAGGGAGGGCTGGGGGTGCTGAGCCCCCCCCCCCCAAGCTGAGTCGGGGGGCTGATGGTGGGATGGGGGGGGGGGGTGTCAGGGTGATTGGGGGGTGCAGTGGGGAAACTGAGGCACGAAGCGTTTTTTGGGGTGTTACCCCAAAAAGTTGGGGAGCAGCAAGAAGTGACCCCCCCCCCCTCCCCAAAATAGCCGAATGCCCCCCCCCCCCTCTCCCCCCCCCCAATCCATCCCAGCTCCTTCCTGGGGGTCTCAGCCCTCTGCCCGCCCTGGGCAGCCAAGGGTTAAACTCTGGATTTTCTTTCTCTCCCTCATCTTCCCGAGCCTTGGCAGGAAATTCCTCAAATTCCAGGCTGGTGGGATCATCGCCGGGCTCCGACCGCAGGAGCGGGAGCCAGGGCTGCTCCCTCCTCCTCCTCCTCCTCCTCCTCCTCCTCCTCCTTCCCGGCCCCCCCGCCAGGAGAATCTGCAGAGCCCCAGAGGGGGCTCTGTGTCGTGTCCCCCCCCCCCAAATCCAAGGTCACCCCTTAGGGTACAATGGGTCCCCCCCATGGTCAGTGTGATGCTTATAGCCCCCCCCATGTTAAACAGTGGGGACCCCAGTGGTCAGGTTGGGGTGACAGGGCTGGTATGGGGGGGCTACTGGGCTCCTACTGCCATGGGACCCCCCCAAAGTGGGGTGAGGGTCTTGGGGGATGCTTGCAGCCCCCCCATGTTGAGCAGTGGGGACCCCAGTGGTCAGGTTGGGGTGAGCAAGGTGGTATGGGGGGGCTACTGGGCTCCAAATTCCATGGGGACCCCCCCCAAAGTGGGGGTGAGGGTCTTGGGGGGATGCTTTATAGCCCCCCCCATGCTGAGCAGTGGGGACCCCAGTGGTCAGGTTGGGGTGACCAAGGTGGGTCTGGGGGGGCTACTGGGCTCCAAATTCCATGGGACCCCCCCCAAAGTGGGGTGAGGGTCCTGGGGGGATGCTTGGCAGCCCCCCCATGTTGAGCAGTGGGGACCCCAGTGCTCAGGTTGGGGTGACAGGGCTGGTATGGGGGGGGCTACTGGGCTCCAAATTCCATGGGACCCCTCCAAAGTGGGGTGAGGGTCTTGGGGGGATGCTTGTAGCCCCCCCACACTGAACAGTGGGGACTCCAATGGTCAGGTTGGGGTGACCAAGGTGGTCTGGGGGGGCTACTGGGCTCCAAATTCCATGGGACCCCCCCCAAAGTGGGGTGAGGGGGTCCCTAGGAGATGTTTGTACGCCCCCCATGAGCCATAGGGATCGTGGGTACCCAGGTTGGGGTGACCAAGCTGGTGACAGGGGGGGGGGCTACAGGGCTCAAGCTTCCATGGGACCCCCCCCCAAAAAAGTGGGCTGGGTCCTCAAGGGACCCCAGACCCCCAAATCCACCCAGGGTGGCACACGGCCAGTTTGGGGGGGCGACATTCCCTGGCGTGGGGATCCCCATGGGTTGGTTTTGCAGCACTGGGAGGGGGTTCCCCCCACCCTAGGCACCCCCCCCTAGGGCTGTGCCCCCCCCCGGGGCTGTGACCCGCCCCCCCGGGGCTGTGACCCCCCCAGCCCAGCCCAGGGCAGGAGGAAGGAGCCAGAATTCCTTCCCCCTATTCCATGGGGGTCCCCAACTCCTTCAGAGTCCAGCCAGGGGGGGTGGGGGGGTGCCCCTCCCCAGTAAATTATTTCCCCCCCCCCTTCAAACCCATTTCCACCAGGATTAAGTTGATTAATTAACCCTCATTTACCAGGCTCCAAATTTACCCTCAGCTATGGGGGAAACTGAGGCACGGGGGGGTGGGTGGTGGGAGGGGGGGCACACCCCCCCCCCCTCCATGAGTCCTAACGAGGTCGGGATTTGGACCCCCCCCCCCCCTCTCTGGCAGCTGGGATCAATGGGAATGATAATCCCATTATTAGAGCTGTCTCATTAAGACATCTGTAATGAGCTGCTGGCTGGGACGATGCCAGCGCTCGCTCTCTCCCCCCCCACCCCCAATTAATAATTAGGGATTTTTTATTCACCCCCCCCCCCCCAATTTTTCCCAAAGAAGAGCTTCCCCTCCCCCTCCCAGCCTGCGTACCCAAACAAAAAGTCTTAATTAGACATTGTTCCTAACGGGGATATTACACAAATTAATTAAACTCAAGCCAATAAACAGCCCCCCCCCCCCTCTCCAACTCCCCCCCCCTCCATCCTTCTGACAGCCCCAGAAATGAAGAGGAAATAATGGGGGGGGGGGGGGGGGCAGGGATTGGGGGGGCTTGGGACAGGGTCTGTGTCCTCATTGTGGGGGTCTGACCTGGGGTCCTGCTGGGGGGGGAGGGGGGGCAGCCCTGGGGATGATGAGGGGAGCTGGGGGGGGGGGGGGGTGTGCAGGAATACTGGGGGGGGGGATGCTCAAAGTGGGGGGGATAGTGGGGGGGGGATGCAGGACTGCTGGGATGGGGGGGATGCTCGGGGTGGGGGGATGCTGGCAGAGGGGGGGGGGCTGACCCTGGGAAACCCGGGTGGGAACCACATCTGGAGGCCCCCCCCCCACATCTGGAGACACCCCCACACATCTGGAGCCCCCCCCCCCACCCCCCCCCCATCTGGAGCCCAGGCCTTTGTTTGGCAGCGGTGGGGGGAGGAGAAGGAATGGCTGGGGTGGAAGGGGGGGGGGGGCAGTTGTGAAGGCAGCTCTGGTCTGGGCCCCCCCCCCCCCAGCACCCCCCAGCCCCCCCCACACCCCCCCCAAAGGTGCTGTGGGGTTGAAGGAGCAAATTTAGGGGTGAGGTGGGGGTGTCCATGGGGGTGTCCATCCCCTCCTGAGGTGCACACGTGGCAGCACACACACACAACCCCCCCCCCCCCCCTCCTCCCCTTGGAACCCTTGCCTGGCCCCCCCCCCCAAGCCCCCCCTGTGCCCCCCACGTCGCCCCGCTCGGGGCCCCCCCGAGCCCTTTTGTCTTTCTGCCTCGCTGCCCCCCTTTCACCGGGATTAAGGCAGGAGAAAGGGGCCAAGTTTCACATTTTTTCCACCCATTTTGGGGGGGCGGAGTCAGTGAGAGGGAGACAAAGACCCCCCAAGACCCCCCCAACACCCCCCAACCTCTGCCTGCACTGGGGGGGGGGGCTGGGATTCCTATTGGGACCCCAAACCAGGGTCCCTTTGGGATGAACCCCCAGTACCTCCTTACTGGCATCCCTGGCAGGGCACTGGGGGGGGGGGGGGGGCCTCCATGTGTGTCCCCCCCCCCAGTCCATATCAGCCCCCCCTCCCTGTCCCTTTGCTGTCACCCTTCCCCGTGCCTCAGTTTCCCCGTGAGGGATGGTTTTGGGAGCGTGGGAACCCGAGGATGCTCCCCAGGGAGTGGTACCTGGGTACCAGGGACTGTCCCCCCCCCCTCCCCAGCCACCCCCCGGCCATTGATGGCACCCGAGGTGGAGGTGGCAGTGCCAGGGACGGTCACAGCGGGTGGGGGGGGGACACAGCGCAGGGGGGCACCGTGGGTGATTGGGTGGCACCGTGGGGATGGGGAGCCCTGGTCCCCGTGGGTGCTGTCCTGCATCCCGGGGGATGCTGTGATGAGGGGGGGGGGGGGGACCACGGCCAAGTGGGGGCACAGGGAGGTGGTGGGGACCCCAGTGGGGGGGGTGGGGAGAGGCAGTGGGCCGGGGGAGGGGCACCCATCTCCTCCTCATTTGTTTTTCTAATTTTGCCTTTTAAAAAATGAAAATAACTGGAGCATCCTTTCCCCGGAGAGCTGAGGAACTGAGGGGGTGGGGGGCGGGCATGGAGCAAAACCCCCGCCAGCACCCTGCCCCTGGGGACACCCGAATGTCCCCAGCTCAGGGAGGGATGCACAGCCCCAGGGGAAACTGAGGCGTGGGGGGGCTGTGGGGGGCTCCCGTGCCCCCCACGCCTCGGGGGGGTCGGGTGGGATGTGGCCCCGTCCCGGTGCCTCCCGAGCCCAGGCGCTGGGCGCTGGCCAGAGCTGCGCTGGCATCAGATGATGGTGGTGAAATATTTTCCGTTCCTGCCGGATGGGGAGGACCCAGCCAGGCCTGGGAGCAGAGCCAGGGCGCCCGGGGTACCCAGGCAGCCCGGGGTGGGGACAGGGACAACCGGACACTGAGGATGCTGGCGTGCGTGGTGGGGTTGGGGACAGGGATGGGGATACTGGCTGCTGAGGGTGCTGCGTGGTGGGGATGGGGATGGGGAGAGGGACAAGTGGACACTGAGGGTGCTGCATGGCAGGGATGGGGACACTGGCTGCTGAGGATGCTGGTGTGACAAGGATGGGGACACCAGCTGCTGAGGATGCTGGTGTGGCAGGGATGGGGGACAGGGATGGGGACACTGCTGAGGATTCTGGTGTGGCAGGGATGGGGACACTGGCTGCTGAGGATGCTGGTGTGGAGGGATGGGGACAGGGATGGGGACACTGGCTGCTGAGGATGCTGGCATGGCAGGGATGGGGACACTGGCTGCTGAGGATGCTGGTGTGGAGGGATGGGGACAGGGATGGGGACACTGGCTGCTGAGGATGCTGGCATGGCAGGGATGGGGACACTGGCTGCTGAGGATGCTGGTGTGACAGGGATGGGGACACTGGCTGCTGAGGATGCTGGCATGGCAGGGATGGGGACACTGCTGAGGATGCTGCGTGGCAGGGCTGGGGACAGGGCTGGGGACACTGCTGAGGATGCTGCGTGGCAGGGCTGGGGACAGGGCTGGGGACAGGGCTGGGGACACCAGGCACCGAGGACACTGCACAGCGGGGCTGCTGCCGGCCCCGAGCGAGCGGCGGCCGCAGGATTCAATTAAGGAGGAACGAAGGGCTCGTAAGATCCAATTAACGTCAGGCAGGCGGGAGATTTCGGTCCAAGGGGGGCGATGCCTTTGTGATGAGAGGCTGCTAACGAAGCTGGGGGGGCACTGGGATGGCTCCCTGGCTGCTGGTGCCCCTGTGCCCGTGCCCAGCCAGCGCCGTCACCCTGGGGCAATCACAGCAAAGGAGGCTCAGAAATTGTTGGTGGCATCAAGGGACCCTCTGGAGTGACTAAAAATCCCCTGGAAGGGAGGTGGGGAAGAGCAGTGCCAGGCCAGGAGGCCACCAGGACCCCCAGTGATGCCACAGGGATGGTTGGGGACACCCCCAAAGTGAGGACCCCCGGTGATGCCACGGGGATGGTTGGGGACACCCCCAAAGCGAGGACCCCCGGTGATGCCACGGGGATGGTTGGGGACAACCCCAAAGCGAGGACCCCCGGTGATGCCATGGGGATGGTTGGGGACACCCCCAAAGTGAGGACCCCCGGTGATGCCATTGGGATGGTTGGGGACACCCCCAAAGCGAGGACCCCCAGTGATGCCATGGGGATGGTAGGGGACACCCCCAAAGCGAGGACCCCCAGTGATGCCATGGGGATGGTGGGGGACACCCCCAAAGCGAGGACCCCCGATGATGCCACGGGGATGGTGGGGGACACCCCCAAAGCGAGGACCCCCGGTGATGCCATGGAGATGGTGGGGGACACCCCCAAAGCGAGGACCCCTGGTGATGCCATGGGGATGGTGGGGGACATCCCCAAAGCGAGGACCCCCAGTGATGCCATGGGGATGGCTGGGGACCCCCCCAAAGCGTGGACCCCCCCCCCCATCCTCCCTGGCAACCTCACCCCAACGCAGCACCACACCTCTCCAGTCAGGATAGGACCCTGCTGCCCCCCCCTTAGGGTCACACAGGGTGGGGGTCACCAGTCACCCCCCCCCAGCCACCCGTGTCCCTTCCCCTAGAAAGACCCAAGCCAAAAATAGCCCCCGACGCCGGGGGGGCCGCAGGGACGTGCCAGGACCCATCACATCTCAGTCCTGCACATCCCGCCCCCCCAGCGCATCACCCCAGGATGGGACCCCACGAGGGCTGTGCCACTGCTTTGGTGACACCCCAAAGGCACAACCCCCCCCCTTTCCGTGCCTCAGTTTCCCCAGGCAGGCGGGGGGGGGGGGTGCATGGGGTCCCCTCTGTCACCGTTTTTAGTGGCAGTGCTGGCATCTCCCTCCTCCCCATCCCACTGCCGGGTGGCTCGGGGCGGCTGTGACAGCAGCAAGGGGGGGGGACATGGGGACAGGAGCCATGCCCCATCCACCTCACCCCCCCCTCTTTTCCCATCTCTCCCTTTCTACTGAGAAGGGCAAAAAAAAAACCCCAAATCACCCCAATCCTCTTTTCTTGCAGAATAAACCCAATTTAGGGGGGGGCTTTCCCCCCGCCCCCCCTCCTGTCTTTATTATTTAACATAAATAGAAGCGAATAGCTCGGGAAGGGAAAGGCTTAGATTTAAAAGCGGCGAGAAGAGGGGAGGGGGAGGAAGGAGAGCGAGAAAATAATCGTAAAAATAAAAAAAAAATAAGGAAAATGGGAGGAAAAAAATAAAAAAAAAAAAAAAAGGAAAATGGGAGGAAAAAAAATTAAAAAAATAAGGAAAATGGGAGGAAAAAAAATAAAAAAAAATAAGGAAAATGGGAGGAAAAAAATAAAAAAAAAATAAGGAAAATGGGAGGGAAAAAAATAAAAAAAAAAATAAGGAAAATGGGAGGAAAAAAATACCCCCCTCCCCCCCCCCCCCAGGCCTGCGGTGGGGGGAGATTTGGGTCCATCTGAGAGCTCTGCTTTAACAGCGGGGGGGGATGGGAGCCCCCCTCCCCCCCCCGGGGCTGCGTCAGCCCCTGGGGGGGAAATAGAGGGAGACAGGGCTGGGGGGGGGGGGGGTGTGATGTCACATACGTCCCTACATCCCCCCCCCTCCCCCCCCCCGGGTCCTTGGGGACCTCTTTGGGTCCCTTCTCAGCTCCCTGGGTCCCCCCCCAGTGTCTGTGTGTCCTCCCCCAGGTCTGTGTCACCCCCTGGGTCCCCCCCCAGTGTCTGTGTCCCCCTCCCTGTGTCCCCCCCCCAGGTCTGTGTCACACTCCCCCATGTCCCTGTGTGTCCCCTCCTAGCTCTCTGCCCCCCCCCCCAGGTCTGTGTCACACTCCCCCATGAACCTGTGTGTCCCCCCCCAGCTCTCTGTTGTGCCCCCCAGGTCTGTGTCACCCCCTGGGTCCCCCCCCCAGGTCTGTGTCCCCCTCCCTGGTCCCTCTGTCACCCCCTGGCTCCCTGTGCCCCCCCCCCATGTCCCCTCCCCCCCATGTCCCCGTGTCCCTGTACCCCACACCCATGGGGCCACAGAGAGAACCCTGCAGAGACACCCCCCACGCCCCCCCCCGGCTATACACGCGTGTTCCCACGCACACACGTGTGCGTGCACGCTCAGAGCCCAGCCCCCCCCCCCCCCCATACCCAGCGCTGCGCAAGGTGGCGAGGACAAAAGGAGGGGACTGGCACCGGGGGGGGGTGGGGGGAGTGGCACTGTCACCCATCCATCCCTGCCCAGGGATGCTGGGGGGCAGGAGGGGACCCCATCAATGGGTGTTTTGGTGCTTGGGGACAACTGTGGGGTGATGGCATTGGGGGGGGGGGGGACAGTGGTGGTGACATCCCCCCCCACACCGGGTGGGTACTGCATCCTGGGTTGGCGGCTGGGTGGGCAGGGGTGGCATCACCTGAGCTGTGCTGTGCCAGCCAGTGCCAGGCCTGTGATGTCCCCTGCCCACCCCCCTCCTGTCCCACTCCCCCCCCCTCCGGCTCTGATCCTCCCCCCCCCCCGCCCCCCTCTCTCCTGGCACCTTCCTCTTTGATCTCCGCTCTGCGATTTATTCCCCCCCCCCATTCCCACTCCAGCCCTCCCCTCCCCCCGCCTCTCCCACCCTCTCCTTCCCTTCATCTCCCTCCATCCCCGCTCCATCGCCCCTCCCCGGGGGCCACGGGGGGGGGCAGGGGGGGCCGGGAGCAGTGACTGTCCCCAAGTCACCGCTGCGGGTCCCCAGTGCGTAGCCAGGGGTGCTGCGAGGGCAGCTTGCTGCACCCCCTTGTGCTGGGGTGCCTGATTTGGGGGTGTCCTATCCTAAGGGATCCCTGGGTACCCCATCGTGGGGATCCTGGGGTGCCAGGTCCCAGGGATCCTGGGGTACCCCATCCCTGGGATCCTAGGATGCCTTGTCCCAGAGATCCTGGGGTCCCCAATCCCATGGATCCTGGGGTACCCCATCCTGGGGATCCTGGGGTGCCAGGTCTCAGGGATCCTGGGGTACCCCATCCCATGGATCCTGGGGTGCCAGGTCCCAGGGATCCTGGGGTGCCCCATCCTGGGGCTTCAGGGATGCCATGTCCTGAGGATCCTGGGGTACCCCATCCCAGCAATCTCAAGGTACCAGGTCCCAGGGATCCTGGGGTCCCTGATCCAGGGGTACCCCACCCCAAGGATCACTGGGTACCCCATCCCAGAGATTCTGGGGTGCCCCATCGTGGGGATCCTGAGGTGTCAGGTCCCACTGATCCTGGGGTACCCCATCCCAGCAATTCCAGGGTACCAAGTCCCAGGGATCCTGGGGTCCCTGATCCAGGGGTACCCCATCCCAAGGATCACTGGGTACCCCACCCCCTGGCAAGGGACAGGCAGCCTGGTGTCCCCCGGTGCTGCCAGGAAGGGAGGTGCCATCCCAGGCCATGGCACAGGGATTTTGGGAGCTGTTGGGGACTGGGGACAAACCCCAGCAGGTTGGGGTGCCCGGGCATGGGGCACCCCACGAGTGGCACAGCCATGCCACGCCATGTCAGGGACTGACATGGGGATTTCTGCCTCCCCCTCCCCAGGGTCCTTTGCCCCCATCCAGCCCCAGGGCTGGCAGCACACGCGTGTGTCACGCGTGGCCGCGCTGGCACACCCCACGTGTCCCCAATCGATCCCCACCGGCCGTGTGACGAGAGCCGTGCCACCCAGATCAATCCCTGCTGCTGCACAGCGCGGGGGCATCATTTGGGGGGGTCCCCCACCCCTGAGAGCCCCTCCAAAACCTTTGGGGGCTGCAGGCAGCTCTGGGGGGGGGGGGTGTCTCCAGTGGGGGTGACATGACAGAGTACTGTGTGTGTGTGGCACCGGCTGATGTCCCCCCCCCGTGTCCCCAGTGGCGCAGACGCGGTTCGTGGAGGAGCCGGAGGACCAGACGGTGGTGGCGGGCCAGCGGATCGTCCTGTCCTGCGTGGTGCTCAACTACTCCGGGATCGTGCAATGGACCAAAGATGGCCTCGCCCTGGGCATGGGGCAGGGGCTCAAAGGTACCCACGGGGGGGCTCTGGGGACGTCACCACGCGGGGCACGGGAGGTCACACCCCAGGGGTGTGACAGCTCCTGCAGCGCCGCGGTTCCCAGCTCCCTGGGCAGTGTCCCCGGCTGCTCCAGGGCCAGTGCCACCACAGCGGGGGCCCTGCACACGTTGGGGTCCCTGCAGGCATTGGGGTCCCTGCAGGCACTGGGGTCCCTGCAGACATTGGGGTCCCTGCAGACATTGGGGTCCCTGCCCACACTGGGGTCCCTGCAGGCATTGGGGTCCCTGCACGCACTGGGGTCCCTGCACGCATTGGGGTCCCTGCACGCACTGGGGTCCCTGCCCACATTGGGGTCCTTGAATGCATTGGGGTCCCTGCAGGCATTGGGGTCCCTGCATGAATTGGGGTCCCTGCACGCATTGGGGTCCCTGCACGCACTGGGGTCCCTGCACGCACTGGGGTCCCTGCACACATGGGGGTCCCTGCACACCCTGGGGTCCCTGCACACCCTGGGGTCCCTGCCCACCCTGGGGTCCCTGCACACACAGAGCACCCCACACACACCCGGGGTCCCACAGGTGCCAGGTCCCCACTGCCCACTCCTGTCCCCACCGCCACTGTCCCCACACACAGCCACAGACCCACTGCAAGCTCTGCCCGGGCTGTCCCCAAACGGGGCTGGAGCTGCTCCTCCATGAACAGGGAGGGGGGGGGGGGGTCCCCTCCACACCCCACCCTGCAGAACGTGTCCCCCCCCCGTGCTGTCCCCGCAGCCTGGCCTCGCTACCGCGTCGTGGGCACGGCCGACTCGGGGCAGTACAACCTGGAGATCACCGACGCCGAGCTCTCCGACGACGCCGTCTACGAGTGCCAGGCCACCGAGGCAGCGCTGCGGTCCCGCAGGGCCAAGCTCACGGTGCTCAGTAAGGAGCCAGCCCCCCACTGTCCCCCCCATGTCCCCCACCGTGTCCCCAGAGCCACCAGCAGGCGCTGTCACCCTGCCCGGGACCTGCGAGCGTAGGGAGATGTGGCTGGAGCATCTCCCTGCACCCCCAGGAAAGGTGGGGGGGTCCACAGGGACCCCCCGACCCATGCTTGGCCTGAGGGGTCTTTGGGGTGCCCTGCCCTGGGGTCTTTGGGGTGGCACTGCCAAGGTTAGGGGTGCCCAGGGGGCTCCTCCAGTCCCTGCCAAGGTCAGCAGGGTCCCAGTGCATCCCCTGCCCAGGGTGGGGGGCTCAGTGGGGCAGGGAAGGAGGGTCCCCAGGCATGGGGGTCCCCAGGCATGGGGGTCTCCTAACAGAGAGGTCCCCAAGTAAGGGGGTCCCTGGGCCCAGAGGTCCCCAAGCAGGGGGGTCCCTGGGCACAGGGGTCCCCAAGCAGGGAGTTCTCCAGGCAGGAGGGTCCCCAAGCAAGGGGGTCCGTGGGCAATGGGGGTCTCCAGGTAGGGGGATTTCTGGGCAAGGAGGTCTCCTAACAGAGGGGTCCCCAAGCAGGGGGGGGGTCCCTGGGCACAGTGGTCCCCAGGCAGGTGGTTCCCCAGGTAGGGGGGTCTCCAGACATGGGGGTCCCTCGGCAGAGGAGGCTCTTGTGAGTACTGGGGTCCCCAGGCACAGGGGTCCCTCGACAGAGGAGGCTCCTGTGGGTATTGGGGTCCCCAAGCATGGGGGTCCCTGGGCAGAGGAGGCTCCTGTGGGTATTGGGGTCCCCGGACAGGGGGACCCTCCCTTTCTGCCCACCCTACAACCCCCCAGACACCCAGTCCCCACCTCCATCACGCCCACCAGCTCCCCATGACACCCCAGGTCATTCCAGGACATCCATCACGGCACAGGGTGCCCCCCACCCCCCAAACCCCCCCTCTCCACCCCTCACACTGGGGACACCCCAGGCCACTGGGGACACCCCAGGCCAACCTCCTGCCAGCTCAGGGTTTCCTTCCCCCCCACCACGAGAGCCAAGTCCGAACAACTCAGAGCTCCACGCAGCCAGCGCCCACCCCGTGTCCCCTCCTCTCCCCTCCGCAGTCCCCCCCGAGGACCCCACCATCGACGGAGCCCCCGAGATCCTGCTGCGGGCGGGGACACCCTACAACCTGACCTGCCGGGCACGCAGCGCCAAGCCAGCAGCCACCATCGTCTGGTACCGGGATGGGCTCCAGCAGGACGGTGCCATCACCAGCACGGTACTGGGACACACTGGGTTCCCATGTCCAGCCCCATCACCCCAACGCCGTGCTTTGGGGTGTCCCCAATGGGGATTGTCCCCCCTCTCTCTCCCTGGCAGGAGGTGTTGGCAGATGGCAAGAGGGAGACGACCACCAGCCTGTTGGCCATCAACCCAACCGACCTTGACATCGGGCGGGTGTTCTCCTGCCGCAGCACCAACGAGGCCGTCCCGGCGGGCAAGGAGACCTTCGTCAAGCTCAACGTCCACCGTGAGTGCCAGGGGTGGAGGGGACAGTCCCCACGTGTCGGTGGCACAAGGGTGTAGCTGGGGTAGGGAGCTGGAGATGAGTTCTCAAGGGCATCAAGGGGTGCCCTGGGGGGGTTCCTGTAGAGGAGCTGTGCCCGTCGTGGTGGGGGGAATTCACCCAGTTCCACCAGGCTGGTGCCAGGTGGGGACTTGGTGGTGAACACCGACCTCCAGTGGCTGCTGTGGGAAGGGTCTGTCCTGCCAGGGCTGGGACCCACCGCCAGCACCCACACTGGGTGGGGATGCTGGGTGCCCACACCAGGAAGGGATGATGGGTTCCCACACCACAAAGGGATGTGGGGCACCCATAGTGAGCACCCACACTGGGAATGGATGCTGGGTGCCCACACCAGCACCCACACTGGGCAGGGATGCTGGGTGCCCACAACCAACACCCACATTGGGAATGGATGCTGGGTGCCCACAACCAACACCCACACTGGGCAGGGATGCTGGGTGCCCACACCAGCACCCACACCGGGCAGGGATGCTGGGTGCCCACACCAGCACCCACACCGGGCAGCGATGCTGGGTGCCCACACCAGCACCCACACCGGGCAGCGATGCTGGGTGCCCACACCAGAGCTTTCAGGCTCTCCCACACCATGGGCCATGCCCTGGGTGGTGGCATGGGGAGGGGGATTGTCCCTCTGTCCCCATTCCCTCTGCCACGCTGACCCTGTGCCAGCACCCACGACGCCTCCGTGTGCCCTCCCGCAGATCCCCCGACTGTCACCCTGTCCATCCAGCCCCAGACGGTGCAGGAGGGCGAGCGGGTGGTGTTCACCTGCATGGCGACCGCCAACCCCGAGATCAAAGGCTACAGGTGAGGGTCCCTTCCCAACCTTGGCATCAGCATCACACGGGTGGGGGGGCCATGGGGCACCCCCTAAACCCCACATTGGGTCTCTACCCCCCCCACACACACACCAGGTGGGCCAAAGGGGGGGTGATCATCGAGGACGCCAAGGAGAACAGGTACGACACGCAGGTGGATTACACCTTCTTCACCGAGCCCGTCTCCTGCGAGGTGCACAACGACATCGGCAGCACCAACGTCAGCACGCTGGTGGATGTCCACTGTGAGTGGGGTCTGATCCCCCACCCCACCTCAACCTGGCACCCCCAAGGCTGTGCCACCCCCTCCTCACCCTCTTCCTCCTCCTCCAGTTGCCCCTCGGATCGTGGTGGACCCCAAGCCCACCGTCACGGACATCGGCTCTGACGTGACGCTGACGTGCGTGTGGTCCGGCAACCCGCCGCTCACCCTCACCTGGACCAAGAAGGAGTCCAACATGGTAGGGTCCATGCCCAGGTGGGGTGGCACAGGGGGGTGGTGGTGGTGGGGGTCTTATACCCCCCCCGTGGTTTTTGCACCCAGGTCCTGAGCAACAGCAACCAGCTGTACCTCAAATCCGTCACGCAAGCGGACGCGGGGCAGTACGTCTGCAAAGCCATCGTCCCCCGCATCGGCGTGGGCGAGCGCGAGGTCACCCTCTTCGTCAACGGTGAGCGTGTCCCTGTCCCCCCCCATCCCACCCCACCCCAGACCCCAGGACACAGAGGGGGTGACGTGGTCCTCCCGCAGGGCCCCCCATCATCTCGAGCGAGGCGGTGCAGTACGCGGCGCGCGGGGACCGCGGCAAGGTGGAGTGTTTCATCGGCAGCACGCCGCCCCCGGACCGCATCGTGAGTGCCACCGGGATGGGGGGACCACAGGGGTGGGGTGGGGGGGGGACAAGGCTGAGGTGTGGGTGCTGACACAGCCCCCTGTACCCCACCCTGGTGGGAGCAGGCGTGGGCCTGGAAGGAGAACGTTCTGGAGGCGGGGACGCTGGAGCGGTACACGGTGGAGCGGACGAACACGGGGAGCGGGGTCCTCTCCACCCTCACCATCAACAACGTCATGGATGTTGACTTCCAAACCCGCTACAACTGCACAGCCTGGAACAGCTTCGGGCCCGGCACCGCCATCATCCAGCTGGAGGAGAAAGGTAGGGCCAGCACGGCACCACGGCCACCTCCCGGCAGTGTCATTGTCACCTAACTCCTCCCTGTCTCCTCTAGAGGTCCTGCCCGTGGGCATCATCGCCGGTGCCACCATCGGGGCCAGCATCCTCCTCATCACCTTCCTCATCGCCCTCGCCTGCTTCCTCTACCGGCGCCGGAAAGGAAGTGAGTGGGGGGTCTGTGGGGACCGTGGGTGCCACCCATGGTGGTGAGATGTCACCACCCCCGTGTCCCCAGGCCGCAAGGACGTCACCCTACGCAAGCTGGACATCAAGGTGGAGACGGTGAACCGGGAGCCCCTGACGCTGCACGCAGACCGCGAGGAGGACACGGCCAGCGTCTCCACGGCCACCCGCGTCATGAAGGCCATCTACTCAGTAAGGGACACCCCATGGTGGGGTGGGGACACCCCAGGACATCCTTCCCCACACTGGGATGGATGGGATTGGGGGAGGAACGAGCCCATCTCTGTCCCCTTCTCCTGCAGTCGTTCAAGGACGACGTGGACTTGAAGCAGGACCTCCGCTGTGACACCATCGACACCCGCGAGGAGTACGAGCTCAAGGTCTGGGGTGCTTGTGGGGGGGCAGAAGAGGGTCAGGTCCCCATTTTACCCCGGGGTTGATCATCCCCCTGACCTCCCCTCCTCTCCTGGCAGGACCCCACCAACGGTTACTACAACGTCCGCGCCCACGAGGACCGCCCGTCCTCCCGCACCGTGCTCTACGCCGACTACCGCAACCCCGGCGCGGGGCGCTACGACACCCGCCCCCCTTCTCGCCTCTCCCACTCCAGCGCCTACGCTCAGCTCAACACCTACAGCCGCGCCCCCACTTCCGACTACACCACCGAGGGGCCCCCGGGACCGGGACCCCCGCCCGGTACGACGACGACGACGACGGGGGGCGGCGAGACGACGAGTCAGCTCTCCTACGAGAACTACGGGGGGCACGCCGCCTTCCCGGCGGGTACCGCTTACGCCACCTATCGTTTGGGGTACGGGCAGCCCCCCGGTTTGGAGAGGGCACCCTACGATGCCTACGACCCCATGGGGAAGTACGGCAGCGCCACTCGCTTCTCCTACACCTCCCAGCACTCGGACTACGGGCAGCGCTTCCAGCAGCGCATGCAGACGCACGTCTAGGGCAGGAGGGGCAGCGCCCAAAGAAATTATGGGGGGGGGACACACACACACAGAGGCAGTGGGGGTCCACAGGTACCTCACGACTGTCCCCTGATATTCAGGGGCTCATCCTGACCCTCCCACCCCGTCTCCCCCCCCCACCCTGGGGTTCACTGCCGTGCCCCCCGAGTCACTTCGAGCTTCCACTCAAGTCCTTTCTTTTCGGTACCTTCCCGGAGGAGGGAGAGGGTTGGGGGGCATCCCACTCCCCCCCCCCAAAAAAAACCCACCCCATTGTCCCCCCCACATCCCATCCAGCCTCAGCAGGGGTGTGCGGGTCCACAGCCACCCCAGTTTCCACCACCCCCAAATCCACAGGGCTGGATCATTCCACAGTGGGTCCCCAGCACCCAGCTCGCCCTCTGCGGGAGCAAGGGGGTGCTCCCAGACCCCCCCCCCCATCCCATCCAGACCCCCCATCCCACCCAGACTCCCCCACGAGGGTGCAGGGAGGTGCTATATGTGTCTATCCCCCATCCCAACCCATTCCCATCCCCTGTGCCTTGACTTTGGGGACAGCCCCCTCCTCCTTTTCCCCATCCGTCCCCCCCCCCAACCTCAGAGCCACAAGCAGGGGGTACCCTGGGGGTCCCAGGCCAGTGTGTCCCCCCCCCCCCATACGCACACTATGGGATGGGTCTCCACCTTGCTGTTGTCAGCCTGACCCAGCTCTGGGGGGACACAGCAGGGGGGGGGCCCTCTCTGAATGTATATAAAGGTGTATATAGGGGTGCAAGAGCCCCCCCACAGCCACCAGCAAAGCCCCCGCCCCTGAGGGTTTGGTGAATGTTTGGAGCCGCACCAAAACCAATCAGGAGTGGGAGCTCAGCCAGTGCTCCCAGCTCCAGGGACTGGGAGGCACTGGGAAGCCGGGGTGGTGGTGTGTGGGGGCCCCCCAGTTTTGCTGCCTGCAGCAATAGGCACCCCAATTTCAATAACACCCAACCACCAGCTCAGGAGTTGGAGATGTGGGGGGGGTCTTGCTAGGGGACCCTTCCCAGTCACTTCACTGCCCGAAGCTGTCCCTGTGGGCCCCCTAGGATTAGGTACGAACCCCCCCCCACAGGATGGGGTACCCCATCCCACCGAGCACCCCCTCAGCTCCCAGCCACCGACGGAGCCAGACCCCGGCGGGCTGGATCCAGCCCCGTCGCCAGCAGGTACGGACCCCAGAGGGTTTGGGAAGGGGCTGGCAGAGCCCTGCTGCCAACACAGCCCCCAGGAGGGGGGGGGGTCGGGGTCCCATCCCCCCCCATTTCCCTCCTCAACCCCCCCAAAAAAGGTACTGTCACATGGGCCAAACCCTGGAAGGTGCTTCAGCCTGAGCCTCCCACCAGACTCCGTGCCATTTCCTACAATGGTGCCTGATTTCCCTGCCCCCCCCCCATCACCCTCCTCCATACCCCCCCCCCCCCCCTCCACCAGGGACAGCCCCATTTCGGGGGGCTCCCACCCCAGGTGCTGCACACACACCCCCCCCTATCAATAGCAATAGCCGGGACAGGCGTCCTGCCCCAGCCAGCCCCGGGTGCCGGGAAGCAAAGCCGAAGCTTTAAATTCAAAAACCACCACCCCCCCCACTCCAATCCTGGGGTGGGAACGGGGCTCCCCCCCAAGGTCACGACCGAGCCCCCCCCCCCGGCACCGGTGAGTGGGTCCCCCCCCCTTAGCACAGGCTGGTTTAGACCCCTAGAGACACGTATCTGTGATCCCCACCCCCCTCCTCCTCCCTCCCAACCTCCCATTTTTTTATTTTTCATTTTCTTTTTTTTTTTTTTGGTTGTTTTTAAATATTCTGTACTATATTTTTAGTCTTAAACACGATATATTATATATATTTAATTTTTTTATATATATATATAAATATAAATGTTACCAAAAAAAAAGAGGTTACAGGTCACCTTTGTTGTGTGGGGAGCCTCGTGAGGGGGTGGGCACAAGTGACACCACCCTGTCACCATGGGACAGAGAGACTTGGGGGACACAGGGGTGGGGACATGGGTGTCACAGCAACCCCCAGGGAGGGATGAGCCCCTTCTTGGTGCCATCTGCACATCCCCAGTGGGGACAGGGGGGCCCTGTGGACCCCCAACCAAGCACCCAAGGGGTTCTTTCAGCAAAGCTTTTAGCCAGAGCTGATGCCAGGGGAGCTCTGCCAGCCCCTCCTCACCCAGTTGCCTTTATTTTATATATATACATGTATATATATATATATATATCTTTTTTTCCTCCAGAAACCCTGCAAACCACCTCGCTTCACGATTTTGTTTCCCCACAAACACAGCTCTGTTTCCACGCCTGGTTTATAATGCAGGAACCAAGCGAGTTCCCTGCTGCTCCCAGGGACCCAGCTTTAAAACAACAAACACCCCCCCCAAAAAAAAAGGTGCTTTGGCATCTTTAATGGCTTTTGGCGGCGTGAGGAGGGGGTGGATGGAAGCAGGGCCAGACACACAGACGTGAAGTTGCTTCTCCACCCCCTAACCCCTCTTCAACTCCCAACGCCGCCCATCCCAGCTTCAAAGAGCCAAAATCCAAGCCCTGGGGGTGTTTCTACCTCGCTGAAAAGCTGCTCCTTTCCCCAGGAACCAAATCTCCCCTCCAGCTGGTTCATTTCTGCCCGAGATATATGCTAATTTATTCCCCAGGACTCACCCACCACCTCCTGGGGGAGCGGTGCAGAAATCACTCGCCTTGTCCCTTCCCTCACTGAGGCTGCAGAGTTTTGGGGAGCAACGGGGGGAATTTGGGGTGATAGCCCCCACACTCCCATTCCCCCCCTGATGTGACAGGAGGTGGGGGGGAAAGCATCTCTGCTGAAGTTTTGGGGTGCAGGTGAAACCCCTGCCCTCATTCCAACGTTTTGGGGACACCCCCCCCAGGGATCACCACCACATACTCACCCTCAGGTCGCAGGAATTTCTCCAAAATCCCCCCAAAAAGACCAGGCAGGCAGAGAAACACAGCCCCAAGGCAGGAGGGGGCGGGGTATGGATGGCCACGATTTAACTCCGAGTCACTCAGACAGCTGCAGCAGGGTTTAAAAAAATAAATAAAGAAATTAAATAAAGATTGCCTCAAGAAAACCCATAATTTGTCTCTCAGAGCCCAGCACCCGATAACAACACGCTGGAACCACAGAGATGATTCCCAGCCCTTCCCTCACTGCCGGCTGTCACGCTGGAATTTAATCTTTCAGCCCTCTCTTAACCCAGGTTGGGGATAAAATACAATTTGATTTTGTTCCTAATAACTCACGAGCTCTCAGAGAGAGAAAAGACAGCAGGAAGGTTGAGGCTCCCTGAATTTGTGGCAGAAGGGTGGAAAAGTGGGGGTTTATGGCAGCACCCCAGCTCAGGGCATCGGCAGCCACCCCCACAGCAGGGAGATGTGGGGTGCAGCAAAGCCCAGCAGTGTTTCCAGGCAGGTGCTGCCTATGGGCCTCAGTCTCCCCACCTGCCCAGGGTCAGGTGAGCACCCAGAGCAAACCACAAGGGCAGCGACCATGGGATGGGGTGGTGGCAGCAGCCACCCCTCCAGCTGCACCCCAGTGGAGAGGGGGACCAAAGGGATGGGACCCTCCTCAGTGCCAGGCCTCAACGCCTGACCTCAGCCCTCACAGGCCTCAGGAGCAGGCCTGGGTGCTAGGCCGCAGCCTACACAGGCCTCAACATCAGGCTTTCGGCCTTCACAGGCTTCAGGAGCAGGACTCAGAGCCAGGCCTCGGCCACTCACAGGCCTTACCCCTTCAGGGCAGCCAGCCTCGCTCTCCCAAGCTGCCCCATCACGTTCGACACTACACCCAGCGAACCCCATCCCCACCAACCCCCGCGCCAGGGGGGCACTGCGGACCGCGCCCCACAGCGGAGTATTTATAGCCTCCGGGATCTCGCGAGACTTGGGAGGTGTTGCCGCCAGGTGAGAACGAGGCGCGGGGCGGGGCTTACCTCCCGCCGCCCGCTTTGTACGTCATCACTCAGCGCCCGGCACGGCCAGGCCTGGGGCGGGGGGCGTGCGATGGTGGTTGAGGCCTTGAAGCAGGGTTGGGGGTGTCCATGAGAGGCTGGGGCGCAGGGATGGGGGGAGATGGGGTGGAGGGGCCCTTGGTAGGGCCGGAGGGCGATGGGCCGTGGGGGGCTGAGGGAGGCTGGAGGCTCCAAAGGGCTCTGGGGGGCTCTGGGGCCTTCTGAGGCCTGGGCTCCGGGGCTCTGGTGGGCCCAGGGCAGGGCAGTGCTGAGGAGCCAGGGCTGGGGCCTGAGCCCAGGGGCTTTGGGGGGCTCAAGGCTGTGGGGACTCAAACTGTGGGGTACTGGGGACCTTGCGGGGGTCCACTACCCCAATAACCCTGTTCTGCTCCTTGGCTGGGGGGCAAGGTCGTCTCCCCCTTCCACCCACAGCCTCACCCCACCGCAGGCCTCTGCCCTCGGCTGAACCCCAGGCCCCGAGGAACACGGGGTGTCCTCCCGCAGTGGTGCCCCTCAGCCCTGGGGGGTGGGCACAGCCAAGCCCGAGAGCCCCCTGCAGCAGCCGGGCCGAGCGACGGGAGCAGAGGCAGAGGCAGGAGGGGGTGGGATGAGGTTTACCGAGCGCTGCAGGGCTCCCCCTGGGCTCTCCCCGGGAAGATGCTACTCGCAAAGTGCTAAATAGTGTTACTGCCAGCCTGGCCCGGGGCTGGAGCACTCTGTAAGAGTGAATCTCTATCCCAACCGTTGGTGATAAATAATAAATCGCTGTGTTTCTCTCCTCCCTGTGTTTTCAGCCCCCTCCAGCAGCCGTTTCTGGAGCAGTGGCACCGGGCTTTTGCGGCAGGGGAGGGCACTTAAGGCCACAGGAGTTCTTCACAGCAGCCTGTGGTGCTCTTTAACTGTGTCACAACTCTTTTTCTGAGGAGCAAAAGGATGTATTGTGAGTTCAGCTGCCTCTGCCCCTCGCAGAGGGTTAAAATGTGGACCTGGCACTGGCAGGGTGAGCTGTGGCTGTGGGGGGGCACAGTAACCCCTGGTTTATGTTACCCCCTGAGCCCCTCCTGGTTTGAAATGGTGCTTTCTCGGTTCACCAGTGTGTGCTGAAGGGGGGTCTGTGCCCCCCAGCACTGTGCTGGCCTTGGGATTCCTTCTCCTGCTTTGGGGCATGAGATGGCAGCGCTGGGGGGGGAGTCCTGGGTGCATGGGGTGAGACCCCAACCCTGCAGTGGGGCAGGGTGGTAATGGGGTGCCTGTGGGGAGGACACCCCAACAGAATGGGGGCTGAAAGCTGCAAGATCCCTAGAAAACAACACGTTTTCTGTCTGCAGTGGGTGATGAGTGGCTGTGACTGTCACAGGGTCCTTTCCTGAGGCCACACTTCCCTCTGCTGGAAGGCCACGTGGGCGCATCCTTCTCCATCCAGGAGATCTTGTGTACTGGGAGCACTGGGGAAACCCTCAAACTCCTCTGTCTTTGGGTTGTCACCTACAGGGAGAGACACTGGCTGGCACCCCCAGAGCCACGGGGGTCCCCCCTGGTTCTGGTGCAGGGATGTCACTTCTCAGCCCGAGTCGCTGCTCCCTCCTTCCCTGTCTGGCAGGGGCTGTGCCTGCAGGGTGCTGGTGCAACTGGGATGTTTCCAGCCCTGGGAACAGATTTGCCCCATGTCCCCCTCCCTCAGCATGTACAAAGTGGCATGGGGGCACGTCACTTTGTCCTGCAGTGCCACGTACCCAGCAGGACTGGAGGCACCATCACCTGAGTGAAACCCTGTGGGGAACTGGGGGGGTGTCAGGGTGCATCCCCTCTGCAGCAGGGTGCTCCATGTTGGGGTGCAGCCTCGTTCCCCCTGTACCACCCTCACCTGCAGGGCCTGGCGTGCCTGGGAGGAGAGGAGCTGATCCATAGACCTGGCCAGCGTGTGCTGGAGTGGAGGGGAAGGTGGCATGGAGGGGTCAGAGGGGAGGGTGAGGGGTTTGTGGGGTCTCCTGCATCAGCCAGCTCCCTCCTACGCCACAAAGAGCTGGTTTTGGCAGCTGTGTCCCCCCTCACCGTGGTCCTTTCCCCTTCACAGGGTGCCACAGCTCTGACAGTGGCACATGCCAACGGGAATGACAACCTTGGGTCTGATCCTGTGTCCCACAGGCACCCCAGCATCCCACAGGGGACCAAGCTGGTGGCATTCCCAGTGCAGTGGTGGTGGAGTGAGCTGGTGTCACCCCCTGTGAGTGCCCACCATGGTGCCCCCTCTCCAGGTGAGTGACCTCCGTGCCATCCAGCCGTGTTCTCCTTGTCCCCAGCCCTCTCAGGACCAGTTTTCCCCATTAGCAGGAAATTTCAACTCAGCAACTTTGAGTTCCTCTCTGCCCCAGCATGTCCAGCCCCTCCTTGGCTGCCTGCTCCCCTCGGGGTGGGGGGGGGGAGACCCCAACAGGCAATTTGGGGGTGTTCACTGGCCAGAAACACCCCGTGTTCCTTCCCATGCCTGCCTCAGTTTCCCCAGCCACAGACCCCACAGCAGCTCAGGGCTCCTAAATCCAGGCTGAGAGGATTCAGGGGGGGCTTTTCTGCAGCCCCCCAAAAGGAAAGAGGTGCGTGAGGACGGGGGGGGAGCCCATGGGGACATTTTCACAGGTCCCACCTGCCTTGGCATCACCCCCAGACCCTGCCAGGGCATCTCTTCCCCAGGGCTGCCCACTGTGATTCAACCAAGACCTCGCAGCCCACCAGGGACATCCCCTCCCTGCACCCAGGGGTGCTCAGGGCACCCCCAGAGTAGCAGAACTGGGGCTTCTCCCACCACTCAACTCGAGATGAGGAAACCCCCCCCATCTCAACGAGCTTTTGGTTGCCCCCTCCCTCTCCCCAGGGAGAGTTGGCAGAGCCGTGCTGGGCATCACCGGCGTTTAATCCGGGGCACTGAGCGGGGCTGACGAGCGACGCCGCGGGGTCGGGGGTCACCAGCAGCCCCCGCCACGCTCGCTCAGCATCCCTTTAGCACGCTTCGCTCGCTCGCCTAATTATTTATGGCGAGCTAATTAAGAAGCCATCCGTGCCGGTGATGCCCGGCTTCCTACGGGTTGCGGCGAGAGGCGGCTTCGCTCCTCCCCGTCTCTCCCGCCGCCGCTGACTCCGCTCCCCCAGAGCACCGAGAGACGGAGCCGAGGAGGAGAAATGGAGGGGGAACGGGCCAGGAGCAAAACCAGGCTGCCCTCGCTTCTCCTCACCTTGCTGGGCCTCGGGCCAGGTGAGTGCGTGGGGGCACCCATCGCCAGCCTTCGTCCCACGGGGACCTCGTGGCAGGGTGGGTGACAGCGGGGTGGGCTGCGGCGGGGATGCCTGTCCCCCCCCTCTCCCTGTCCCCCCCTCTCCCCGTCCCCCCCTCTCCCTGCCAGCCCCCCCCATCACTGCCCCTCCATCCCACTGCGTCCCAGCTTTAATGAGAGGTTTCATAACGAGGTGAACACCCCCCCCCCCCTCACCTCCATCCCCCAACAAGGGTCCCCTTAACCATTCTGTGGGTGGCACTGTCACCCCACGGAGCCCTTTATCCCCCCCCCCACTGGGACGGCTGCCAAGCGGCTCCTTACGTAAAGCAGGAGCAAGGAATCCCCTTAATTCCCAGCGTGCTAATCCCGACATTTCATAATTCCCATAAAACCTTCAATTCCTACAGAAAACATCGAACAGATTAACGTGGGGGGGGGGAGTTTATCTTTAATTAGCTTCACGAGCAAGTCACCGGCTGTGGGGCAGGAGGTGGCACAAGGTGCCAACGCTGCTGCATTGGTGACAAATATCTGACCCAGCTGGGTGGAAAATCGGCTGTTAACGCCGCTTTGGAGTTTTTCATCCGTTTTCTTTGATCAAATTCATTCGATCCGGGAGCGGAACGGGGTAGGGGGGGTGATGAAAAAAAAACAAACCCCCTAAATTCATCCCCATAGCTCAGTTTTGGGTTTTTTTTAGGGGTTGATGAGACGCGTGCGATGCGTCGGGCATCGTCGTGTTTATCCCCGGGGGGGGTGGGGGGAATGCTGCGGGTTCCCCGAATCCTCGGGGGTAAACAGGATGAGGCGGGGGGGTGGCGGGGAGGCTGGGCGGCGGGAGGTCTGGCACCGCTCGCCTTTTCCCAGCCGTCATTTCCCCTCCAGCCGCTCGTACAATAGCGCGGGGGCGGCCGGCGGGGACCCCCTCCCCCTGCAAAGAACTGCAGCCAGAGGATGTCAGAGGATGGAAAAGGTGCGGGGAGGTGGTGGCGGTGCTGCTGCCCTGGCTGAGGGACGGACAGACAGACAGACAGTCGAGCCCCTCCAAGCATCCCAGTGAAGGATGGGGGATGCAGCTCCCCGAGCTCCTCAATAAGAAGCCCCATGAGGAGCCCCCAAGCTCCTTTCTCCTACTCAAGGTGGTGGCTGTCCCCCCCCCAGACCCCAAACCTGGCACCTCAGGACCCCCAATTTCCCCCTCACCCCCCTGCTGATCCCCCCCACGTCCCCCCCAGAGGCTCAGCATCCTCCCTCCAGGCTCGGTGACGCTTCACAGCATCCCCAAAAACATCGCTGGTACCCAGGGCAGCCTCAGAAATTCCGTGGGATTTAAGATTGGGAACAGAGCCTGGGATAAGCAGGATGAGAGGAACGAAAGCTCCGGCGACGTGAAAGCACGTCTTAAAAATATATATACGGACACATCTGCTTCTGCCTCCTGGGGAGGGGATGCCGGACCCCCTCACCCCATCCACAGCGGGGTCCGGGACCAGCTGGGGATGGGGGTGAAGCCGCTCGCCCTGTCCTCGCCATCCCAAGGTTTGGCAGCGCAGTCCCAGCGTGGGACGGGGACGGGGAGGCGGTGGCAGAGGGGCGTGGGGGGGTAGAGGGGGCGGGATGGCAGAGGAGCCAGCTTGGAGGTAGGCGGGAGCTGCCAGGAGCGAGGGAGGTGGTGCCGAGAGGCTCCGGGGGTGATATTTTAATTTTTTTTTTTTTTTTTTTTGCAGAGAGCTGCCAAAAAAATATACAACCCCCATGGTGGAGGCTGAGCTTGGGGGGGGGAATTGCCCCTGGGAATGGGGGAGAGGCTGGAAGTGCCCCTGGGAATGGGAGAGAGGCTGGAATTGCCCCTGGGAATGGGGATCCACTGGGAAAGGAGGCAGCAAACCCCCATCCCCTGCTCCAGCATCTCCATCCCTCCATGCCCATCATCCCCATCCTGGGGGGGGGGACCCCAGCAGCCACCCCCACTCCCCCCCACCAGCTCCATAACCCTTGTCCATCTTTCCTAGGCATCCCGGCGGGGTTTAAGGAGGACAATGAGGTTTTCCAGCTGGTGGCTGGGAATTCCTCCCAGACCCTCTTGGAGCGGTGTTCGGGTGAGAGCGTTCAGATGGGGCACCCCCCATCTGAACCAGTAGCTGCTTTAATGGGCTTTAGAAACCAGTCTCCAAACCCACCATCGTTCCCTTCCCCACTGGGAGCAGGAGGTGGCTCCGTTGGGATATGGGGGCTTTAGGGAGGGGACATCCCTGTCCCCAACCCGCAGAGGGACCGGCTGGTGGAGAGGAGGCAGGGCAGGGAGATGCTGCTTCTTCCCCCCCAAAAAAATAAGGGATCCATCCTTATCTTGTCCCTGCTGTCCCCACCTGACTTTGCCACCCTGTCCACAGAGCTCCTCTTCGGCCAAGGCAGACCCCAACCCCATCAGGTGCACGGCGTCCTGGGGGGGTCTGTGCTGCTCTCCCCATCTCTGCCCCCCAACAAGACGGTGAAGGAGATCGAGTGGAGCTTCTCAACGGGCGCCGGTGCCACCATCCAAGTGGCCGAGTTCGGTCCCGATGGCTTCGAGCGGCCGGACCCCAAGGACCGGTTCAAGGACCGGTTGGAGATGTTCAACGAGACGGCGCTGAAGATCGGGGCGCTGGAGCGGGGGGACAGCGGGGTGTACGGGGCGCGCCTCAAACTGCACCCGGCGCTGGTGGAGGACCAGTCCTTCAACCTCTTGGTCTACGGTGAGCGGTGGTGGCACGCTGGGGCTTGCTGGGAGGCACTGGGGGGGAAAAGGGAAAGCTCTGAGAGGCAGAGGTGGGGAAACTGAGGCACGGAGCAATGATGGGGTTCACCAGGGTTAGGTGAGACCCCAACTTCACCCCCCCAGCCCCTCCAGCTCAGCAAAAGGCCCAATCCGCCCCCCCCAAAGGGTCCTTGGGGTGGCTTTGCCGTGCCCTGCTGGGGACAGGCGGAGTCCCTGTCCCCCCCCCTTCTGATCCAACCCCCCCATTGGGTGCAGAGTCTGTGCCGAGCCCCCGGACCCGCAGCCAGCTCCTGGCCAGCACCCTGGACTGGTGCAACCTGACTCTGCAGTGCCAGGGCGCTGGCAAAGGCGCCGTCAACGTCACCTGGAAAAGGGACACCGTCCTGCGGGACCTGCCTGCGGACCGCCACCAGCTGTCCTCGGATGGGACCACCCTCCGATTGGCACTGCCACCCACCGCCACCAACGTCACCTACGCCTGCACCGTCAGCAACCCTGCCGACCGCAAGGTCGTCCTCTTCGACCTGCAGGACATCTGCCAAAGTGGAGGTGACACTTCGTCCTGGGGGTGATCGGGGGGGTCTGGCGCCATCTGGGGGGCTTGGCACAGGGTGGGGGGTGTGACACCATCCGGGGGGGCTTGGCACAGGGTGGGGGGGTCTGGCACCACCCGGGGGGCTTGGCACAGGGTGGGGGGTCTGGCACCATCCGGGGGACTTGGCACAGGGTGGGGGGGGTGTGACACCGTCCAGGGGGCTTGGCACCATCCAGGGGGCTTGGCACAGGGTGGGGGGGTCCAACACCATCCAGGGGGCTTGGCACAGGGTGGGCTCAGCCCTTGGTGGGGAGGTTGGCACAGCTCAGCGCCTCTCTTTGCCCATCCCAGGGGGGCAAACGTCCTTCTCGAAGTCGGGGTACATCGTCCTGACCCTCATCCTGCTGGCGGTGAGCTTGGGGGGGGCCTTCTGGTGCTGGCGGATGAACAGCGAGAAGGCAGCAGATCCAGGCAAGTGAAGCCCCCCCCTCTGTGAGAGCCAGCACGGTTTTGAGGTGCTGGGGTGTTTCCCAGCCCCCCCACCCCTGACACCCCGCTCCCCTGCAGCTGCCACCCCCACAGTGCCCGCCGAGGAGAGCCCCTCTGACCCCAGTACGCCGAGATCGTGCGCCGGAGCCCCCGGAAGGTAATGATCAGGTGAGACCCCCAAGGAGGGGTGTGTTGGGGGGGTCCCAGCCAAACTGGGGTCACAGCTATGTCAGGGACATGGATACGTGGGGGTCCCAGCCATGCCAGGGGTCACAGCATCATTGGGGGGTCCCAGCCACACTGGGGGTTGTGGTCATCCTGGGGTCCCAAGATCATGGCCAAACTGGGGGTCCTGGCCATGGCAGGGGGGTCTTGGCCAAACTGGGGGTCCTGGCCATGCTGGGGATCCCAGTTATACTGGGGTCATGGCATCATGGGGGTGCCAGCCACATTGGGGGTCCCAGCCATGCCAGGGGGTATTGACCATACTGGGGGTCCCAGTAACCCTGGGGGTCCCAGTAACCCTGGGGTCCTGGCCACACCAGGGGTCCCAACCACACTGGGGTCTTTGCATCACGGGGGTCCCAGTGACACTGGGGGTCCTGGCCACATCGGGGTCCCAGCCCCATAGGACACCCATGGGTGCAGCCTGAGCTCCGTGCTGGGGCAGAGCATCCCCCAGGGGCTCCCTAGGGCTAGGGGGGGGTGGGTGTCCCTTACAAGCCCCCCAATTTCTGCCACAGGGCCCCGGTCACCCCGAAAATAACCAGGAGCAGAGCTCGCCGCAGAAAGCACCGGTCACCACCGTGGACGAGCAGATCCGCCAGGCGCCAGAGGACACGGCCGAGGAGGTGACATAGACCCTCAGGTACGGGGGGGGGGTACCCCAAAAAGGGGATGGGTGCTGAGGGGGGGGGGGGCTCCATGTGGTGACCCTCTTGTCACCACGCTCTGTGAAGGCTGCAGGGCTCCTCTCTCCCGCAGGCACCCGTGGAGCGTCGGGATGGCCCGGGAAGGGCTGTGAAGTGCGTTGTGTGCCAAACCCCAACCCTCCAGCCCCCCCCTTTTTTTCAGCTCCGGGGATGGGAGGCACCATCTCGGGGTGATCGCCGGCCGGATGCTTCCCCCCGCCCCCCACCTCCGGTTTCTTTCCATCCTCCCTTTGTCCCTCGAGACTTTTTGGGGAGCGGGATCCCAGATCGAGGCAGAGATGTTGGGGGGACCCCCTGATGGCCCGGGATGCTCCAGAATGTGGGGGGACCCCAGGGTTCACCTCCCATGTGCCACCACAGCTGGGCTTGGCCGATGCTGGGGGGCACTGGGGAGGGTGGGGGCGTGGATGAGACCCCCTGGGGCAGATTGACCCCCCCCCACATGTGCGTCCCCCAATCCCTCCCCATCCTCCAGCTCCCCCTGTGGTCTCGTAGGGACCCTCTGTGGGGAGATGCCAACATGGGGAGGGGGTCACCGGGGTGTCCCCCCAGCCCTGTTCCACATGGCTCCACTGGGTGGCATCCCCGGGCCCCTGGGGGGGGGGGATGCAGAAGGACCTGTGGATCCACCGAGAAGCACCCCTGCGTGTCCCCCCCCTCCCCCCATCGCTGCTGCCCGTGTACCCATGCACTGTCACGACAGAGGGGGTGTCTCACTGCCTGTGTCCCCAGCACCCCCTGTCACGGGACCCCTTGCTCAGCCCGATCCCCCCCTCCCCCCCAAACGTTGTACAAAGAGCAAATAAATGTGGGTGAGATCACAGCGGGGAGCGGGCACGCGTGGACACGCATGTTTACACGCGTGTTTCTCCCCGTGCATCTGCGTGTGGACCGTGCAAAGCCCCCCCCCGAGTTTGGGGCTGCACCCCAAGAAACCTCAGCCCGGCCCCCGTGTGCAGGCGGGGGGGGAAGGGGGGGGACACAGCCACCTCTCGCTTCCCTTTTTGGAAAGTGACAGCGACGTGACCTCCCCTCGTGGCTGTGGGCTGCCAGCACCCCACATCCCCCCCCCCCAACCTGAAACTCGGGGGGCCTGACTCACTGTCACAGCTCCCGAGGGGTGACAGCCACCGCGGGGACAGGGCTGTGCTGTCCCCAGAGCTGCTCCTGTGGTGTGTGGCTGCCGCTGCTGCTGTGGTTCCGTTTGCTGGTCCCAGGGGGGGAAACCAGTGGAGCCCCCCAGTGGGAAACACAGCCCTGGGGCAGGGGGTGGGACACCCCCAGTGCTGGGGATGGGACATCCCTGGGGTGGGGGACAGGACATCCTGGGGACAGGGGACCAGAGAATCCAGGGTGCAGGAGACAGGAGCATCCCAGTTGTTGGGGACAGGAGCATCCCAGGTGCTGGGGATGGGACTTTCCTGGTGTGGGGGACAGGAGCATCCCAGATGTGGGGGACAGGACATCCTGGGTGACAAGAGCATCCCAGACAAGAGAATCCAGGGTGCAAGGGACAGGACATCCCAGTTGAGGGTGACAGGAGCTGGGGACAAGAGAATGCAGGGTGTAGGGACCAGGATATCCATGGTACGAGGGACAGGACATCCTGAGCACGGGTGACAGGAGCATCCCGGGCACTGGGAGCCCGAGCAGGACATTTCCAAGCTGGCAGGGCCCCCTCTCCCCTTAATTTAAAGCCCCCCCTCCGCGGTGGGGACCAAAGGTTTGTCCTTGTCCCTGCTGTGCAGGCTGCCAGCCCAGCTGGGTTTATTTACCCAAGGACAGGCAGCATCTGCCTGCTGCCTTCATTTATTGCACCAAGGGCTGGGCTCTGGGGACGAGCTTGGTGGCTCTGGGGACAAGCTTGGTGGCTCTGGGGACAAGCTTGGTGGCTTCGAGGACAAGCTTGGTGGCTCTGGGGACCAGCCCAAGGGCTTTGGGGATCAGCACCCTAAAGTGCAGCAGGAGGGAAGTCATCCCACCGACCCCAACCCACGGCCAGGCCACATCAGCTGCGGCTCGGCGATGTCCCCGTGATGTCCCCGTGATGTCCCCGCGTTGCCACTCCCCTGGGAAGAAGGTGCGTCGCTCTCTGTGGGTAGATTTGCATGCTCACGCCCACCCCGCCGGTACCTCGAGCTGACATCAAGGCTCCGAGCTCGCAGAGATGGGGATGTCACCTGGCCACCCACGTCCCCGTGTCCCCTGGCTGATGGCCCCGCTCCTCGTGGTGGCAGGTAGGGGTGAGGGGAGGGCAGTGGCTGTGCTGGGAGGGGACCACGGTTGTTCCAATGCTTGGGAACCCCATTTATGAGTGACCCCCATTTATTAGTGACCCCCACTTATTAGTGACCCCCCCCCAAAAAATAGATGAAATATTAGGGGTGAAAATGGGAGCTGGGGGTGATGCATGGGGGCACCAGTGGCTCCTCAGGGGGCTGTGATGGGGGGAACTGGGGTGAACTGGGTTGAACTGGCTTGCAGCCCATGGGGAAATGATGTGGGGCGTTGCTCAGCCCCCCCTCCTCCCTTTACTGCCGCCGGCATCAATCAACCCCTGAGAGCTTCACGGTCCCCAAGAGGGTCACGGTCCCCAAGATGGTGACGGTCCCCGGTGGGGCTGTGGGTCCCAGGGGTGTTCGCTGCTGATGGGAAATTAATTTAATGAGCTGGGGGTGGGGGGGAAGGTGAGGAGGGGCGATCCCCCCTCTTTGTTTCCCCGAGGAGGAGGAGGAGGGCTGAAGGGCAGCTTGGCCACAGCATCACCCCCATTTCCTCATTGGGGTGTGTGGGGGGGGTTGCATCCTGATGGGGGCACCTGGAAACCCCCCTGGTGCTGAGCGGGGCAGAGGCTGGGTGCTGCCTTGGGGACACAGTGGGGCCACCGTGGTACCCAAATCTGCTCCCAAAGGGGAGCATCACCCCTTGAACCTGGGGAGGGGAGGAGGGGGTGCCCAGGGCCATGCTTGAGGAGGTGAGGAGGTGGTGACCCCCCCCCCCCCCCCCCAGGACACTGTGTGGGTGCCTGTGGCTCCCCTCGCCTTCCTCTTCACAAACCAAAGCGGCTGCGGAGAGCTGGGGGTGGAGGTTGGGGGGGGGTGAGGCTGGAGCTGGCCCCCAAGCACGCAGGAAGCGAGCTGGGGTGCAAGATGGGTGCTGCGGTGTGGGGACGTGGCCGTGTGGCCGTCTGTCTGTCTGTCTGTCCCCTGCATGGGACATCTCGGAGCGGCGTGGGGCGGTGATGCTGCTGGGAGCATCTCGCTGTCACCCCAGGAGAAGAGGGGGGGGCTGCACCCTAAAAGCTCAGCGCTGAGCTGCCCCCCCAGCACTGGGCAGAGGGTCCCTGTCCCCACTGGGACCCATGAGGGTGTTTTCTCCCAGTTTGAGCCCCAGTTTGGGCGCAGACGTAATGGGGAGAGCATCCCCATCCTCACTGTGGAGCCCCACGGGGTGACATGGGGTGACAATGGGAAGGCACTGCGTGTACCCAGTGTCCCCCCAGTCTCCATCCTCCAGGCTGTCCCTGTGGGCAGGATTGGGGGGGTCTCCTGGGGGTCTCCATCCTCCAGGCTGCTCTGTGGGCAGGACTGGCGTGTCTCCTGGGGGTCCCCATCCTCCAAATTGTCCCTGTGGGCAGGATTGGGGGGGTCTCCTGGGGGTCTCCATCCTCCAAATTGTCCCTGTGGGCAGGACTGGGGGGGTCTCCATCCTCCAGGCTGTCCCTGTGGGCAGGACTGGGGGGGTCTCCTGGGGGTCCCCATCCTCCAAACTGTCCCTGTGGGCAGGACTGGGGGGGTCTCCATCCTCCAGGCTGTCCCTGTGGGCAGGACTGGGGGGGTCTCCTGGGGGTCTCCATCCTCCAAACTGTCCCTGTGGGCAGGATTGGGGGGGTCTCCATCCTCCAATCTGTCCCTGTGGGCAGGACTGGGGGGGTCTCCATCCTCCAATCTGTCCCTGTGGGCAGGATTGGGGGGGTCTCCTGGGGGTCCCCATCCTCCAAACTGTCCCTGTGGGCAGGACTGGGGGGGTCTCCTGGGGGTCTCCATCCTCCAGGCTGTCCCTGTGGGCAGGACTGGGGGGGTCTCCTGGGGGTCTCCATCCTCCAGGCTGTCCCTGTCCCTGCCAGGCATCGCGGCTGCCCAACCCCATCAGGTGCACGGCGTCCTGGGGGGGTCTGTGCTGCTCTCCCCATCTCTGCCCCCCAACAAGACGGTGAAGGAGATCGAGTGGAGCTTCTCAACGGGCGCCGGTGCCACCATCCAAGTGGCCGAGTTCGGTCCCGATGGCTTCGAGCGGCCGGACCCCAAGGACCGGTTCAAGGACCGGTTGGAGATGTTCAACGAGACGGCGCTGAAGATCGGGGCGCTGGAGCGGGGGGACAGCGGGGTGTACGGGGCGCGCCTCAAACTGCACCCGGCGCTGGTGGAGGACCAGTCCTTCAACCTCTTGGTCTACGGTGAGCGGTGGTGGCACGCTGGGGACAGGTTTACGGCCCCGGTGGGACTGGTGACAAAACCCTCCCGTGGTTTATCAGGAAAGGGGAAGAGAAATAACTCGTGCTGCTGAGCGTCTGTCACGGGGATTGTCCTGGGTTTATGAGTAACCAGCACCCACCTGCGCTCCCCCAGCCCGTGTCCCCCCAGGGTGTCCCCTCCTTGTCACCGGATTCGGGTGTTTACACCTCAAACAGGACCCGTGCCGGCGCCAGAGATCCAGCACCAGCGGCTCTCCATCACTGCCCGCGGGTGTAACGTCACCCTGCGGTGCTGGGTGCCACCCGGCAGCGGTGCTGAGGCCACTTGGCAACCGGGCAGCCCCCTTGGGACACGGTGGGGACAACAATGCGAGGACGGACGGACGCTGTGCCTGGCAGTGCCAACCGGCGCCTTCAACTCCAGTTACACCTGCGTGGCACGGAACCCCGTGGAGGAGCGGAGCGTTTCCATCCGCGTGGGCACCGTGTGCCAGCAGAAGGGTAAAGCCACCCCCCCTCCAGTGCCACCCAGTGCCACCCAGTGCCACCCGGTGTGAGGAGTGGGTCCTGGCACCCACCATCCGTGGCTTGTCCCCGCAGAGGCGCACGGCTGGCAGAGGTGGCACATCTGGCTGGTGGTGCTGGTGGCGGGCACGGGGGCGCTGCTGGGCATGGTCTGGGTGCGGAGGAAGAGGAGGAGGAGGAGGAAGAAAGCAGCCGGGGGAGGTGGGTGCTTGGGGGGGGGGGGGGGGGGTCACAGAGGAGGGAACCGGCTCTTTCCATCGAGGGGGGTCTGCGTGGACCAGGGGGGCTCCATCCCCTCCTTCCCTGCATCCCGGCACCCCCCCCAGCTCACCCCCCCCACCCCTCCCCCCGCAGTCACCGTCCCCCCCCCCTCGAGCGAGGATGCTCCGCCGGAGCCACCGGAGCCCGGATCCAGAGGGGACCCCCCCCCCCGGAGCGGGTGAGCTGGGGGGGGGGGGGGGGGTGTGGGCTCCTGGTCCATGGCACGGCGATGCCAGGGATGAATTTGGCTCGTGATGGGGTCGGGCTGCCAGCCCTCCCCTCCAGGGTCCCTCCGTGTCCCCAAGTCCCCAAACTGGGGGGACGCAGCCGCTTCCTCACCCTGGAAGGGGCTCCTGGCATCGCCCCGAAGCTCCTCGTGCTTCACCGGGAGTGGCTGGGGAGGTGGCATGAGGTGACATCAAAGGGCACTTGCCACGGCCACCGTGTCCCCAAGGGGGTTTGTCCCTCTTTTGTGGCCCCCAGCAGCGAGACCACCCCACCATCACCTGCAGCAGGGATGGCCCCCACGACGCTCACCTGACCCCGTGAGTACCGCTGGCACCGGGGGGGGGGGCACTGTCCTCGTCCCACCACCCCCAGCTCTGTCCCCACGCTCAGTGTGTCCCCGCTTTGTCCCCAAGCAGGACTGGGACCACTGAGCCCCCCCTGTGACACTGGGCAGGAGGAGACGCCGCACGGTGCCGTGGACCGATGGACTCGTGTCCCCCCACCATGATGTCACCCTCCCTCCTCTGTGTCCCCTCACCGCAGGGGGGGGTGAGCAGTGTCCCTGGGGGGGACAGGGGTGCAGGACTGGCTGGAGGGGGGGGTCCCAACCCCCCGTACCCCCTTGGCTCACTGGTGACTCCAATAAAGACGGGTGAAGATGAGGTGGGGGTGGCTTTAATGGGTGCCAAAGCCCCCCATGGGGCACCCAGGGATGTGTGAGGGGGGGGGGTCCTGGGCTGCTCTCCCTGCAGTGGCGGGGTGGGGGGTGATGGGGACACGTGGAGGGGGGGGACATGGGGTGATGTTCAGGGCTGGCATCATTGCAGCTCCCCCAGGATGGGGTGGGGGGGCAGCACCCATGGGGACAGCACCCATGGAGTGGGGGGAGGGGGGAACAGCCCCCACATCAGGGGTTGGTCACAGGGTGCCCCCAGCTGCCCGTGCCCCAGGGCTGGGTCCCCTCAGCCAGCCCCATCCCATGAGGGTGGGTCCCTGCACAGCTGGATCCCTGCACAGCTGGATCCACACACCAGGATCCCTGCACAGCTGGGGTGCAATCACACTATTGCACATCTGGATGCTGGTAAAGTGGGACCCCCACACAGCTGGATCCTGCATAAATAGCCCCCCTACAGCTGGATCCCTGCACAGCTGGATCCCTATATACCCGGATCCCTGCACAGCTGGATCCCTGCACAGCTGGATCCACACACCAGGATCCCTGCACAGCTGGATCCCTGCACAGCTGGATCCTCCATAACTGGATCCCTATATACCCGGATCCCTGCACAGCTGGATCCTCACACAGCTGGATCCCTGCACAGCTGGATCCTCACACAGCTGGACCCCCATATAACAGGATGCCTGCACAGCTGGATCCCGGTAAAGCAGGGCTCCTGCACAGCTGGATCCCGCCTAACTGGACCCCAGTACAGCAGGATCCCTGCACAGCTGGCTCCGCCACAGCTGGATCCCTGCACAGCTGGATCCCTGTATACCCGGATCCCCGCACAGCTGGATCCCTGCACAGCTGGATCCTCCATAACTGGATCCCTGTATACCCAGATCCCTGCACAGCTGGATCCCTGCATAACTGGATCCCTGTATACCCGGATCCCCTCACAGCTGGATCCCAGTAAAGAGCCCGCCCCGCACAGCTGGATCCCCCCCCAGCCCCTTCCCGCCCGCCGCTCCCTTCGCGTTCCGCCCGGGTTTGTCTCTCCCCGGCACCCGTCGCAGTGGGCGGGGCGAGGAGGCGGGAGGGGGCGGGCGTGGCTTTACGTGCGCGCTCCCGCCCTCGCGGGCCGGAAGCGGAAGCGCGTGGGAGCGTGCCCGGAAGTGTGTGGGCGGTGGCGGCGGTTCCGGTTCCGGCGGCCGTGCGGGGGAGGCAGCAGCGGCGGCGGCGGCGGCGGTAGCAGCGAAGCGAGCGGCGCGTACCCCCGCATCGGCACCGCGGCCCGGGCGCGCTCCGCCGCCCGCACCGCACCCGCTTCATCCGCCGGACCCGGCCCGGTGCGCCGCCCCCGCAGGTGGGTCCCGGGCCCGGTACCGAGCGAATCGTCGCGCCTCCGGTGGGGCCGCCCCGTATGTGTAGGCTGGGTAGCGGGGGACCGGCTGCTGGCGAGGAGGGGGCTCGTTACCGGAGAGGGGGGGGGGCCCGGGGGTGTCCCCGGGAGGTTCCCGGTGAGGTGAAGGCCGCGGCGGGCCCGGTTACCGGAGGCCTTTAGAGGCGATGCGGGGAGGCGGCGCCTATTGGAGGCCTTGTTGCGGGGGGGGGGGTGTAAACGGGGAGCCCCCGGTTACCAGGAGGGAGCCAGAGCGGGGGCCCCCCCCCGTTACCGGGGTGTCTCGGTCGCTGGTGGGGGTGTACGGTTCCCGAGGATGGACCCGGTAACGGGGACGGGGGGGTCACGAGCGGCCCGGGCGGGGGTGGGGTGAGCGGCGGCGGTGCGGCGGCTCGGGCCTTTCCCGGGGGAAAGCGGGGGGGGGCGGCAGTGCCCCGCCCGGGGCCGGGGAGGGAGCGGCGGGACAGGCCGGGACAGGCCGGCGGCGCGGGGGGGAGAGGCGGCGGGGCTGTAACGGGAACCCGGCAGCTCTGGGCCCGACCGCCGCCGCGGCGCCGCCGCCGTCCCCTCCCGGCGGCCATTTACATCGCTTTGAACCTTCAAAGCAGGAAAAGCCTGGGGGGGGGGGGGGGGGGGAAGGATCCGACGGGGGGGGGTTGGGGGGGGGGAACACACGGGGGGGCGGGGGGGGACGGGTCCGGATGGGGGGGATAGGGGGACGGGTCCTGCCGGGGGGCACAAGTCCTCGGGAGGGGGGGGACAGGGGGATGGGGGACGTGTCCTCCTGGGGGGGGGACAGGGGGACGGGGGACATGTCCTCCTGGGGGGGAGATTGGGGGACGTGTCCTCCTGGGGGGGGACAGTGGAATGGGGGACGGGTCCCCCCCAGGGGGAGAGAGCGGGAGGATGGGTCCCCCTGGGGGTGACGGGTTCTCCTTGGGGAGATGAGGGACGGGGGGGACAGGTCCTCGCAGGGGGACAGGAGATGGGGGACGGCTCCTCGTGGGGGGGACCTAGCAGCCATCGCTCCCCAGAGGCCATTTTACCTTTGGGGGGGGGGGGAAAAACCCTCAATCCCTGAGGTGCTCCCAGCTAAGCCCACCTAAAGAGCTGGGAATCTGGGGGGGGTGAGGTGGGGGGATGAGGAGCTGGGATTTAACCCCCCCCTTCCCTCACCACCTCCCCCCCCCTTTTCCCCCCCCCTCCCTGGTACATCTGGGCGAGCTCCACAACTTGTGTACTTTGGCAGCCGAGCCCGTCTCCAAACTGTGTTTGGCTTGTTCCCTCTGTCTGCTGGCTCCAAACACCATTTTTTTTGGGGGGGGGGGGATTAGAGAGGGACAATTCACCTCTGGAAACCCCCCCCGCCAGGGTCACAACTCGGGGTGACCCCGCTGATGCCCGTTTCCTTCTGTTCCCGCAGTCAGCAGGAGGGAGAAAAATGAAAGCCGGCTGCAGCATCGTGGATAAGCCAGAAGGAGGAGGAGGTAAGGAAGGCTGAGAGCCCCCCCCCGCCCCCCCCTTTCAGCTGGTAGGAATTCCAGCTGGGAGGAATTCTTTTTCCACCCCTCCCCGGGGATAAAAGGGATTAATTCCACCTCTGCTACGTGGGCCAAAAGCTGTCGGCGAGGTGAGAGCGGCTCGTTGAAGGTGGAGAGAAACCTTTGGGGGGGGGGAGAGATGGAGCTGTAAGGATTTGGGATCTTGAAGGTGGATTTTCCCTCGTGTCCTGGTGCGGTCCTGTCGTGATAGTGGGGTGTATGGGGGGGGTTGGGGCGTGAGCCCGCTTTCTTCGTGGGGTGGGGAAGGGGAACCTCAAAGCTCATCTCGTTCCACCACGGGTTTGGGGACACCTCCCACCAGCTCAGGTTGCTCCAAGCCCCCCCCCCCGTCCAACCTGGCCTGGAACACTGCCAGGGAGGGGGGGGGGGGAATAACCTGGGCCAGGGTCTCCCCACCCTCACAAACCAACAATTTCTGCCCAAGATCTGACCTAAATCTCCCCTTTTTCCAGTTTAAAGCCCATCACCCCTTACCCCATCACTCCATCCCCTTGTCCAAAGTCCCTCCCCAGCTTTTCTGTCCCCCCCCCCAGGCACTTGAAGATGCTCTAAGGTCCCCCCAGAACCTTCTCCTCTCCAGGCTGAACCCCCCAACTCCCTCAGCCTATCCCCACAGCAGAGGGGCTCTGGAAAAGAAGTTAAACACCAAACACCCCCCCCCCCAAAAAAAAACCCCCAAACCCCAAAAACCCACCCCCTCACGTGTTTCTTCTGAGAAAGCCCAACTTGGCAGTGGCTCAGACACATCTGCTGGCGCAGCTGAAGCTGGAAAAAGGCTCTGAAATAGGAGAGAGCCAAAGTGGGTGGGAACTCCCCACTCTCACCCACCCCACCCCACCTCCACATCAGGGCACCAAATGCTCCAAATTGGGCTCGTTCACCTTATTTCAACCACCTGGAGTCCCAATTGTGGAGGTGGTTGGAGCTTTTGGGTTCCTTTCTGCTGTTTCTCCTTTTTGTTTTTCCCATTTTGGGGTTTTTTTTTGGGGAGAGGGGGATTAAAATGAGTGAGGAAACGAGTAGGAGGGTTGGGTTCCTCTACTTTTAGGTTGAATATTTAATAAAATTACAGCTCCAAGTGATGCTCTGGGGTCTCACTCTCAAAAAAAAAATGATAAATACACAATAGTGAGCTCCTGTTGCCACCTAAATGATGCTTTCTTATTTTCTGGGGTTTATTTTTCTCCTCTCCAAGGTTATCACTTCCCAGAGTGGGCTTACAAAACTGAATCCAGCCCTGGCTCCCGTCAGATCCAGTTGTGGCATTTCATCCTGGAGCTGCTGCAGAAGGAAGAGTTCCGCCACGTCATCGCCTGGCAGCAGGGCGAGTACGGCGAGTTCGTCATCAAAGACCCCGACGAGGTGGCCCGGCTCTGGGGCCGGAGGAAATGCAAACCCCAGATGAATTATGACAAGCTGAGCAGGGCACTGAGGTGAGCAAGGAGGGGTGGGGTGGGGTCACAACCTCCCCTTCCCCACTTCCCATCCTTCCCTTCCTCCTTGAGGTCACTGCTGGTGGATGGTCAATCCTTACCATGTGTTTTGGGGGGGTTTGTATCAAATTTGGGGGTCTGGGGTGCCCAGCAGGGTTTAAATTTACACCTTGAGTTCAGGATGTCATTATCAAGGTGATTTCCTTCCGGGGAGGTTTGGGGTTTTTTTCCTCTTTTTTTTTTTTTTCTCTCAGCTTCCAGTATCGCTACTGGTTTTGAGCAACCAAGGTGTGGGAGGAAGCCCAGAGGTGTTACTCCATTATCACACCACTGTGTACCAGTTCAGAGAAAGCAGCTCCCTTTTCTAACATCATTCCTCCATCCCCCTTTCACTGCTAAATCCACACCAGGTTCAGCCTCACTCTGCACTGGGTTTTTCCCAACCCACCATGACATAGATCTGGGTATCCCTGCCACGTCCCCTTTACACCTCACAGCTCCATCCCAACATTATTTAAACCCTTCCATAGATTTTTTTTCTTACAATTATCACTGAGTTTTTGAAGCCAGCAGCAGGACCCTCTGAATTATTGCACCATTTCCAGCCTGTCACCTGCAGGCGTGGCCAGGTTCCCCACATTATCAGTCTGCGACGTGGACTTCGCTGCCTCCCATCCCTCCTGGGTGGAGCTGACAAAGGCAAACACGAAGAGTCTCAGCCTGGAACAGGAAGGAAACAATAAATTGAACGGCACTGAGGGCTGTAATTGGTGCATGGGGGTGGAAAATAACCTCCACCCACTGTCACTGGTGATGGTTTGGCATCTTGGTGACGAGGGTGACAGCTCGGTGGGTAGCAGGAGTTGATTGGCTTTAGGGACTGTGGGTCCTGCCCTGGGGCACAGGCAGCCTGTGTTCATCTAAGCCTGGGGAATGATGCTGTAACACCTTTGTTTGTACATGGGGAGAGGAGGCTGAGGACAAACAGCGGTGGTGTAAGCAGGGAGGAGGGGGTTGTGCCCCAGGAGGAGGGGGTTGTGCCCCAGGAGGAGGGGGTTGTGCCCCAGGAGGAGGGGGTTGTGCCCCAGGAGGAGGGGGTTGTGCCCCAGGAGGAGGGGATTATGCCCCAGGAGGAGGGGGTTGTGCCCCAGGAGGAGGGGATTGTGCCCCAGGAGGAGGGGATTATACCCCTGGAGGAGGGGATTATTCCCACCAGCTCCATGGCCAAGCTCCTCCACCCTCGGTCGGTGCCGTGATGGTGAGGAAGGGAGAGCTGGCTCCCAGTCCCTTCCCTCTGCACCCCTCAACACAGAGCCCAAGGGGTGTTTTTTAACCTGAATGGATCAACAGGAAGGTGTGAGAGCAGCAGAAAACACCTCTCCAGATTTCCAGCCCGATGCCCTTTACCCTACCTTGAAAACAGCAGAAATACAAACCAAATCTGAGGCTTTTTGGGTCCCTTTTGCTCAGCTCTGCCGTTGAGCTGAGGTTTTGGGTTCCCTTTTTCCAGGCTCTGGATCTCAGCAGGGCTTCACCTGATTTATCCCCTTCTGTCCTGCATCCTGCCACGTTCCCAGAGCGGTCCCAGCCCACGTGGATGTGGTGCAGGGTCCTTGTCCAAGTCCCCCCTGTGGTCGTGGGTTGGATAGAGGTGGGAAAAACACCTCCAGCTTTCCCTCCCCTTCAGGATCTCACCTTTTCCCACATGTTTGAAGCAATAAAATGACCTTAAAATGATGGTTTTTGGTCCTAACAACAGAAATACCCAGGGTTGCTTCACACCTCCGAGGTGAAACGAGCCCTTTAAACAGTTCTCACTTCTCCTTAACAGATATTACTACAACAAGAGGATTCTCCACAAGACAAAAGGCAAAAGGTTTACTTACAAGTTCAACTTCAACAAGCTGGTGATGCCCAACTACCCCTTCATTAACATTCGGCCTAATGGTGAGTGAAGAAGGGGTTTGGGCGGGGGGAAAGGGGTCCTGATTTTAATTATCCCCACCCCTGGTGTGGGAAACAAGGTTGGGATGGACCCCACACATCCTCTATCAGTCACCTCTGCTTGAAAAGCCACCAGGACAATCTGTGCTGCTGCACTGGGAATGCCTGGAGGTTGATAAAGCCTTATCTTCCCCTGGGGGGGGGGGGGGTTGCCCCAGTCTTTGTGGTTGGTTTTGGGGTGGAACGAAGGCGTTTTGGTTTCCTATTTGAGCTGGCTCCTCCATCAGGCTTTGCTTTGCCGGCGAGGGGGCGTGGGTGGCCTTGGGCTAAGAGGGTTTGGGTTGTGTTGCAGGGACCTTGCCTCACTCTCACATGCTCCTAACGTAACTTTATGGTGCCATAGAAATGTGACCCTTCTCAGGGAGGCTTAACAGCAGCTTGCTGCCCTCCCTACTGCCCCAAAGGCTCCTCCTTGGCTCTTTTCTGCTCCTTTTTCATCAAAAAGGAACTTTTCTTGACCCATTTCTACCTGGAGTTGTGAGGAGCGCGGAGGGGTTTCCAGCACAGAGCAGGAACTCGTTGGGGTTTGCCTATAAAACCCCCAGTGTTTCTCAGGAAAGATTTTGGGAATAGAGTGGGATTCACAGAACAGCCTTGGTTGGAAGAGACCTCTCAGCTCCCCCAGTCCAACCATTAACCCAGCACTGCCAGGTCCCCACTGCCCCATGGCCCCACATCTCCGAAATCCCTCCAGGGATGGGGGAACCCTTTCAGTGAAGAAATTCTTCCTGATATCCAATCTAAACCTCCCCTGTTCCCTTTTTCTCCTACTAAAAGGCCTTTGAGTGCTCTGCCAGGAGCAGGAATTCGCTCTGGGTTTGGCAGAACCGCCGTGTTTTCTCCAGCGCTTTGTTTTTGAGAGCCTTTTTGGTAATATCCCCTCCCCATAACTGGATTTCTCCGGCTGGGGCCGTCTCCTCCATAACTCTGCAAGCAGAGAAATGAGTGACCATCGTGTCCATCTCCAAACAAAACCTTCTGGAAGTCATTACAGCCAAGCTGGAGCTTGCAGACTCACAGCACCCCAGTTCTCACCTCCCCAAGAGCGCCCCAGGGGACGCCTTGAAAATCCATCAAGGAGGGAGAAGAGGAGCACAGGAGGTGGAGAGGGGAGGGGAGGGGGGGGGAAGTGTTGACTCCGAAACCTGGGTGGCTGAGAAGAAAAAAAAAACCCAACCCCAAACAGGTTACGTGTGGGCAAGGAGCATTTCTCATCGGTGCCAGCGTCGGGCTCACAGGGGGCGCGGGGAGTTTTCAACACGATTTCAAGTCCTAAGCAAAGAGTGAACCCCCAAAACAAAGCTGGGGAGAGGAGAAACAGCCATAAAGGCTTTTTTTTTGTGTGTGTGTGGGGCTTGATGGCAGCAGGGAGAGGGAAATGTGTTCTCCAGGAGCCCTTCGCCAAGGCACGGGGGTGTAAGCTGTAGTACGAAGCCGCTCTGCAAATCTATAATTACTTGCAGCGACGAGTCTGGGCAGTTCCAGCTCGATGTTGCTCACTGCTGTTCCTTTTCCCTGTTTGCAGCCACTCCCTCCTATCTCTGGGGCATGCTTTAAAAAAAAAAAAAAGGGAGTTTGGAGAACTGGAATGCACTTGTCTAATTACAACCTGTTTTCTTTCCTTCTGGCTGGGATGGGGGTTGGGATAACAAACCTGTTTGGGGCGCTGGGACCGGGTTTCTTCCCTCGAGTTTGGAAGGGAAAGGTGGATAAATAGAAAGGGGGGGGGGTTATTTTTTATTTTTTTTATTTTTTAATTTTTTTTTTTTCCTAGAAAAGCAGAAATCAGGGATTTTCAGTCTGCCCCACGAGGTTGAGGTTTCCCAGTCGTTGATTGCTTAACTGTGCTCGGCGGCGAGACGTTCTCCGGTTAAAGCAGAGCGAGGAGGTCAGGGGAGGGCGTCCCGAAAGTGGAAGTGACTTCAGTGGCACTGGAGGTTGAGGAAACCTCAGCTGGGGTGGAGAGAGGGGACGATTCAGCCCTGGCAGTGGGGAGGTTTGGGGGTGGGCAGAGGAGATCAGAGCTGTTGGCAGGGAAGGGGACGGCACCTCCCGCCGCGCCGCTGAGAGTTTTGGGGTTAACTCATCCAAATACTGGGGGGTTCAGCCCAAAAAGGGCTGGGTTAATGGGCTTGGGGGGCCCAACTGGGTGAGGTTCAAGGAGGTCAAGTGCTGGATCTTGCACTTGGGTCACAGCAACCCCGTGGAGCGCTCCAGGCGTGGGGAGGAGGAAGAGCCTGGGGGTTGGCAGAGGCTGAGGATGAGCCAGGAGTGTGCCCACGTGGCCAAGAAGGCCAAGGTCATCCTGGCTTGTGTCAGCAATGGTGTGGCCAGCAGGAGCAGGGAGGTGATTGTCCCCCCATACTCAGCTTTGGTGAGGCCACCTTGAATTCTGTGTTCAGTGTTGGGCCCCTCACTCCCAGAAGGACACTGGGTGTGTCCAGGGAAGGGAAGGGTCTGGAGCACAGTGTGATGGGGAGCGACTGGGGGAACTGGGGGGGTTCAGTCTGGAGCAGAGGAGGCTGAGGGGAGACCTCATTGCTCTCTGCAGCTCCCTGAAAGGAGAGGGGAGCGAGGGGGTCGGTCTCTTCTCCCAGGTGACAGTGACAGGATGAGGGGTGATGGCCTCAAGCTGCCCCAGGGCAGGGTTAGATTGGATATTGGGAACAATTCCTTCCCCAAAGGGTTCCCAGGGCAGGGTTAGATTGGATATTGGGGACCAATTCCTTCCCCCAAAGGGTTCCCAGGGCAGGGTCAGATTGGATATTGGGGACAATTCCTTCCCCAAAGGGTTCCCAGGGCAGGGTTAGATTGGATATTGGGGACAATTCCTTCCCCAAAGGGTTCCCAGGGCAGGGTTAGATTGGATATTGGGGACAATTCCTTCCCCAAAGGGTTCCCAGGGCAGGGTTAGATTGGATATTGGGGACAATCCCTTCCTCCAAAGGGTTCCCCAGCACTGGGAGTCCCCATCCCTGGGGGGATTTCAGAGCCGTGGAGATGTGGTGCTGAGGGCCACAGGGCAGTGCTGGGTTACTGGTTACACTGGGTGAGCTTGGACAGGTCTCCTCCACCCACAGTGAATCTACAAACCACCTCCTAACCCTCCCCTTCCCCTCTCTCTCTCCCCCCCCGTGCCAGGCGTGGTGCCTCAGAGCGCTCCTCCCGTCCCCACCGCCTCGTCCCGCTTCCATTTCCCCCCCCTGGACGCCCACTCCCCCACCGAAGACGCTCAACCTTCCCGTTTCTCCGCCGCATCCCTCATCCCACCCAACCCCGACACTCGGAGCGACGGCGGCGAAAGGAAACCGGACGTGCCGGACCTGGAGGATTCCTCCTCGGATTGGCGCCGCGGCGCGGACCTCGTGGCATCACGGAACGCCGCGGGAGCCGGGACCGGGACCCAGCAGAAACGCAAACCTGAGATCATGCTCCCACTTTTCAGCAGACCCAACATCTACCCAGACCCTCACAGCCCTTTCGCCGTGTCCCCGCTGCCGGGGCGCGGCGGGGTCCTCAACGTCCCCATCTCCCCGGCGTTGTCCCTTACTCCCACTCTGTTTTCTTACAGCCCTTCCCCGGGTCTCAGCCCTTTCACAGGGAGCAGCTGTTTTTCTTTTAACCCCGAGGAAATGAAACACTACCTGCACTCACAAGCCTGCTCCGTTTTCAACTACCACCTGAGCCCGCGGACTTTCCCCCGCTACCCGCTCATGGTGCCACCACTACAGTGCCAAATGCCCTTGGAGGAGCAACCTCAGTTCCCCATCAAGCTCCAACCACCCCCAGTGGGGAGGAAAAACAGGGAGAGACTGGAAAGCGCCGAGGAAGCGGCGCCCCCTCCTAGGGTCAAGGTCGAACCCAGCGTGGAAAAGGAAGCAGAGGGTGAAGAGCAACTGGTGATGGAGAAGAGTGAAAGGGAGGATGGTCCTGGAGTGGAGGAGGAGGAGAAGGGGGCGGTGTTTGCCAGACCGGCGGCTCCGTCGTGGCACCCGACCCCGCCGGCGCCCGCTTTCTCCGCCGAAGAACCCCAAGAGCAAACGGAGAACACCGGGGAGAAACCCCCTGGTGAGGGGATGGGTACCCAGGAGAAAAGAGAAGATGCTCTGATGCCTCCCAAGCTCCGTCTCAAACGTCGCTGGAACGGGGACCGGCAAGGAGCCGACGTCCCCGAGGAGCGCCCCAACGGTCGCCTCCATTGGAACGGGGAGCTGGGCAGCCCCCACCTCGCCACCGCTGCCTCCGACACCTAAATGCGGGGTGTTTTGGGGTGGTTTGAGGTGTTTTGGGGTTGGGGGAACCCCCCCATCCATCTGCAAGCATCCGTGTATTTATGTAGCAAGGTTGCAGAGCGTGGGGTGGGGAGTGGTGGGGTGGGGTGGGAGGGGGCTAGCCTGGTTTGATAAGTCTAGGAATTAATTAATTAGAGGGGGTGTGGGTGGGGGGTGGGTTTTGGGGGCTTTGTGGGGGTTTTGTGTTCTTTGTTTTCGTTGTTGACTTGCAGGTGAGACGCGGTTGATCTTGCTCCGATCCGGCTCGTGATCTCCCCCCGGGACGGAGCAACTCCAGACACGGCTATTTCCTGACCCTTAGAGAAGGCAGGAAGCTCCAAATCCATCTTAATTAATTCCCTTTTGATTATTTTTGGGGTGGGGGGGGTTGGTTTTTTACACGTGGGGTTGTTGGGGGGGGGGGAGATCCCAGGTTTCCTTCCCGTCGGAATCGGCGCCGTTCGTTCAAACCTTCCGTGGGGGTTTGGTTTTTTTTTAAGGGGGGGGGGGGGGGGGGAATGTTTGCACAGTGAGGTGGGGCAGGGGGAAGGTTCTAGAAGGAATTTGGGATCTGGGGGGGGATCTGGAGTCGCATTCGAGCGTTTTTATTTTTTTATTTGAAATACTGCAGAAGCCATGAGAAAAAAAAAACACCAGAAAAACCACAGAAAAAAAAAATTTTTGTACTATTTCAGGGAAAAAAAAGGGAGTGGGAAAAATCAACCCCCCAAACCTTTATGCCTTTAAATGGATGCATTAAAACCCATCCCTAGGGTTTAATTATTCCCTAATTGTATGGGTGGAGTTGGGAGCCGAAGGTGGTGGTGAGTGGATGGGTGCAGGAGGAATGGCAGCAGCTTTTTTGGTGTGTGGTTTTCCCCCCCCCCCCCCTTTTCAATTTTTGACTCATGCCTTAACCACGTGAACACTTTAATCCCGGGGGGATCCACCCCTGTGGGGCTTTGGGGTTCGTCCCGGTGGGATCTGATGCCATGGAATGTCAGGGCTCATCCCGGTGGGATCTGACACCATGGAGTGTTGGGGTTCATCCCTGTGGGATCCCACCCCTGTGGGGCTTTGGGGTTCATCCCAGTGGGATCCACCCCTGTGGGGCTTTGGGGTTCGTCCCGGTGGGATCTGATGCCATGGAATGTCAGGGCTCATCCCAGTGGGATCTGACACCATGGAGTGTTGGGGTTCATCCCTGTGGGATCCCACTGCCATGGAGGTTCAGGGTTCATCCCAGTGGGATCCACCCCGTGGGGCTTTGGGGTTCATCCCAGTGGGATCCAACACCATGGAGTGTTGGGGTTCATCCCTGTGGGATCCCACTGCCATGGAGGTTCAGGGTTCATCCCAGTGGGATCCACCCCTGTGGGGCTTTGGGGTTCATCCCTGTGGGATCCCACTGCTGTGGGGCTTTGGGGTTCATCCCAGTGGGATCCACCCCCGTGGAGCATTGGGGTTCATCCTGGTGGGATCCCACTGCTGAGGAGGTTCAGGGTTCATCCCGGTGGGATCTGCCACTGTGGAGTGTCAGGATTCATCCTGGTGGGATCCCACCAACCATGGAGCTTTGGGGGTTCATCCCAGTGGGATCTGGTGCCGTGGAATGTCAGGGCTCATCCCAGTGGGATCCAACCCCATGGGGCTTTGGGGTTCATCCCAGTGGGATCTGGTGCCGTGGAGTGTTGAGATTCATCCCGGTGGGATCTGCTGTTGTGGAGCATTAGGGTTCATCCTGGTGGGATCCCACTGCCAAGGAGCTTCAGGGTTCATCCCAGTGGGATCCCACCACCATGGAGTGTTGGGATTCATCCCGGTGGGATCCGTTGCCTTGGAATGTCAGGGCTCATCCTGGTGGGATCTGATGTCATGGAGCGTTGGGATTCATCCCGGTGGGATCTGTTGCCTTGAAATGTTGGGGCTTATCCTGATGGGATCCCACCACCATGGAGCGTCGGGATTCATCCTGGTGGGATCCGCTGCCAATGGAGTGTTGGGATTCATCCTGATGGGATCTGTTGCCTTGGAATGTTGGGGCTCATCCTGGTGGGATCTGATGCTGTGGAGCATCGGGATTCATCCCAGTGGGATCCCACCACCATGGAGCGTTGGGATTCATCCCAGTGGGATCTGATGCCATGGAGTGTTGGGATTCATCCCGGTGGGATCCGTTGTCATCGATCATTGGGATTCACCCCAGTGGGATCCCACCACCATGGAATGTCGGGGTTCATCCCCAGTGGGATCCCACCACCATGGAATGTCGGGTTCATCCAGTGGGATCCCACCACCATGGAATGTCGGGGTTCATCCCAGTGGGATCCCACCACCATGGAATGTCGGGGTTCATCCGGTGGGATCTGTTGCCATGGAGTGTTGGGATTCATCCTGATGGGATCCTTTGGGGTTCCCCCCGGCGGATCGGGGACGAAGGGCGGTTGTACCCAGGCTCTTTATTTTTCATTCTTTCGCTCAAAACCCGCTAATTACCCCGACGCTCGTTAAGTTCATCCTCGGAGAGCACCAGCTCCCCAAAGGATTCCTCGGAATTCCTCAAAAAGGGGAAGAATGGGGAAAAAAAAAAAAAGGATCATGGGGTGGGGTGGGGGGGTGGATCCCTCCAGCTGAGGACTCTGAGCACAAATTAATTAGTAATTAGGCGGGTCGTTAACGAGGTTGGTGGAACCTCGTGGGAAGGAGACCCACGGGGGGGATGCAGGAGGTCCAGATCCCCCCCACCTTACACCTCCCCCCCCCAACACTGGGATTTCCCAGAGGAAAAAGGGGATGGAGCCCCTAAATCCATGTCCCCCCCCTCCCCTTTTCAAAGTGGGGGGGTCAGCGTGTGAACTCAGGAATTCGAAACACGAGGCCTTTCCCAGCGAGTGATGCAAATCTTGTGTCCCCCCCCCCCAATATCCCAAGTGCCAGATGGAACCCCCCCCCCAAAAAAAAAAAAAAAAATTTGGAATAGGGGGGTGGGAAAATGGGAGTTGGGGGGGGGTCACCCCCTCCTCCCCCCTTTTCATTTAAAATGAAACCCCCAAAAAATTGAATTGTTTGGCTTTAAAATGTTATAATTGATTTTTTAATTTTTTTTTTTGGGGGGGGGAGGCAAATTTTTGGGGGGGTTTAGGGGAAATTTATCCATAACCATTGCACTGCAAAACCAGGAGTTCAGGGATAAAGGACTCAGGTTCTCAGGACAACGGGATCCGAGATGGGAGGAGGAGGAGGAGGAGGAAGGGGGTGCCCCCCCCCCCAAATTATTTCCCACCTCCCCCCCAAAAAAAAACCCTTTTTCCACCCCAACCATCCCTGGGAGGAAGGGGGGGGTCAACCCCCCCCTTAACACCCCCACCTTGATGTCACCTTGGGAGGAGGGCGCTTATAAATAAATCTATTTTTTAAAACGCTGAAAAAAAAATTAAAAAGAGTAAAAAAAATAGTTAAAATTTAAAAAAAAAATTAAAAAAAATAATTAAAAAAATATATATTCCGATGTGCCAAAATCTTTTAAACTTGTTCAAGTTTAAATGGTTCAAATCGCAACGTCCGCCTGGTGTAATAATTAATTAATTAAGCATGGTCATGTGTTGGTTTTTTTTTTTTATTTTTAAAAAAAATCATTATTTTCGTGGGGTTTTTTTTTTTTTTTGGCTTTTTTTTAGTTGTAGAGAATTTGTAGGGAAAAAAAAAAATTATGAAAAAAAAAACAAGGAAAAAAAGAAAAAAAAAAAAAGGCTTTGTAATCGGGCAACCAGCAAAAAAGGGGAGGAAATTTTGGGGGGAAAAAGGTGGAAAATGGGGTTGGGGAGGATTAATTAAGCGTCTTAATGAGGCTGGTGGTAATTAATGGAGGAGGAGGAAGCATTAAGGTCCCATCACCCACAGGACCTCCCACCCCTCGCCTGGTTGCCTTTTTTTTTTATTTATTCCATAATTATGGTGTTTTTTTAAAAAAAAAAAAGTCAATTATTATTTTTTTTCCTCTTTTACCAATCCTGGTGGCTTTTAAAAATAATAATTACTCACGAATATTATTTTTGGAGGGGTTGAAATAATCATTAATCAGATTGTTTGAATAATGATAATTAATTATTATTATTTTTTTTTTTTTTTAGAGTGCTTTTAAGGAAATATTTACCGCTTGAAAAATCATCATTTTGGGGGTTTTTTTATTAAAATCACTTTTTTCTTGAGGCATGTTTATGGATTCAGCAGGGATGAGCGTGCGTGGATGTATATACCAATGTAAAGTAGTTCAATACTCCGTCGTGCAGTGCCTTTAGTTCCAATTTCTTATCAATCTTCAATTAATTAAAGGAGAAAAAAAAGAAAAAAAGCTTAAAAAAAAATATTAAAAAATTAAAAAAAATGAAAAAATTAAGGTTGCATATATATATTATATATATATGATGTAATGTTATAGAAATATATGTATAATATACATATTTTTTTTCCCAGGGGTATCTGATAGCTCTGTATTTTGTTATGGAAGTTGAAAGAAAAAAAAACAGGAAAAAAAAAAAAAAAGACAAAAAAAACCCAACAAACAACAACGACAAAAAAAAAGTATTTTACCTCAAATTTAAAAATTAAATAAAAACCTTTTAAATAAGTAAATTTTGGTGGTGGTCAATGAGTTTTTATTTTAATTGGAGTGGGGGGGTGATGGTTGATAGCCTGGAGTGAGAGAGGTGCAGCCCTGGTGGATTTAATTAATAATAATTAATATTAGCATTATTTATTATTATCTATTAGCATTAATTATTATTATTTATTAGCATTATTTATTATTAATTATTATTAATTATCATTATTATTAATTATCTTGGACTACAGGCACCCTGCAGCAAGGACACAGCACCTTGAGCACCCCCCCACCCCATCTTTCCCCCCCCTCCTCCACCTAATTAACCTAATTAGGTTAATTATAATTCCTAATAAGGAATAGAATTAATTAAGAACTCGTTAATTGCGTGGAGGCACTGAGCTGGGGTCTTAATCCGGGATTAATTTTTATGGATTAAGTGGGAATTGAAGATTTTTGGGGTGTGGGAGGAGGCGGGGTTAGTGGGGGTGTCCCCAGGTTAATTTTGGGGTGAATTAGGGGGATTTTGGGGGGAAATTCAACCCTGAGGCAGGGGGTCAGGCACGGAAATAAGGGGAAAAATTGCATTTTGGGAATTTGAATTCATGGCCACCTCCAGACCCCTTCCCATGGCCACCTCCAGACCCCTGCCCACACCCATGGCCACCTCCAGACCCCTTCCTGTGCCCATGCCACCTCCAGACCCCTGCCCACACCCATGGCCACCTCCAGACCCCTTCCCATGGCCACCTCCAGACCCCTTCCCATGCCCATGGCCACCTCCAGACCCCTTCCCACGCCCATGGCCACCTCCAGACCCTGCCCGTGCCCATGGCCACCTCAGACCCCCTTTCATGCCATGGCCACCTCCAGTCCCCTGCCCATGGCCACCTCCAGACCCCTGCCCATGCCCATGGCCACCTCCAGACCCCTTCTTGTGCCCATGGCCACCTCCAGACCCCTTCCCATGGCCACCTCCAGACCCCCGCCCGTGCCCATGGCCACCTCCAGACCTTGGGGTGCATCAGGGGACAGGGTGGGGGGGGACACCTCTGCAAAGCCTTTTTGGGGAGGGGTACCCACCTCGGTGGGGTGGGGGGATGCTGTGCCCCCCCCAAGGGCAGCAAGCGCCCTGCAGACCCCCCCATACTCACAAGACCTTTGGGGGGGGGGTCTTCTTGACACCCCCAAATTTATCCTGAGGGTCTCTGCTCCTGGAAGGGGGGTGGGGGGAGCTGGCTGGGAGCCCCCCCCGACCCCACAGGTGCTGTAAAACCCCCCCAAAAAAAACCCTTTCATCCACTCCCAGCCTCCTCTTAATTGCAATTAAAGCCACCTCCCACCCCGTTCCTGCCTGGGGGTGCTGTTAATCCTCCCTTGGCACCCCAAAAAGGCTCCTCTGAGCTGGGGGGGGGGGGGAGGAAGGGGGAGAGGGGTGAGCCCCCCCCCCCATCCCAGCTCCGCAGAGCCCCGGGGCCCGATCCTGCCCAGCGTGTGGGCTTGGCACAGCGCCAGAGGGGGCCTGGGCGACCCCCCCCCCACTTCTCATCCCCTCCCTCTTATTCCCCTTTTTCATCCCATTTCTTCATTTTTTATTCATTCCCCCCCCCCCTTTGCTCCCCAGGTTCAGCCTCCCCCCCCCGCACCCAACCCCTCGGCTCCGCCACCGCCGTCGTCGCCCATCCCTTGGCTTGGCACCCTGCTCCCACCCCACTTTTAGCTTTCCCCTCCTTCCCTCTCAGACCTCTCCTTATTATTTTAATTTCCCCTTATTATTATTTTAATTCCCCCTCATTAATATTTTAATTTCCCGGAGGGGAGTGGGATTAACCCATTAAAAACCGATTTATCGATCCCAGCTCCGCCCCATCCCAGGGAGCTTCCGTGAGCCTTGGGCTGGACCACGAGCATCCCCCAGTTCCGCACTGGTGCCAACGGGCACGGGGATGCTGCACCCAGTGTGCTCTGGGTGCTGGACGCAATGGGTGGGTGAGGGGGGGGGGGAACTGGTACCATAACCACTGCCCCCCCACATCCCGGCAAAAAACCTTTGGGGTGCCCCCCGGGGGGGCCTTGGCAGGAGGGGGTCACCGTGCCAGCCTCGTGCTCCCGAGGTTTGTCCCGTGCTGATGTCCCCAGCCACGGGAACGGGGCTCATTTCCCAGTTTCCCCAGTTTGAGGGTGGGTTGAGCGCTGGTTTGCTCAGGTGGGTGCCCCCCCCCATGCCACCCCACGCCCCCTCCCCTTTTCTCGTGGCTCCGAAGAGGATTGAGGCAGCGAGGGAAAAGCCCCAGGGAGCTTTGGGGATCAGGGCTGGGCTCGGGGGATGAAGCCGGTGATGTCCCAGCGCAAATCCCAGCCCCGCTCCGCATGGAGCCGTAAGAGCTCCACGGCTGGGGGACAGATCCAGTGTCCCCCCCTCTTCCATGGGGCCAGGATGGCCACATCCTGCCCTGGAATGGCCACATCCAGCCTTGGGATGGCCACATCCAGCCCTGGGATGGTCATATCCAGCTCCAGGATGGTCATATCCAACCTTGGGATGGCCATATCCAAACTCAGATGATGGATCCAGGCTCAGGATGGTCATATCCAGTCCTGGGATGGCCCACATCCAAACTCAGGATGATGGATCCAGCCCCAGGTTGGTCATATCCAGCCCTGGGATGGATGTATCAGGTCCTGGAATGGCCACATCCAACCTCAGGATGGTCAAATGCAACCCTGGGATGGCCACATCCAGCCCTGGGATGGTCATATCCAGCTCCAGGATGGCCGTATCCAGCCTTGGGATGGCCATAGCCAAATTCAGGATGATGGATCCAGCCCCAGAATGGTCATATCCAGTCCTGGGATGGCCACTTCCATCCCTGGGATGGTGTATCCATCCCCCAGGATGGCCACATTGAGCCCCAGGTTGGCCACATCCATCCCTGGGATGGCCTTATCCAAACCCAGGATGATGGATCCAGGCTCAGGATGGTCATATCCAGCCCTGGGATGGATGTATCAGGTCCTGGAATGGCCACATCCAACCTCAGATGGTCAAATCCAACCCCTGGGATGGCCAAGCCCTGGGATGGTGTATCCTGCCCCAGGATGGCCGTATCCAGCCCTGGGATGGATGGATGGAGTCCTGGGATGGGCCATGTCCAGCCCTGGGATACAGGAGGGGGACCAAATGGGGGGACAGGAGACACCACAGTCCCAGGACACAGCGTGCTTGGGGACCCCGACAGGGGACCCCTGTCAGCCCCTCAGGGGTGTTTCCAGGGCTGTGCCATTCTGCTTTCACCTTCATCCCTTTGTCATCCCTCCCCCCAGCCCAGGGGGGTTCTCCCTGGGATGGGAATGAGTGGGACCAGGGCGGGGAGGGGGGGGGGAACCACGGTGAGCACCGGAGGATGCTCAGAGCCTGGGAGGGGGCTCCCACCGGGGTGGGGGTCAGGCTGCAGGGCACAGGGGCTGGGAAATGAGGGGGTGACATGGCACTGAGGGTGGCTGTGGCACAGCTCCATCCCTGTCCCTCTGCCCCATACCTGGGATGAGCCCCGGGATCTGCCCCCACCCTCACCCCCTGCCCCCCCCCCCCAGACCCCATTGGAGTCCCCCCCCATCTCCTGGCTGTTCCAGTGCTCCCTAAGCTGCTTGGTTTAATAGCATTAAATGCTTTTAAACAAAGAGGCCCTTCACCTCCCCCTGGGGGGGGGTGTGTGGGGGGGTGCTGACCCCCCCAGGGCTGGGGGGGGGGCGATAGGTAAGGAGATTGGAGCAGGATTTGGGAGAGATAAAGGGGCAGGAACCTGGCCAAATCCCAGCCCCCCCCGGGATCAGCCCCAAATGCCCCCCTGAACTCCCCCCCCCAACCCCCCACCCCATGCTGGGGGGACCCAGGTGTCCCCTCCCTGCCCCCCCCCCCCCTCCTTTGTCCCCATTGGGGGTCCCCCCTCCTCTCCTCTCCCACTAATCTGGGGGACCCTCACCCGTGGAGGTAAAAAAGGGGCACGAAGCCTTTCCAAAGGGGGGGGGGGGCAAGCCCTCGGGGGGGGGGGTGGTGGAGTGGGGGGGCACAGCCCCCCTGCCCCCTGTTTGTGCTCCTGCTCCCAGCCAAACATCCCAAATTGCCCCATTGGGATTTACCCAGCTGGGTTACGGGGTGGGGACCCCAAAACACCCCCCCTGCACCCCAACCCTCTGCCCCCCCCCCGGTTCCCCCCTCCCCAAATCCCTCACCCCCCCCCTCCCTGCCAGGGTTAAGCAGATTTACACCTGAGCCATCCCTTTATAACCCCTGGTGGGGCCCTGCACACCCACAGAGGGTTTCCCTGGTCCAGCAGCTCCTGCTTGGGACCCCAGGTGAGTGGTTTGGGGGGGCGGGGGGGTCAGGGTCCCCCCCCATCCCTGGATCCCATGGGGAGGGGGGTGGAGGGATTTGGTGATGCTGAACCCCCTGCAAGCGAGGATGCGATGGCTGTAGGGGCATGGCCAGTGCCAACCAGGGCAGGGAGGTCACGTAGGACCAGAGCGGCATCCCCCCAGGTGATGGGGGGACCCCCTATGATGGGTGACCCCCCTCCAGTGATGGGTGAACCCCATTAGTGATGGGTGAACCCCCAAATGACAGGTGAACCCCTTCAGTGATGGGTTAACCCCCTCCAGTGATGGGTGAACCCCATTAGTGATGGGTGAACCCCTTTAGTGATGGGTGACCCCCCTCAGTGATGGGTGAACCCCCAAATGATGGGTGAACCCCTTCAGTGATGGGTGAACCCCCAAATGACAGGTGAACCCCTTTAGTGATGGGTTAACCCCCCCTGGTGATGGGTGAACCCCCCCATGATGAGTGGCACCCCCCCAGTGATGGGTAACCCCTCCATGATGGGGTGGCACCTCCCCCAGTGATGGGTGAACCCCCCCCATGATGGGTGGCACCCCCCCAGTGATGGGTAACCCCTCCATGAGAGGTGACCCCCCCCATGATGGGTGATTTTGGGGTGCTCACCCCAGCGCTCTCCCTTCCCCTCGCAGCCCGGAGGATGCAGTGCTCCTGTCTGTCCCAGGGGATGCCCCCCCTGCCCAGCTCCTGGGTACCAGGTGAGGACCCCCCCACTTCCCACCCGGGGTCACCCCCACTCTGCAGCACCGAGCTGAACCTCAAAAACCTTTCCCAACCCCCAAAATTTCCCATCATTTTCTTACCGATCCCATCACCACCCTCCCTAAAAATCACCCGGTTTGGGGGGGGGGAGCAGTGACATCGGGGTGACACGTGTGTCCCCCCCAGTGTGTCCCACTCCATCCAACTGGGGGTACAAGGACGAGTCCAGCCCCGGGTCCCGTCAGATCCAGTTGTGGCATTTCATCCTGGAGCTGCTGCAGAGGGAAGAGTTGCGCCACGTCATCGCCTGGCAGCGGGGCGAGAGCGGGGAGTTTGTCATCAGGGACCCCCAGGAGGTGGCCCGGCTCTGGGGACAAAGGAAACGCAAACCCCAGATGAATTATGACAAGCTGAGCCGGGCGCTGAGGTGGCACAAGGGGGGACACGGGAGGGACAGAGCCTTCAGGATCCTGGGGGACCCCATGGGGTGGCATCCATCGTCACAAAGGGACCCCATGGGGTGGCATCCACTATCCCAGGGGGACTTTAGGGGGTGGCATCTCCTGTCCAGGGGGACCCCACAGGGTGGCATTTGCTGTCCCAGGGGGACCCCACAAGGTGGCATCCACCATCCCAAAGGGACCCCATGGGGTGGGATCCATCATCCTGGGGGGACCTCTGCGGGTGGCATCTCCTGTCCAGGGGGACCCCACAGGGTGGCAGCCACCATCCTAGGGGGACCCTACAGGGTGGCATTCATTGTCCCAGTGGGACCCCACGGTGTGGTGTCAGTCATCCCAGTGGGACTCCATGGGGTGGCATCTGCTATCCCAGGGGAACCTCAGGGGGTGGCATCTCCTATCCAGGGGGACCCCACAGAGTGGCAGCCACCATCTCAGGGGGACCCCAAGGGGTGGCATCCACCTCCACCACCTCAGTGGACCCCACAAGGTGGCATCTGCTGTCCAGGGGGACCCCACAGAGTGGCATCTGCCATCCAAGAGACTCTATGGGTGGTATCCACCATCCAGGGGGACCTCAGGGGGTGCCACACACTATCCCAGAGGGACCCCATGGGGTGGCATCCACCATCCTAGGGGGGATCTCCAGGAGTGGCATCTCCTATCCAGGGGGACCCCACAGGGTGGCATCTGCCATCCTAGGGGGACCTCAGGGGGTGCCACACAATATCCCAGTGGGACTCCACGGGGTGGCATCTGCTATCCCAGGGGAACCTCAGGGGGTGGCATCTCCTATCCAGGGGTGTACCCCACAGAGTGGCAGCCACCATCCCAGGGGGACCCCAAGGGGTGGCATCCATTGCCCCAGTGTGTACCCCGCAGGGTGGCATCTGCCATCCAAGAGACTCCATGGGTGGCACCCACCATCCCAGGGGGACCCCAGGGGGTGGCATCCATTGACCCAGTGGGTACCCCGCAGGGTGGCATCTGCCATCCAGGGGGACCCCAAGGGGTGGCATCCATTGCCCCAGTGGGTACCACACAGGGTGGCATCCACCATCCAGGGGGACCCCAAGGGGTGGCATCCATTGCCCCAGTGTGTACCCCGCAGGGTGGCATCTGCCATCCAAGAGACTCCACGGGTGGCACCCACCGCCCCAGGGGGACCCCTCAGCGGGGGGTGTCCGTCCGTCTGTCCGTTGACACCCCCCCCCCCCCAGGTATTACTACGCCAAGCGCATCCTGCACAAGACCAAGGGCAAACGCTTCACCTACAAATTCAACTTCACCCAGCTCCTCTTCCTCCGCTGCCCGCCCTCGCCACCGGCTGCCACCACACAGTGCCACCCCCCCAGGGTATAGGCTCCAAGGGGACACGGTTTGGCTGGGGACACCCCTGGGGACATCGCTGCTCCCACATCCCCCTTTTTTTGTGTGTCCCCCCCCCCCCTCAGGCGGTGCCAAGCGTGCGGGTGGTGGCGGAGGCGCTGTCCTGGCACCCCTGGCACCCCTGGCACCCCGACACGCTGGAGAGGACAGCGGCCACCAGCGGGACCTGTAAGTTGGGGGACAAGTGGCAGCGCCCCGCAGGTCTGCGGGTGCCAGCGCTGGGGACAGGGTGGCGGGTGCCAGGGCTTTTGTGGGCGCAGAGGGGGGAGTGGCGGGGCTCGGGGTGCGGTGCCACAGCAGCACCCAGTGGCTGTGCCCGGGACAGAGGATGTGGCACCCATGGGAGAAGGGACCACGCGAGCACCCCGAGGTGCTGCCAGCACCCCGTGGCTCAGCCACGCCGTATGGTGACACCGGTGCCCACGCTGATGGCACCCCCCCTGGTCCCTTGCAGGCTTCACCTCCGCGTCCCCCCCATTCCTGGGGGGCTCCTGCTGCCATTTGGGGGTCCCCAAGGAGTGTCCCTGCCTGGCTGCCGTCCCCACGCTGCTGCCAGCCCTGTGCCCCCCGGTACCCGCCTGGGCCACCTTCCACGGCCACCTCCTGGCCCCCCAGAGCTGCCCCCCGCCGCTGCCACCCCCCCAGCCGGGGGTCCCCACATCGCTGCTTTTGTCCCCCAGAACTGTCCCCGGGGTCCCATGTGTGGCTGGGGGGGGGCTGCTGGAGCCCCCATCGTCCCAACCAGGGGAGGAGGAGGAGGAGGATGAAGGCCACCATGGTGCCACCACCTGTACCATGGGCAGCCCCCCCCCCCCAAATAAACCATAAAAGAGGTGGCACCCCAAAACCGGTGGCACCCCAAAGCCACCGCCGCCAGGGAGGGGAGGCCGAACCCAGGACCCCCCCAAAATGTTGAGAGGGCCCCGGGGGGGATGGGGGGGGCAGTGGGAGGTGGGGGTGGGGTGTGGGATTTGGGGTGCAGGGGGAGAAGCTGGGGGGCCGCTGCTCCTTGCAGGGGTGAGCCCCCCCCTCCCCTCCGAAGCCTCGTGCCCCCCCAATTCTCTGCTGCGGACAAGAGCCCCCCCAAACCTGGGGTACGGGTGGGACCCCTATAACGGGGCGGTGTCTGGGGGTCCCCCCATACCTGTGTCTATAGGTCACCCCCTCTGTGGGTCCCCCCACTCTTGGGATGTGTCTGTGGGTCCCCAATACTGAGGTCCCCCCCACATCCATGCTGTCCCCATGGTCCCCCACAACGGGGTCTCCCCGTGGGTCCCCCATACCCAGATGTCCCCGGGGGTGTCCCCCACATCCACGCTGTCCCCATGGGGACCCCCATACCCAAGTTTCCTTCTGCGTCCCCCATGAGGTCCCCATGTGTCCCCCACCCCCGGGTCTCCTTTTGGGTCCCCCATACCCACTCTGTCTCTGTGTGTCCCCCACATCCTCCCTGTCCCCTCGGTCCCCATATCCAGAGGTCTCCATGGGTCCCCCCATATCCACTCTGGCCCCCTGGGTCCCCCACACCCAGTTCTCCCGTGTCCCCTGTCCCCCCAGGTGTCCCCCGTCCCCCCAGGTGTCCCCCATATCCAGAGGTCTCCATGGGTCCCCCATATCCACCCTGTCCCTGTGGGTCCCCATACCCAGATGTCCCTGGAGGTCTCCCCCACATCCACGCTGTCCCCATGGGACCCCCATACCCCTGTGGGTCCTGTCCCCTGGGTCCCCCACACCCAGTTCTCCCGTGTGTCCCCTGTCCCCCAGGTGTCCCCCATATCCAGAGGTCTCCATGGGTCCCCCACATCCCATCCTGTCCCCATGGGTCCCCCCATATCCACGCTGTCCTCAGGGTCCCCCACACTCAGGTCTCCTGCAGGTCCCCCCATCCACCCCGTCCCCCCAGGTGTCCCCAATATCCAGAGGTCTCCATGGGTCCCCCACATCCCCCCATCCCTGTGTGTCCCCCCATATCCACCCTGTCCCTGGGTGTCCCCCCATATCCAGAGGTCTCCATGGGTCCCCCATATCCAACCTGATCCTGGGTGTCCCCCCATGGGTCCCCCATATCCCCCCTATCCCCATGGGTCCCCCCAATATCCACGCTGTCCTCAGGGTCCCCCACACTCGGGTCTCCTGCAGGTCCCCCCATCCACCCCGTCCCCCCAGGTGTCCCCCACATCCAGCTCTCCCCACGGGTCCCCCTAATCCCCCCATCCCTGTGTGTCCCCCCATATCCACCCTGTCCCTGGGTGTCACCCGCATCCACCCCATCTTCCTGGGTGTCCCCCATATCCAGAGGTCTCCATGGGTCCCCCATATCCACCCTGTCCCTGGGTGTCCCCCACACCAGGGTCCCCCCAGGTGTCCCCCATACCCAGAGGTCTCCATTGGTCCCCCTCATCCCCCCATCCCCGTGTGTCCCCCCATATCCACCCTGTCCCTGTGTGTCCCCCACACCAGGGTCTCCCATGCCCCCCCCCCCCTCCTCCTCCCCCGCCGGCCCCGCCGGCGCTGCCCCCCTCAGCGGCGGCCGCGGGGGCCGGGCGAGCCCGGGGATTGGGAGCGGGCGTTAGGCCTCTCCCTCGGCCCGGCCCCCAGCGCCGCCGGGCGGGTCGGGGGAGGCGTGTGGGGGCCGGGGGGGGCGCCACCACCACCACCACCGCCACCACCGCCACCACCGGCACCGCACCGAGCCGGGCTCCACACCGGAGCGGGGGGTCCGGGCCCCCCGAGGCCGCCGCCCGGGCAGCGGGGGGATGGTGGCGGCCGGAGCGGGGCGGCGGCTCCCCGCGCCCTGACGGCCGAGGGGCCGCGGCGGAGCCACCATGAGCGTGAGGCCTCCGCAGGCCCTGGACAGGTACCGGGGGGGGGACACCGGGTTTTTGGGGTGTATGTGGGGGGGGGGGGGGTTGGGGACACCCCGGGGAACCGAGGTTGGGGGGGGGGGCGCCTGCGGAGGGTCCCCTCGGAGCAAACAGCGTTTTGGGGTAAAACTCGGTGTTTTTGGGGGTGTGGGGAGGGCAGGCCGCGCTTCTGCAGCTCCAAATTGGGGGGGGGGTCTCAATCATCCCTGTCCCCCCCCATCCCGTCCCACTGCGATGCTCACAGCCCACCCCCCAAAAAAATAAATACAAACCCCCCCAAAAAACCCAAATGTGGCCAAAATTCAGGTTGGGGAAACACCCAGGTCCGTCCTTCCCTGGGTCTAACGGGAGCGTTTTGCCCCAAAGAGCCGGAATTTTCACCCAGATTTCTCTAGGTGGGTGTTTTTGGGGTGGGGTGGGTGTGTTGTCATCGGTGCCTCGCAGGTAATTAAGGTAATTAAAGGATGTGTCCCCTGGAATGGGGGGGGTGAGGGGGTCCCCCCCCCACTTTTGGAGCTGGAAATGGGCACCTTGGTGAAACCCAGAACCCCAGAAAACACACACCCCCCCCCATATATTTTTGGGGTGATTTAAGGGATGACAGCGGATTGTGAATATCTGAGCAAGGAGCATCCCTGGGGGGGCACCGTCCAGGACCCTCCAGGATACAACAGCCTCAATTCCACGTGGATTTCACCCGTTCCCGCTGCTTTTTTACCGAAAACGCCGTTTATCCCCCCAAAAGAAGGCGATGGAGGGCACTGGGGATGCCTGCGACCCCCCTGAAGATGCTCAGCGTGGGCTCCCGAGGTCTGGAGTGATGCTTTGGTTCCTTGGCAGGACAAGGGGGGGTTTGTTTCCACCTCCACAATCCTTCTCCAGCGTGGTTTGGGGGGGGACAGAAGGTGTTTGCACCCCGAATTGGGCAGCGGCAGGATGAGATCGCGGCGGGGGACCTGAGCTGCGGGGTGTCATTACCAGGCTTAAGGCTTCTCTTTAAATAGCCACCAGCTCCTCCACTCTTTAAGGTCAGGTGCCTGAAGTGCCCCAGCCAGGGTGGGAGTCACCGGTCACTGGGTGGCAACACTCCCCAGCAGCAAAACCCACTTGAAAATGGGTTAATATAAGGACTTTTCCCCTCTAAAATGAACCCACTGAGGTTGGAGGTGGTTTCTTCACATCCCATCCATATCCAGGAGAGGCAGACCAGTGCAAACCAGTATAGATATTCCTCGTCTGAAGAGCCGTGCGTCGTTGGATGTGACCTGTGGGTTTTGTCACCCTCTCTCACCTCTTGTGTCACCACGGTTTTAATTGTAGAAGGAGGAAGGGCAAAGCATTTCCACTGCGGCTGTTCCCGAGGTGGGAAGAGGCAGCATCATCCCCTGGCTTTTATTTAAGAGGAAAACCGAGGAGAAAACATCCCTTGGGGGTAGGTTATTCCCTATCTCACTGGCTGCTGCGCATCATCTCGCACCCCAAAAGCGCCCTCAGTGCCGGACAAACCAGCTCTGCCAGTCTGTGTTTAACTGGAGCCGAGTGGCACCGTTAATGATTACACCAGGAGAGCTTGGGAATAGATTTGGAGCTGCTCACGGTCTTCCTGCGTGCTCCGGAAGCATTCCCGGAAAAGCTGAGCCCTGGGCTGCGTGTGAACGGTGTCTCCCTCGCTGGGGAACTGGGATCTTGGCTCTGGTTTCCCATTTTCCTTCTTGATTTAGAGGAAAGGGCTTTGGATCTGCTGGCAGCAGTGATAATTCACATTTATGTGGCCAGAGTGCAAAGTGCTTTGCAATGTCATTATCTAATTAAGGCATCGTTAATTGCTTACCCCTTCCTCACCTCCCACAGCCCCTCTGTGCTCTTCCCCAGTTTTTACTGGTCTCTGCTGGGCAGAGCACTCCAATCCCCATCCCTTTTTTGGGGGGTCTTCTCCTGCTGGGCTGCTCCCACAACATCATTCAGGGGTTGTTTAGGCTCCCCCTTCCAATTCCCCAACTCTTTGAGGGGCTGTTTTGGGAGAGGACCCCCAACCCAGCGACCCAGGCTGGCACCTCGACTGCAAAACCCCCCCAAATTTTGCCTAAACCAGAGGCTGCCCCCAAATCACAGCTCTGTGTGTGTGTGTGTGTCCCCCCCGCTCCGCCGCCCGCTCCTCCCCGTGGGGAATTGGCATTGCAAAACTTTGCAGACAATTAGAAATGTGGGGAATGGAGCCTGCGACGCCGGGAAGCAACCAGGGCTGCTCTGCTCCTCCTCTTAATTTTATTTTATTCCCCCCCCCCCCCCGTTTAATTAAAGGTCTTAATTTAAGCGAAGCTTTTGCAGAATCCCCAGGCTGCTGCGACAGAGCTGTTGGAGGGATCCTGGGGTTTAAATCGAGTTGGTTGTGGTGTCTACACGAGGTTTTGCATCTCCTTCACCAAATGAAATTTGCTCCTGAGGGCTGAGGCTCCTTCAGAAAACCCAAAAAAAAAGAAAAATCATAAAAATAAGCAAAGAGAGAGAGAGAGAAGGGCAAAGCTCTGCTGCATAAATCCCAGTTGGATCCGGGATGACTCCGACCTCGTGGATTTGTGGGCAGCCAGGCGGTGGCTTTGGCAGCCGCACGTTGCCTACATGCCACGGGGCCGTGCCGGGTCCCCCCCCCCCCGGGGCTGCGGTGACGATCCCGGCGCTGCTGCTGGGAGAAAAGGATCCCCTCATCCCAGTATCCCAGTATCCTGGGGGGGCTGCTCCCAGTTGGAAACCTGTAGGTGTAGGAAAAGCTGAGAAGAAAACCAAAGCAGGGCGGGGTGGGGGGGGGGGAAACGTCATCGGAAGCTGCATGTGCCCAAAACGTGGAGAAATGGTGATTATTGTTTAATTACCACCCCCCCCCCCTTTCCCTTTCGTTTGCTAACGAGGTTTAAATCTGCCTCGCTGTGCAAACCCAGACACGTAATTACGAGCTTCCCCCCCGGCAAGTCATCGAGCGGCGGCGAGCAGGAGCCTCGGACCCCTTCAAGGCAAGGAGAGCATCCCTAGGGGACGCCCAGGAGCATCCCCAGGGGACACCCAGGAGCATTCCCAGGGGACACCCAGGAGCATCCCCAAGGGACACAGGAGCATCCCCAGGAGACACCCAGGAGCATCCCCAGGGGGACACAGGAGCATCCCCAGGGGACACAGAGCAGCATTCCCAGGGGAGACACAGGAGCATCCCCAGGGGACACCCAGGAGCATCCCCAGGGGACACAGGAGCATCCCCAGAGGACACAGGAGCATCCCCAAGGAGACACAGGAGCATCCCCAAGGAGACACAGGAGCATCCCAAGGAGACACACAGCAGCATTCCCAGGGAACACACAGGAGCATCCCCAGGAGACACAGGAGCATTCCCAGGGGACACCCAGGAGCATTCCCAGGGGACAACCAGGAGCATCCCCAGAGGAGACACAGCAGCATTCCCAGGGGACACACAGGAGCATCCCCAGGGGACACACGGGAGCATCCCCAGGGGGACACAGGAGCATCCCCAGGGGGACACAGGAGCATCCCCAGGGGAGACACAGGAGCATCCCCAGGGGAGACAGGAGCATCCCCAGGGGACACAGGAGCATCCCCAGGGGACACACAGGAGCATTCCCAGAGGAGACACAGGAGCATCCCCAGGGGGACACAGGAGCATCCCCAGGGGAGACACAGCAGCATTCCCAGGGGACACAGGAGCATCCCCAGGGGACACACGGACACACGGAAGGACGTCCCCGGGAGCTGAGCATCCTCAAGGCGCCCACTTCCCGCTGACAAAGCTGGGAGCTCCGCAGCCGGCTCCGAGGCGTTTTCCTTGGGAATGGGGGGGGGGGGGGGAAGGAGAGGAAGCTGAATCATTTGGATTTTCTTTATTTATTTTCTCGTGAAAGCTGAAATTCCTTCCTTCCTTCCTGCCCCCGGAATGTCACCCCGTACCGTCCGTGGCGGGGGAGACGTCGGGTGCTCCCGCTGTCAGCGCTGCAAGCAGTGACTCAATCCCGAGATGTTTCCCACCGAGGCACCCATTTCTCTTTTATTTTTCCCTTTTTCCATAGCTATTCCTTTTTAATTTTTATTTTTAGCAACTTTTTTCCAGCCTCCCCGCTCACTCCTGAAGTTTTCCCAGGCTGTGGACTCCAGTTGTTCCCCCAACTTGTTGGAGTTGGGATGGCAGGGAAGAGCTCTTGGGAAACCTGGGAGAGAAAAAGAAAAAAGCTCCTGGTGTGGGAGAGGCTCGAGGCTGATCCTGTTCCTCTCTTAATCTTTTAATTGTGGCCTTTGCTCCGCGTGGGCACCCGAGGTGGCGGCGCCCGCACTCTGCTTTGCTCTTTATTTGATTTTTTTTCCTGGTTTTCCCCTCTTTTTCGCCTTTTCTGTGCCCATCTCCACCTGACCAGGTGCCCCTCACCTATTCTTGCTTCCCACTAGGATGCTTTCTTCCATCCTCCCCCTGCTGCAGAGCATCTTGCTCCCATCATTATGTTCATGAGAAGCAAATAGCTGGGATTTAACTGAAAATCACCAAAATCGAGGATTTGGGCGTGGTGTAAAGGCTTTGGAATTATTAATTTTTAGGAAAACTGGAGGGCTGAGCTTTCCCAGCACCAAAAGGAGCTTCCCAGGCTGGAAAGAGGCAGCGGGGTCAGGTCTCCATCCGTGGAGCTGGCAGCAGTTGGTTTCAAACGGGGTGTTTTGACTCGCTGTAAGTCAATTAGGAAGGAGCTTATGCAAAGCCAAATTAAACGGCGGCGATAAGCCAGTGCTGGCCCAGCTCCTTCCAGTGGGATGGAAACAGGCTCCTGCCACTGGTGCAGGGCTGGCATCTCCCTGCTTGGTGCTGGTGGGGGTCTGGTGGGCTCCTGGCTGGACTGGGGACGTGGTCCTGGCACCGTCGGGTACCGGGGAGCTTCTCCTAACGAAGAGGCTTAACGATGGTGGAGCAGCACCGTAAGCCCTGGCATCCGGGGAAGCGGAGCCGATCCTTCCTTGGCCTGGATAAGCAGCAGGGCTGACCTGCCCCAAGCACCCTCAGGAACCCCAGGTAATCCCACTGGGATTAATCCTTCCACTGACCAAGGTGTCAGTCCCCATCCTGGATCACCGCTGAAATGGGGATGGACGCAGCGGTCCCGTTCCTGCCCCCAGCTCCTGGGGAAGCTTTGGGATGCTTCAGCCGTGTTCTTCCTTCCACAGCCCCCATCCCAGGCTCCTCTGTGCGTGGTTTATCCCTCACTTCAGCGAGTGAGGGCGGTGATCCAGTAAATTAGAGGCTGTGGTGTAATCATCCTGCAGGTCAGAGCTGGATTAGGATTGTCCTGGAAACCTTACATGAGGTGTTCCCCAATATTCATCTCCTGGAGCAGGGAAGGAGCCAGGGAGCTGTTGGGAGGGTTTATGCTGCTGTGGGAACTTTGCATCCCTCTGGAAGGTTTTTTTTTGGGGGGACACCCTCTGTCTCAGCCCCCACAAAGGGATGAGGGTCTCGCCCAGCTTCGTGGTCCCGCGATGAAACCAGGCTGGGTTTGTTTTAGGCAGGTGGGGGCTTACCAAGGGGGCATCATCCCAGCAGCCCCAGGGACAGTGCCAGGGGGTGATGCCAGGGGTGATGCCTCCCCCTCCCCATCATCCAGAGGAAGGTGTGGAGCTGAGAGGGGAACAGGAGGTGGTTTTGGGGTCCCACCACCCTCGCCGTCACCGTGCCGTGTGTCGCCTCTGCCTCTTGATTTGTTTCTCTCCTCTTTCCCCCCTGTCCCTGCGCCGCTCTCCTCCTGGTGTCCCTTGTGCCACCTCTCACCACCCCTCTCTCTCCCCCCCGGCAGCCGCCCGGGAAGCAAGAGGCAGCCCAGGTAAGCGGGGTGAGGGTTGGTGCTGCTCCCACTCCCATCCCGCACCTTCGCTTCATCGCAGCCGGGGCCACCTTCATTTTCCTGCTCTTCTGACCCCTCCAGCCCTGCCCAGAGCTGTGACTGGGTTGGTTGGGAGGAGGAGAGATGGGACAGCAGAGCCAGGCTTTCATCCCTGGGGTGGTGTGGGATCACAGGGGGATGCAGGGAAGGGGAGGCAGCGCTCCAGGGCGCAGGACTGATGTCACCTGCAAGGCCTTTGACACCGTCCCACATGACATCCTGGTCTCCAAGTTGGCAAGACATGGATTTGATGGATGGAGCACTCAGTGGATGAGGAACTGGCTGGAAGGTCGCACTCAAAGGGTTGCAGTCAATGGCTCGATGTCCAAGTGGAGACCGGTGACAAGTGGTGTCCCTCAGGGATCGGGACTGGGACCAGTGATGTTGAACATCTTTGTTGGTGACATGGACAGTGACATCGAGTGCACCCTCAGCGAGTTTGCTGATGACACCAAGCTGTGTGGGGTGGTGACACGCTGGAGGGACGGGATCCATCCAGAGGGACCTGGAGAGGTGGCCCCAGGGCAACCTCATGAAGTTCAACAAGGCCAAGTGCAAGGTCCTGCCCCTGGGGCAGGGCAGTGCCCAGCACAGAGCCAGGCTGGGCAGTGAGGGGATGGAGAACAGTCCTGGGGAGAAGGACTTGGGTGTGTTGGGGGATGAGAAGATCAACGTGAGACCTCAGAGCACCTTCCAGTGCTGGGGGGGACAGGAAGGCTGGGGAGGGACTTTGGACAAGGGCATGGAGTGACAGGACGAGGGGTGATGGGTGGAAGCTGGGAGAGGGTGGGTTTAGCCTGGATCTAAGGAAGAAGTTCTTTACCTGAGGGTGGGGAGCACTGGCACAGGGTGCCCAAGGAAGCTGGGGATGCTCCATCCCTGGCAGGGTTCCAGGCCAGGTTGGATGGGGCTTGGAGCAACCTGACCCGGTGGGAGGTGTCCCTGCCATGGCAGGGGGGTTGGAACGAGATGAGCTTTGAGGTCCCTTCCAACCCAAACCATTCTGTGACTCTGTGAGTGTCCAGTAACTGGTGTCTGTCTGTCTTTCTCTCACCCATCCCTCGCTGCTTTGTGCCCCTCCTTCCATCAGCCCCACCACAGCCTGGCACAGCCCTGCCACCGAGCTCCGTCCCCTCCCCTCGCTGCTCTCCCCCAGCCCCAGGCAGCTCCCACCCAAGGCTTCGGTGTCCTGGCTCCAAGTGAGGACCCTGCTGGGGGTCTCTTTTGTGGGAGCCCTTTCCCAAGGTGGTTTGGGGACAGGCAGCTGGAGGGATGAGCAGCACTCACCTGTGTTGGCTGCCATCACCTTCCAGCTCCCTGCACTTCCTGAGCCCAGGGAGGAGCCATGGCTGGGGAATGGCTCCATCCCTGCTCCCACCATGACCAGAGGGTGGCTCTGTCCAGCTGTCCCCTCACTGAGCTCTCCTCCTCCTCCACAGGTTGAGCAGCCTGTCTTCCCTGGGAGATTCCTCTTCAGAGCGGAGGTCTCCCGGGCACCACCGCCAGCCCTCCGACTCCTCCGAAACCACAGGTGGGTTTTCCTGCCCCCTCCTCCGCTTCTCGTGCGCTTGAGGACTCTTTTTAGTGCCCTGTGCCCCCCAGGGAGCTTGGTGGCACGTTGCCACCCACCTCAGTCCTTGGGGACAGAGCTCCCATGTCCCTTTGCAGCACCCAAAGTCACCCGGTCAAGGCTGGATGTGCCTGGGGAGGGCAGGGAGCCGCAGCCCCTGAAACCAAGAGCAGGGAGGGGGGTCCCCACAAGCCAAGCCCATACCCCAGGCTGGGAGCCTTACTGGTTTTCCCCCCCCCTTCTCCCTCCCCAGGGCTGGTCCAGCGCTGCGTCGTCATCCAGAAGGATCAGCATGGCTTCGGCTTCACCGTCAGCGGGGACCGCGTCGTCCTGGTGCAGTCGGTGCGGCCAGGTGAGAGGGGTCAGTGAGGGCAGGGGGAGCACGAGGCGCCTCGGGGTTCCCCTCACCCTCTCAGAGCCACCTCCCTTTCGAGAAAACACGAGAAAACACGGGAAAAAGGGATTTTCCAGCTTAAGTGTTGCTGGCTGGGGGGGTCTCGCTACGGAATCAGCTGGGATGGGCAGGATACGGTTACTGGGGGGGAGGAAGGTGGGTTTGGGGGAGCTTTCCCAAACCCAAGGAGCTCTCCCAGCTCCTCACACAGCTGCTGGTGGTGGGTGGATGAGTTGGGAATTCCCTCTCGGAGCCCTGGAGCCAGCAGCTCGCTGCTCCTGGCGCTGGTGCTGCGGGAGACGCCACCGGGTTCCCTCTGTAATGACTGGGAGCAGCAATTTAAATAGACAATGAGCTGCTTATTTTACAGCGGATGTTCCCACCTCCTCCCCCTTCCCCCTCCCTCTTCCCACCTCCTCCCCCTTCCCCCTGCCCCCCCTCCAGCCCCAAAGCCAGGAAAAATGGGAATATAGGAAAGGGAAAAGGCTGCGAGGTTCAAGCACTGCAGGTCCTGCTGCTGGAGCTGCCTGGGGACCCCCCAGCATCAGCTCCTGCACCCCAGGACTGGCTGGGGGGACCCAGGGCTGAGGTCCCCAGGTGCAGGACAGCCCAAAGTCCTGTCCCCCCCCTCCTCTCCCCACTCGAAAGAATCCAAACAATCCGCTGTACTTTCCACTCTGGGAGCTGTCTCAGCCCTTGGCTTGGAGTGGGACCCGATGGAAACATTTTCCACTTGGTTTTGGCTTTGGGAAAAGCGAATTTTTCCTGTATTCCAACCTCAGCAGCTTTGTTAAAGAGGAGGCAGGGGGAGAGGTGACAGAACTCATCCTGAACTCAGCTCCTGCCTCGGGATCCGGGCACGTGGTGGCTCTCTGGGTGTGTGGGAGCCAACCTGGGTGGTGGGATAACACCTTGGGCCCCCCTGGTCCATCCCCAGGTGGGTGGGACAGGCTGGGGTCTGGCTGGGAGCTGAATGTGTGCTGCATAAAGGCTTGGACACCTTGTCCCACGGGGAATATGCGCCTGGTGGTCCCCGTGTCCCCACCCTGGCAGGAGGAATGGCACCGAATGTGCCAGGATGATCTGGGAGCAGTGGGAGGGGATCCCCTGGCTCTGTCTGCTCCCCCCCTGATACCTGTCTCTCCTCCCTGTGTCACAGGGGGGGCAGCCATGAGAGCTGGGGTGCAGGAGGGGGACCGGATAGTCAAGGTGAGCACATCCCCAACCATCACCCCCACCGCGTCACCGCGCGGGGCCACACGCCCTGCTCCCCCCTCCCACCCCAGCCTGTCTGACCCCCTGTCCCCTCTCCCAGGTGAATGGCACGATGGTGACCAACAGCTCTCACCTCGAAGTGGTGAAGTTAATTAAGTGTGAGTATGCCCAGGGAGCTCTGCTCCATCACACGGGGGAGACGGGAGGACGCAGCGTGGGTGCGCAGGAGCGCGTTCCCATCGGGCTCTTAGGGACGTTGGTGGCAGCCAGCCCCCTCCTCTTGTCCCCAAAGGGTGGCAATCCCCATAGCAGGGTCCTAAAAAGGCACATGCAGGCTGGGGCAGGGTGGCACCTGCCATGGCAGAGGTGGCCTCGCTGCCTGCAGGGACAGGGATGTGCCCACCCCGTTGAAAGAATGAATAATGGGAGTCTTCCTCACCCTCCCTTTCCCACTCCCACATTTTTCCAGCTGGTGCCTACGTGGCTCTGACCCTCCTGGGCTCTCCCCCACCCTCGGTGGGGCTCTCTGGTTCTCAGCAAGACGTGAGCACAGTGGGGGCTCCCCGTGTCACCCCCGCCTGTCCCCCACCGCCTCCCCCGCCGCCGCTCCCTCCGCCGCAGCGCATCACCGACCCCAAGCCCCTGCAGGTACCAAACCCTGTGTGTCCCCACCACCACCACCACCACGAGTGGTGGGCAGGAGGAAGGCAAAGCTGAACCCTCTTTGCACCCATCCCCTCTTGCAGGACCCCGAAGTCCAGAAGCACGCGACGCAGATCCTCCGGAACATGCTGCGGCAGGAGGAGGCGGAGTTACAGGTGTGACAGCGGTGACACCCCGCGCTTCAGCCCATCCTCTCACTGCCCTGGTTCCTCATGGGTGGTGGGATGAGGCTGACGGGGTTGGGGACAGTGTGAGTGTCCCTTTCTTGTCCCTCCTCTCAGCGTTTCTACGAGGCGTACAGCCGGAACCCCGCCAGCGCCGTGGAGGAGCAGATCGAGGGAGCGCGCCGGAGGGTCAGCCAGCTGCAGCTCAAAATCCTCCAGGAGACTGGGGGCTCCGTGGTACGTGAAATTAAGGGGGTTACCCCCCACTTCAGGGGTCCTGCCATCCTCCTGGGTGGCCTGTCCCCATCCCTGGGTGTCCCCACTGGTCCAGCTCACCTCCTCGTGTTGCAGGATTCGGGGCGGCTGTGCAGCGACTCCAGTTTTAGGGTGATGGAAGGTGAGTTGTGCTGCCAGCAGGGATTGTCCTCGTGTCCCCATGTCCTGAACACGTGGGTCACTCTCTCCTCTGCTCCCAGGACGCCTGTCCCTGGATTCACAGGATGGTGACAGCGGGTTGGAGTCCGGGACGGAGCGGTTACCCTCTGTGAGCGAGGTACGGTGCCATGGGGAGCACACCCCAACTTCTGGGACCTGGGAGTGGGGAGAAAAGCCTGGATGGAGGGGGTCTGTGCCTCCTCAGGGCTCAGGGACCTGTCATTGCCACCACAATGCCATCAGAAGAGGCTGAATTTCCCAGAATGCGGTCTGAGCTCGGGATTTCTCAGGCTTGTAATGCTTAGCCTGGCGTGACTGCCCCAAAATGAAGGGTACCCCAAAGTACCCCCTGATCTTAAAGTGTTCCTGATGGTCCTGGGGGGTTTTTGTGGTTTCAAAATTCCCTGGGCTTGTCTCCCTGTGTGGTCTCTGACCTGGAAACTGCTCTGGAGACCCCCCTGAGTGCCTGTGCCGGGTGGCTGAGCGATGGTGGCAGCCCTCAGCGTGGAGCCTGGCTGTCCCCATGTCCCCTGACACCCTCTCTGCCATCCCCAGATCTCCCTGAACCGCAACTCCGTCCTCTCCGACCCCGGCCTGGACAGCCCCCGGACATCCCCGGTCATCACCGCCCGCCTCTTCCAGCACCACCGCCGCCAGGGCTCCGACACCCCCTTCGTCCCCTCTGCCGAGCAGGTGGGCTAGCTGCGGGTCCCATGGGTGCTCGACCCCATCAGGCATGGCCCAAGGCTCCCTTGGGAGCTGGCAGGGTGGGATGTTGCTGGGAGGGGGTGACAGTGTGTCCCCCCCCCCCCCAAAGCCTGGGTCCTCACTGTCCCCTCTCCTTGGCAGGGGTTGGACAGGACAGGACGACCCCTCATCATCGGGCCGGAGGAGGATTGTGACCCAGGGTATTTCAATAACGAGGTAAAGGTGTCCTTGGCTTTTGTCCCCTCTCCTTAGGGCTGTCCCCCTCCCACGTGGCTCCCTGTGTGGGCTGGGGGGTGGGAGCTGGAGGGACTGGCCTGATCCTTTCCTTCCTGACTGGCTCCTTCTCCTCTGCTCCCTTCTCTGTGCAGTGTGACTCCCTCTTCCAGGACCTGGGCAAGCTGAAATCCCGGCCAGCACATCTGGGGGTCTTCCTACGCTACATCTTCTCCCAGGCAGATCCCAGCCCCCTGGTAAGTGCAAGTGACAGCAGGGAGGATGCAGACGAGGTGACCACCCTCCCCTCTCCTCCAGCTGAGCACGGGGTGGTGCTGAGCCCATCCACTGTGCTCTGGGTTGCCCTTTAGCTGGAGCTGAAGCTGCCTGCACCTCCCTGCTCCGTGGCTGGCAGTGGGGCTTCCCACAGCTGTGTGAAAGGGAAACGCAGCACAGGGTTACACTTCCTCCCCATCCTCCCCTTCCTCCCTGGCGTGGCACAGTGGGGTGCTGCCCTCCCCAGACCCCAGCCAGCCTTTCTTATTTCATGGCCGTGGTGCTGAGCCTTTCACCTCCTTCCTTCCAAACCTCCCTCCCTCCTTCCAAACCTCCCTCCCTCCTTCCAAACCTCCCTCCCTCCTTCCAAACTTCCCTCCCTCCTTCCAAACCTCCCTCCCTCCTTCCAAACCTCCCTCCTTCCTTCCAAACTTCCCTCCCTCCTTCCAGACCTCCCTCCCTCCTTCCAAACCTCCTCCTCCTTCCTTCCAAACCTCCTCCTCCTTCCTTCCAAACCTCCTCCTCCTTCCTTCCAAACCTCCCTCCCTCCTTCCAAACTTCCCTCCCTCCTTCCAAACCTCCCTCCCTCCTTCCAAACCTCCCTCCCTCCTTCCAAACTTCCCTCCCTCCTTCCAAACCTCCTCCTCCTTCGCTGCCCACCGCCTCTCTCCTCCTTTTGCAGCTCTTCTACTTATGCACCGACGTCTGCCAGCAGGCAGCTGCCAAGGATTCCCGGGTCTTGGGGAAGGAGATCTGGAACATCTTCTTGGAGAGGAACGCGGTAAGAGCAGGGCTGGGCTGTGAGCCTGCACAGGAGCCCTTGGAAAGGCAGCACTGGGTGTCGTGGTCCTTGCATGGGGATGGTTTTTTAAGCCACTGACACGGCTTTGTTGCTGCTGGTTCCTCCACGTCGGTGCAAGTGGTTGTGTAAGGCTGCACGTTGCACAACTGCCCCTTCCCCGGTGCCTGGAGGCAGGGGAGGGTTCTGGCAGTGGGGCTGGGGCTCCAGGCACTCCTGGGGGTCCCTCAGAGGGAGCAGGGTCCCACTGTGCTGCTCTGAGGGGCTCGTGTGTGGGTGCTCGGTGACATCCCCAGCTGTGAGTGCTGGATCCCCAGCTCCTTCCAGCCCTGCTCGCTGCACGGGGGGGGTGAGCTGGTGCTGAGCTGCTCTTCTCTTCTGCCTTCACTCCCCAGCCTCTCCGTGTGAAAGTGTCTGAGCAGCTCCTGGCTGATATCGGTGAGTGAAGGGCTGATGCTGGTGAGTGAGGGACTCCCAGGTCATGTCCCGTGGCCCAGGGTTGCTCATTAGGATGCCAAAGCAGGATCTCAAAGGGCTTCTGCAGGGTTCTGCCTGTTGCCATCTTAGAAAGTGCTTTGGTTTGGGACTGGGGCTCCTGAGCACTTCCCCAGCTCTGTCCCAGTGGTTCCAGGGGTCTTGTTATGGGCAGATGTCTCAGCCTGGGTGTGGGAAATGGGAGACAGGTTGTCCCAGCTGGAAACCAGCTCACAAGGGGCTGCTCTCTGGCAGAGATGCTCAGTGGTGTCCCTGCCTGCCCTGCTCCCCCAGAAGGTCCCTTGTGCCCTTCCTCACAATGGAAGCATGGTTGATGACACCAATTCTCCTCTCCCATCCCCAGAGACTCGCCTGCGGAATGGGGACGACGTCCGAGCCGCCCTCTTTGAAGCTCAGGAGATGGTGATGCCCGAGATACAGGAGCAGATCCAGGACTACAGGTGACAACTGCCCAGGAGCTCCACAGAGCCCAGGTCCCAGGCTGCTGGCCCTGACCCTCTTCCTCCACAGAACAAAGCGTACCATGGGCCTGGGGAGTCTGTATGGGGAGAACGACCTCCTGGACCTGGATGGGGACCCCCAGAAGGAGCGGCAAGTGGCCGAGAAGCAGCTGGCCCAGCTGGGTGACATACTGTGAGTGCCAGGCTGCCACGGAGCCTCCCTGCCCCGCACCTCTGCCTGGCTTTGGGGCGAGGATGTGGGCAAAGGGGATCAGACACGGGCTGGGCTCTGCTCCTTCATCCTGCTTGATCCACATGTTTGCTGCTGGAAGTGGGAAGGGGAGTTTGGAGGAGGTGGTGGGTGCAGTGGGGGTCAGGGGGATGGAGGGTGGGATAGAGGTGGGATGGAGGATGTGGTTAGGAATATGATGGGATAAAGGTTGGACTTGATGACCTTGGAGGTCCCTTCCAACCATAATTATTCTATGATTCTATGGGATAGAGATGGGATGGAGAGTGGGGTGGAGATAGGATAGAGGATGGAATGGAGGGTGGGATGGAGGATGGAATGGATGGTGGGATGGAGGTGGGACAGAGGTGGGATGGAGGTGGGACAGAGGTGGGATGGAGGATGGAATGGAGGATGGAATGGAGGGTGGGATGGAGGTGGGACAGAGGTGGGATGGAGGGCTCAGTGCTGTGAGTGCCCTGCCTAGGGGCTCAGTAGAGGAGCCTGTTCCAAACGAGCTCTTTTGTCCCTCTCCAGGTCCAAATATGAAGAGGACAGGAGGTGAGTGGCCCCAGGGCACAGGGGGAAGTGTGTCCAGGGGCAGCTGCCTCACAGTTGGTAGCTGAGGAGGCAAGGGGAGAGGAGTCACAGGAGCACCCCCTTCCCCTGCTGGCCTCCAGCACCCTCTCCCCATGCCAGGCAGATCCCCATGGGCTCTCAGGCCCTGGGGAAGGGTGAACACTTCCCTTGAGGTCTGGGTGTGACCCCCTGCCAGCCTCCACCACCCCAACTCACCCTTTTGAACTGCTTCTTGCCTTTCCTCCCTTCTCATTTACCTGTATCCCTGTGTGGGCAACTTCTGCCTGGGGCAGGATGGACCCTCTCCCCCTGCAGAGCCCCGTGGGGTGTCCTGTCCCCCCCTACATCATCTCCCCTGTGCTGCTGTCAGATCTCCAGCCTCACACTCTCCTCTCTTTCAGCTCCCCCATGGCCTTTGCCCTCAGCACGTATATGAACCACACAGGCATCCGCAGCCGGGAGCCCCGGGCGGCCGGCACCGGCGAGAAGGTCCAGTCCCTCCCGGACAGGGACAAGTGGCTGCCCTTCTTCCCCAAGACCAAGAAGGTGGGTGGCTTGATGGCAGCTGCTCCACAGCCCTGGGGACAGGCTCTTGCTGCTGGATCTGTTGAGATCCATCTTGCCCCATACCTTAGAACGCCACCCAGTGCCAGGGCAGAGCTGGATCCCAGCTCCATCCCTTCCCCAGTGGCTCGTGGTGAAGGTTGGGGACACCCTCAGGACCAGTGTGGTGACCAGTGTTTTTACCAGTTCTCCTCTTGGGTGTCCCAACAGAGCAGCAGCACGAAGAAGGAGAAGGATGCCATGGAAGACAAGAAGCGCAACCCCATCCTCAAATACATCGGGAAGCCCAAAATCTCCTCCCAGAGCAGTGAGTATCGGGACCATCCGGGGTGCTGTACCCCCCAACCTCCCTGCTGCCAGGAGATCCACAGCCCTCTGCGTGCCCAGGGCTGTCAGGTGGCCTTTGGGCCAGGCAGCAGGCACTTGGCACCAGCCACCCTCTGCTCTCCTCGTTGGAAACCTCTTGTGTGGCTTTGGGGGGAGTGGAAGGGAGCAGAGCCCCACATTCACCTCCTGTACCCCCATCCTGCAGGCTCACAGCCTGCTGGCTCTGTCTGAGCAGTGCCACAGCCCTTGGGAGGGGGCTGAGGTGGTGGAGAGCGTGTGTACACACGTGTGAGTGTGTGTACATGTGTGTGTACACGTGTGCGTGCCCGTGTTCCTCTTCCTCCCCTTCTGCTTTCAGTTCTCATGCCGTTAGCTCACACTCTCTGCCTCCTCCCTTGCCGAAATGTGGGATTGATTTGACATCTCAGTTTTGTTTTTCCTTTCAGCATTTCATGTCCCTTTGTCCCCTGTCGAAGGTAAAAGGCCTCTTCTTTTGTTTGCCATTCACCTCATGTGCTTACTTTTGGTTTATTCCCCTCCCCTCCTCCCTGAGCTACCCCAGCGGTGCTGGGTGGGCTCGGATGGGTGCTGTGGGGTCTGGGGGGAGGGATGCCCGTGGCAGCCAGTCATTCCCACCCAGCACTGGGACATCCCCAGTGCCCTCTCAGCTCATCTCCCCCAGGAAGGTGGCAGCCACCCCTGGGTTGAGCTGTCACGGTGCCACCAGCACCTTCACCTCCACATCCCGAGCTGGATGGGGCAGACTGTGCCATGGGGTGGGCAGCACTGGTGTCTCCTCCCCACCCTGGTCTCACCAGCGTTGCTTCCTTGGTTTTGCCCCAGCAGTCAAACCTGGTAATGTGAGGAACATCATCCAGCACTTTGAGAACAACCAGCATTACGAGAGCCAAGAGCCCGGCACCCAACGTCTCTCCACCGGCAGCTTCCCCGAGGACCTGCTGGAGTCGGACAGGTAGGGCAGGGGGATGCTTAGGGGGCACCCCACGCTCTCAGGGGGGTACCACAGCAGGTTTTGGTGTCCCACCAAGCTCAGCCTGCCCTTGGCTTTGTCTCCCCGCTGCAGTTCCCGTGCTGAGGTCAAGCTGGGCCGCTCAGAGAGTTTGAAAGGCCGGGAAGAGATGAAGAAATCCCGGAAAGCGGAGAACGTGCCTCGGTCCCGTAGTGACGTGGACATGGATGCTGCAGCTGAGGCCACCAGGCTGCACCAGTCGGCTTCATCTTCTGCTTCCAGCCTGTCCACGAGGTGGGAGAGGCCACGCAAAAGGACCTGGGTTCCCCTGGGCTTCGAATGGGAGCTGGGACAGCTCGGGGTCTGAAAGATGAACCCCTCAGGCTGAGATGCTGCCTCCTGGGACAGCTTTTGCTGCTCCTATGGGTCAAGGCCAAGCCCCATCCTGGCCCCCACAGCACCCAGCTGCCTGCAGGGCTGATGTTTGCCAGGGGAAAATGGGGATTTCATCCCCATTTGTGCCCCAAACCCCTCTCGCACACCGGAGCTGCTCATGGAACCACTCCCCTACGGGGTGCAGGGATGGGAGGAGGGGGATGAGGACATCAGGACACGAGGGTGACTCTGCCATTCCTCCCCAGGTCGCTGGAGAATCCCACCCCCCCGTACACGCCGAAGATGGGCCGCAGGTGAGTGGCCTGGCCACCGTCTCTGCCGCCTCTACCGGGGCTGGGGTCCCTGGGGCAGGTTTGCCTTCAGAGCAGGAGGGGTCACTGTAGGGGTTTTTCTGGGGCTGTGCCCTCACTTTGGGGGTCAGGGGGGCTCCACCTCTACCTTCCTAGCTTTTTCCCTGCCCGTAAGCCAGCCCTGACAGAGCACAAGGGGAGGCGATGCCCAGGGAGTTCTCCATCCCCCGTTAGTTCTCCATCCTCCTGGGGCGAGGGGGCACCTCTGTTCCCTTGTGTCTCACGCAGGAGCTTAAAGGACCTATGTAGATGTCTGCTGGGGGACCTAGTCTTTTAGCTCAAGAGTCAGAGGCTTGTACTTCTTGTGCTGAAGGCCCCGGGTTCAAGCCGAAATAGGGCCCAGGTAGATATTGGGGGTGTACTGGGAGCGCTGCGGGGTGGGCTGGCTGGATGCTGGTGGCTGCAGAGTACTCCCACCGCCTCCTTTCACCCTCCCAGGAGCATCGAGTCGCCCAACCTGGGTTTCGGCGTGGATCCTTTCCTGCCTCATCTCCTGGAGGACGAGCAGGGTCAGCTCTCCGACCTGGAACCCGAGCTGGACTCCCAGAACTGGCAGCACACCGTGAGCCGGGAGCTGGTGGCCAACCTGTCGCAGAAAGAGATCGACCGGCAAGAGGTGATCAATGGTAAGGAGCACGGGGCACCCCGGGGATACAAAGGCCCCCCCAAACACACACACACACACACACACAAGGGAGTGCACCCCAGCACTGTGGGGCTCCCCCCCAGGGCACTTCTCCACCCCCTGTGCCTTTTGCACAGAGCTCTTCGCCACCGAAGGCTCTCACCTCCGCATCCTCCGAGTCCTCGACCTCCTCTTCTACCAGCGGCTGAAGAAGGAGAGCCTGCTGTCCCGGGAGGAGCTGGCACTCCTCTTCCCCAACCTCCCTGACCTGATAGAAATCCACAGTAAGCCTCTTCCCTCTCGGATCCTGCTCTAAACCCCCTGGGGGTGGGAGCAGAGGGTGGCCCACCCACCGTTCAGACCAGCCCTGGGGGTGCCGTCCGACTGTCTCGCTGCTCCAGCCTCTCCTTCCCCTCTCCTGGGAGAGATCCAGAGCCTGGTTTTCCCAGGCTGGGATGCCCAGTTTGTGCCAGCCCTTGGCACAGGGGACACCTTTCCAAGCCATCAGGGACCCCCTGGGGTGGGCAGGGACGAGTGGCCCCCACACCCCCTTCCTCAGTCCCGTCTGTCTCTCGCATCCGCGTTCAGATTCTCTCTCCGAAGCCATGAAGAAGCTCCGGGAAGAAGGACCAATCATCAAAGAAATTGGGGATCTCATGCTGTCTCGGGTAAGGGGGGGACAGGGTGGTGGTGGAGCCCCCCCAGGTACATCACACCCCCCAGTGTGGAGGGGTTTAGGGGGAAGCAGAGGTGACCCCACTGTCACAGTGGCCGTGCTTGGAGCAGACAAGCTCAGGGAGACTCAGGGCCAAGCCTGGGGGGGGTGCCTGAGCCCAGTTCTCCCCTGTACCCCCCCCCAGTTTGACGGCCTGGCCAAGGAGGAAATCCAGCAGGTCGCTGCTGACTTCTGCTCTTACCAATCCATCGCCCTGGAGCTCATCAAAACCAAGCAGCGCAAGGAGACCCGCTTCCAGATCTTCATGCAGGTGATTCCCTCTCCTGGGCCATTCCTCCCCCCTGTACCCCCAACCCCCCCCAAAACAATCCAGCCTCAGGGGTTTCACCCTTCTCCCTCCTCCTCAGGAAGCAGAAAGCAACCCGCAGTGCCGGCGCCTGCAGCTCAAGGACTTGATCATCTCGGAAATGCAGCGCCTGACCAAGTACCCGCTGCTGCTGGAGAACATCATCAAGCACACCGAGGGTAGGGAGGGCCTGGGGGGGGACACACACACCAAGGGCTTTCTCCTACCATGGGGCTCAGGTCACCACCCAGAGCAAAATCCCAGGGTGGGAGGGGTGGATTGAGGCCATGGTCTAATGGTTTGGGAGATGATGGGATAAAGGTTGGACTTGGTGACCCTGGAGGTCCCTTCCAACCATAATGATTCTACGATTCTTCTGCTTGAGAATAAAGATTAAGGGGGTCCTGGGAGGAGAAAACCCCCCTCTGGTCAGCAGGGAGCTCAGGGCTGGCGGCGTTGTGTTCCTGGGATGCCATAAAGCAGACCCAGCCCCATCTTGGGGTGCTGCTGCTGCCCCAGGGCCCCCCTCTGACCATCCTCTCCCAGTGGGCACCTCGGAGCAGGAGAAGCTGTGCCGAGCGCGGGACCAGTGCCGGGATATCCTCAAGCACGTGAACGAGGCGGTGAAACGAGCGGAGAACCGGCACCGCCTGGAGGGCTACCAGAAGCGCCTGGATGCCACCTCGCTGGAGAGGACCAGCAACCCCCTGGCTGCTGAGTTCAAGGTAACCCCAGCTCCCCATGGGGGGGGGGGGGGTCTGGTGGGGGGGGTCTGCCCAGCCCCAACCCCGTGCTCACCTCCTGCAGAGCCTGGACCTCACCTCCCGGCGCATGATCCACGAAGGGCCGCTCACCTGGCGCATCAGCAAGGATAAGACTGTGGGTACGGGCTACTGGGAGCACTGGGAGACCTCCCCTGCATCCAGGACGTGGGTGGTTTTACCTCCAGCCCTAACAAGGATCCCCCTGAACCCCCAGTTTGCTGCATCTGTGGGGTCATCCTCCCTCCCAGCTGCAAGGAGGGATGCTCGTGAGTGCATCCCAGGCTGAGCCACCGCTTTGTCCCCCCCTCCCAGACCTCCATGTCCTGCTCCTCGAGGACCTCTTGGTGCTGCTGCAGAAGCAGGACGAGAAACTGGTGCTCAAGTGCCACAGCAAGACGGCGTTGGGCTCCTCGGACAACAAGCAGACCTTCAGCCCCGTCCTCAAGCTCAACTCCGTGCTCATCCGCTCCGTGGCCACGGGTAGGGAGAAAAGGGCGAGGAGAAGCCACAAGGGGGTGGCACTGAGGACCCCCCACCTTGTCCCACTGCCACCTCTGCCCTTCCCCACGCAGATAAACGAGCCCTCTTCATCATCTGCACGTCGGAGCTGGGACCCCAGATCTACGAGCTGGTAGCGCTGACGTCCTCCGAGAAGAACGCGTGAGGCTCGGGGGGGGGGGACATGTGGGTGGGGGGGTTTGTCTTGGGAGGGGGTGCAGCAGCACCCCCTTGCCCCCCCCAGGAGCTGAGGAGGGGCTCTTGGCCGGGCAGGTGGATGGAGGTGCTGGAGGAGGCGGTGCAGAGTGCCACGAGGAACGCCACCTTCCCCCCCAAGCGCCGGACGCCGGAGCCCACCCGTGTGGCAGCGGCTGGGTGAGCAGGCTGGCCCCCCCAGCTTGGGAACTGGGACCCCCCCATCTTGGGAACTGGGAGACCCCCAGCTTGGGAACCAGGAGGCAGCTGGGACCCCCCAGCTTGGGAACCAGGAATCCCCCAGCTTGGGAACTGGGAGCCCCCCCAGCTTGGGAACCAGGAGGGAGCTGGGACCCCCCAGCTTGGGAACTGGGACCCCCCAGCTTGGGAACTGGGAGACCCCCAGCTTGGGAACTGGGACCTCCCCCCCCAACCCAGTCCCACGCTGGTGGGCACTGGGTTCTCCAGAGGGCGATTGGGATGGGGACGGGGTCCTCCCTGCTCACTGGGGACCTGGGGGTGGCCGCAGCGCTGCTGGCACCTTGTGGGGGGGGGGGCTGCCCCCACCCACCCCTCACCCCTGCCTGTCCCCCCCTCTCCATCCCCCCAGCCTGGTGCTGCAGGACCCCAGCGTGTCCCCCGTCCTGTCCCGAGGGGCCGGAGCAGAGGCAGAGGCCGAGGATGGCTCCTCAGGTGAGCCCCCCCCACCCTGCCCCCCATCATTTTGGGGGTGGGACGGGGCTCTGAGCTCCCCCCCCCCCCTCCCCACAGCGGACGACAATCCCAGGGAGAAGCCCCCAGCACTGCTGGAGGAGCCGGGGAGCAGCGAGGTGGAGGAAGAGGAGGAGGAGGAAGAGCTCCCTGAAGCCCCCCTGCCCACAGGGGGTGACATGGGGGTGCCTGACCCCCCCCCAATCCATGGGACCCCCCCACCCTCCTGCCACTCCCAGGTCCCATCAGCACAGAGGGGTTGGCCGAGGCGGCGCTGGAGGACGGTGAGTGCTGCAAAGGGGGGGGGGGGGCTGCAATGGGGAGACCCCCCCCCCCTCTCATCCAGAGTTATGGTGTGGGGGGGGGGGGTACCCAAACCCACCTCTCCCCCCCCCACCCCCTCCCCATCCCAGTGGAGAACCTGCGGGTCCTGATCCGGCGGAGCCTCCTGCCCTGCCGGGACCCCGAGCCCGAGGACGACGTGACACCCACGCCATCGCTCACCGGCCAGGCCTGGGGGGCAGCGCTCCCCGGGCAGGATTCGGCCCCCCAAGAAGGTCTGGAGGACCCCCCAAATGCCACCGACCCCCCAGGTGCCACCGAGGACACTGAACCCCCATCGAGGCAGGAGGAGATGGATGGGACAGGTCCTGGCAGCTACAAAGTCGTGCGGAAAGGTTGGAGGGGTGCTGGGGGGTGGGGGGACCCCTCGCTGGTTTTTGGGGTGTCGCTGCCTGCCTGAGCTTTGCTGGGGGGAGCTGGGATTGCACGGGGGGAGGGGGGGTGGTGAGGGGTGCACATGAACCCCCTCCTCTGTGCTGCGTGCACCCCAGGGGTGTGGGGGTGCTGGTGGTGGTGCTGGTATTGGGGTGCTGGTGGTGGGTGCTGGTGGATGATGGTGATGGGGTGACAGTTTTTGGGGTGCTGGTGGTGGGTGCTGGTGGATGATGGTGATGGGGTGACAGTTTTTGGGGTGCTGGTGGTGGGTGCTGGTGGATGATGGTGATGGGGTGACAGTTTTTGGGGTGCTGGTGGTGGGTGCTGGTTGATGCCAGTTTTGGGGTGCTGGTATTGGGGTGCTGGTGCTGGGTGCTGTTGGATGCCAAAATTGGGGTGCTGGTGATGGGGTGCTGGTGGTGGGTGCTGTTAGGTGCTGATGGTGGGGTGCTGGTTGATGCCAGTTTTGGGGTGCTGATGGGTGCTGGTGATGGGGTGCTGGTGGTGGGGTGCTGGTGGTGGGGTGCTGGTTGATGCCAGTTTTGGGGTGCTGGTGGTGGGTGCTGTTAGGTGCTAATGGTGGGGTGCTGGTGGTGGGGTGCTGGTTGATGCCAGTTTTGGGGTGCTGATGGGTGCTGGTGATGGGGTGCTGGTGGTGGGGTGCTGGTGGTGGGGTGCTGGTTGATGCCAGTTTTGGGGTGCTGGTGGTGGGTGCTGATGGATGCTGGTATTAGGGTGCTGGTGGCGGGTCCTGCTCACCCCTTCCCTCTCCCTCCCCCCACCCCCCCTCTCTTTTTGGGGTGCACAGCCCAGGCCGAGGGTGCTAAGGAGGCCACGCCCTCGCCAGGCAGCAGCCAATCAGAAAGTGAGGTGCAGGAAGGAGGCGGAGCTAATGTAGATGGTAAAGAGATCCCCCCCCCCCCCAAAATCCCCTCCCCAGATCTGGGGGGATGTCCCCATAGTGGGGGGGGGGACACACACAGGTCCCCATTTCCCTTCGTGTCCCTCCAAGGGGGGGGGACACCACGTCCTTGGTGCCACTTGGGGGAGGGCACCATGTCCCTGAGAGGGGGGGGACACACAATGGGGGGGGGGGGGGGCAGACAGGACCTCAGGCAGCACACCCCCCCGCCGGGGGGGGGCAGGGGGTGCCACTGTCACCCACCCCAGCAGGTCCCTGCCCCACTGACACCCCTCATCCTCTCTTCAGGCAACTACTTCTACGTCAGCATGCCCACGGGACCCCCCCAACCCACGGGACCCCCCCAACCCACGGCCACGGCCACGGCCACCCACCCGCCGCCACCCCCCACCCAGCCCAGCCCCACCGAGGGGTCCCCGGACCCCCCAACCTTCCCCCCCCGCGACGTGGACCTCATCTTCCACACCATCGAGCAGCTGACGCTGAAGCTCAACAGGCTGAAGGTGAGGACCCCCCCCCCAAAAAATTGGGGGATACCAAGGGGGGGGGGGGGATCCCAAACGTGTGGGCCCCCCCCCACTCTGATACACCCCCCCTTTTCTCTCTCCCCCCTCCCAGGCTGTGGAAAGAGCCCACCAGGAGCTGCTGCACAATTTGGGGCGCAGCCCCTCGACTGCTGCCCCCCAACCCCGGGGGGGTTCAGCCCTGGAGATGGATGGGTGGTCCCGGGGGGGCCCCCCCAGCCCCGATGGGGACAGCCCCTTGTCCCGAGCCCTCCGTGG